>CM056056.1:162110449-162635870 GCA_029574335.1 Rana kukunoris | reverse complement strand
CCTGTATAAGTCCCTATGGGGGGAAATCTTAAATAGTGAATTTTAAAGGCTATCTGCAAGTTTTGTCCTATAAAGTGTTTGGGGACCTCAGTCCTGCCCCAGGGGACATGTACCAATGCTTTTTTTATTTTTTAAAACGGCCGTTTTTTTCGGGAGCAGTGATTTTAATAATGCTAAAAGTGCAATAATAAAAGTGTAATTTTCCTTTAAATTTCGTACTATGGGGGCTCTAATGTCAGCATGTGAAAAAGCGCATGTTTCCCGTGGTTAGAACTGTCTCTGCACAAAATGTCATTTTTCAAAGGAAAAAAGCCATTTAAAACTGACTCGCGGCAATAATGAATTGTCGGCTCCCGGCAATTGCAGGAGAATTCATTCATTAAAAAAAGGAAAAAAAAAGCGTGGGGGTCCCCCAAATTCAATAACCAGACCCTTTAGGTCTGGTATGGATATTAAGGGGAACCCCGCCGTCAATTTAAAAAAAAAATGACGTGGGGTTCCCCCCAAATATCCATAACCAGACCCTTCGGGTCTGGTGTGGAATTTAAGGGGAACTCCACTCCAAATTAAAAAAAAAATGGCGTGGAGTCCCCCCTAAAATCCACACCAGACCCCTTATCCGAGCACGTTGACCTGGCCGGCCGCAGAAAAGAGGGGGGGACAGAGCGCGGCCCCCCCCCTCTCCTGAACCGCACCAGGCCACATGCCCTCAACATTGGGAGGGTGTTTTGGGGTGCCCCCCAAAACACCTTGTCCCCATGTTGATGAGGACAAGGGTCTCTTCCCCACAACCCTTGCCCGGTGGTTGTGGGGGTCTGCGGGCAGGAGGCTTATCGAAATCTGGAAGACCCCTTTAACAAAGGGGCCCCCCAGATCCCGGCCCCCCCCCTGTGTGAAATGGTAATGGGGTACCTTGTACCTCTACCATTTCACGAGTAAAAAAAATGTAAAGGGTTAAAAAAGACAAGAGCCGGTTTTTGACAAGTCCTTTATTATCTTCTTTCTTCTTTCCTTCGGGTTTCTTCTTCCTCCTCCTTCTTCTTCCTCTGCTTCTGTCTTGGGTCTTCTATTCCCGCATCTTGCCCGGCGTGTTCTTCCATCTTCTGTTCCTCCCGCTGTCCTTCTCGTCCGCATCTTCTCCTTCTTCTTTTCTTCTTCGCCGGAGGCGGCCGCTTCCAATTGAAATCCCCGCTGTCTGCCGGACCACGCCCCCCCTCTGACGCCACGGGCAAGCTCTTAGGAGTGTGCTGCAAGTGCGTCAGAGGGGGGCGTGGTCACATGTCAGAGGGCGGCCAATTCAATTTGAAGCTCGTGCGCGCGGCTTTTTCTTTGCCAGAGTCGCCGCTTCCAATTGAATTGCCCGCTTTCTGGAACATGTGACCACGCCCCCCTCTGACGCACTGGCACCACACGGGGACTTTCCTAAGAGCTTGCCCGTGGCGTCAGAGGGGGGGCGTGGTCCGGCAGACAGCGGGGATTTCAATTGGAAGCGGCCGCTCCGGCGAAGAAGAAGAAGGAGAAGATGCGGACGAGAAGGACAGCGGAAGAAGATGGAAGAACACGCCGGGCAAGATGCGGGAATAGAAGACCCAAGACAGAAGCAGAGGAAGAAGAAGGAGGAGGAAGAAGAAACCCGAAGGAAAGAAGAAAGAAGATAATAAAGGACTTGTCAAAACCGGCTCTTGTCTTTTTTTACACTGACACTTTTTTTTTACTCGTGAAATGGTAGAGGTACAAGGTACCCCATTACCATTTCACACAGGGGGGGGGGCCGGGATCTGGGGGGCCCCTTTGTTAAAGGGGTCTTCCAGATTTCGATAAGCCTCCTGCCCGCAGACCCCCACAACCACCGGGCAAGGGTTGTGGGGAAGAGACCCTTGTCCTCATCAACATGGGGACAAGGTGTTTTGGGGGGCACCCCAAAACACCCTCCCAATGTTGAGGGCATGTGGCCTGGTGCGGTTCAGGAGAGGGGGGGCCGCGCTCTGTCCCCCCCTCTTTTCTGCGGCCGCCAGGTCAACGTGCTCGGATAAGGGGTCTGGTGTGGATTTTAGGGGGGACTCCACGCCATTTTTTTTTTTAATTTGGGGTGGAGTTCCCCTTAAATTCCACACCAGACCCGAAGGGTCTGGTTATGGATATTTGGGGGGAACCCCACGTCATTTTTTTTAAAAAATGACGGCGGGGTTCCCCTTAATATCCATACCAGACCTAAAGGGTCTGGTTATTGAATTTGGGGGGACCCCCACGTCATTTGAATAATTTTTTTAAAAAATCGTACCATGGGGGGGGGGGGAATGTCAGCAGGTGAAAAAAAACGCACTTTTTCCTGTGGTTAGAATATGTCTTTGCACAAAATGTCATTCTGAAAAAAAAAAAAAAAAAAGCCATTTAAAACTGACTCGCGGCAATAATGAATTGTCGGCTCCCCGCAATTGCAGGAGAATTCATTCATTAAAAAAAATTAAAAAAAAAGCGTGGGGGTCCCCCCAAATTCAATAACCAGACCCTTTAGGTCTGGTATGGATATTAAGGGGAACCCCGCCGTCAATTTAAAAAAAAAATGACGTGGGGTTCCCCCCAAATATCCATAACCAGACCCTTCGGGTCTGGTGTGGAATTTAAGGGGAACTCCACCCCAAATAAAAAAAAATGGCGTGGAGTCCCCCTAAAATCCACACCAGACCCCTTATCCGAGCACGTTGACCTGGCCGGCCGCAGAAAAGAGGGGGGGACAGAGCGCGGCCCCCCCCTCTCCTGAACCGCACCAGGCCACATGCCCTCAACATTGGGAGGGTGTTTTGGGGTGCCCCCCAAAACACCTTGTCCCCATGTTGATGAGGACAAGGGTCTCTTCCCCACAACCCTTGCCCGGTGGTTGTGGGGGTCTGCGGGCAGGAGGCTTATCGAAATCTGGAAGACCCCTTTAACAAAGGGCCCCCCAGATCCCGGCCCCCCCCCTGTGTGAAATGGTAATGGGGTACCTTGTACCTCTACCATTTCACGAGTAAAAAAAATGTAAAGGGTTAAAAAAGACAAGAGCCGGTTTTTGACAAGTCCTTTATTATCTTCTTTCTTCTTTCCTTCGGGTTTCTTCTTCCTCCTCCTCTTCTTCCTCTGCTTCTGTCTTGGGTCTTCTATTCCCGCATCTTGCCCGGCGTGTTCTTCCATCTTCTTCCGCTGTCCTTCTCGTCCGCATCTTCTTCTCCTTCTTCTTCTTCGCCGGAGCGGCCGCTTCCAATTGAAATCCCCGCTGTCTGCCGGACCACGCCCCCCCTCTGACGCCACGGGCAAGCTCTTAGGAAAGTCCCCGTGTGGTGCCAGTGCGTCAGAGGGGGGCGTGGTCACATGTTCCAGAAAGCGGGCAATTCAATTGGAAGCGGCGACTCTGGCAAAGAAAAAGCCGCGCACGAGCTTCAAATTGAATTGGCCGCCCCTCTGACATGTGACCACGCCCCCCCCCCTCTGACGCACTGGCAGCACACTCCTAAGAGCTTGCCCGTGGCGTCAGAGGGGGGGCGTGGTCCGGCAGACAGCGGGGATTTCAATTGGAAGCGGCGCCTCCGGCGAAGAAGAAGAAGGAGAAGAAGATGCGGACGAGAAGGACAGCGGAGGAACAGAAGATGGAAGAACACGCCGGGCAAGATGCGGGAATAGAAGACCCAAGACAGAAGCAGAGGAAGAAGAAGGAGGAGGAAGAAGAAACCCGAAGGAAAGAAGAAAGAAGATAATAAAGGACTTGTCAAAAACCGGCTCTTGTCTTTTTTTACACTTTACACTTTTTTTTCTCGTGAAATGGTAGAGGTACAAGGTACCCCATTACCATTTCACACAGGGGGGGGGCCGGGATCTGGGGGGCCCCTTTGTTAAAGGGGTCTTCCAGATTTCGATAAGCCTCCTGCCCGCAGACCCCCACAACCACCGGGCAAGGGTTGTGGGGAAGAGACCCTTGTCCTCATCAACATGGGGACAAGGTGTTTTGGGGGGCACCCCAAAACACCCTCCCAATGTTGAGGGCATGTGGCCTGGTGCGGTTCAGGAGAGGGGGGGGGGGCCGCGCTCTGTCCCCCCCTCTTTTCTGCGGCCGGCCAGGTCAACGTGCTCGGATAAGGGGTCTGGTGTGGATTTTAGGGGGGACTCCACGCCATTTTTTTTTTAATTTGGGGTGGAGTTCCCCTTAAATTCCACACCAGACCCGAAGGGTCTGGTTATGGATATTTGGGGGGAACCCCACGTCATTTTTTTTTTAAATTGATGGCGGGGTTCCCCTTAATATCCATACCAGACCTAAAGGGTCTGGTTATTGAATTTGGGGGGACCCCCACGCTTTTTTTTTGGTGTTTTTAATGAATGAATTCTCCTGCAATTTCCAGGAGCTGACAATTCATTATTGCCGCGAGTCAGTTTTAAATGGCTTTTTTCCTTCAGAATGTCATTTTTCACATGCTGACATTACACCCAGGGCCGCCATCAGGGGGGTACAGGCAGTACACCTGCAGGGCCGCCATTAGGGGGGTACAGGCATTACACCGCCCGGGGGTCCCCAGGGGCCCCCAGGGGCCCGGATGGGAACCACCCTAAAACAAAAAAAAATATTTTTTATTTTTTTTATTTTTTTTAAGGGCTCCGAAGGTCCCCAGGGGCCCGGAGGCCACTAAGGGCCCCAGATGGCAAGCCCTTTTTTTTAAAAAAAATATATATTTAAAAAAAAATATATAATTTTTTAATATATTTTTTTTATTTTTTTTTAAGGAAAGGGCCCAGAGGTCCCCAGGGCCCTGGAAGGCTACCCCCTTGTTTTTTTACTTTTTTTCGATAAATGTTATATTTAAAAATATATATATATATGTATTTTCTCTCTTTTTTATTTTTATTTTATAAAGAGCACAGAGGTCCCCAGGGCCCCGGATGGCTACCCCCCTTTTTATTATATTTTTTCTTTATTTCTTATTTCTGTCAAAATTTTTGTAAAGGGCCCCCCCGCTCCTCAATTTGTGGCACCACCCCCCCCCCCGCTTCTCAATTTCATGCGGCAGCACCCCCCCCCCCCGGTTCTCTGCTCCAGGGGGCCCATGCCTGAAGCTGTGTAAGGGGCCCCAAAATTCATGATGGCGGCCCTGTACACCTGTAAGGGGCCCGGGGGTC
The DNA here is from genome assembly GCA_029574335.1 of Rana kukunoris. NCBI lineage: Eukaryota > Metazoa > Chordata > Amphibia > Anura > Ranidae > Rana > Rana kukunoris. Next base: position 162,630,725 of record CM056056.1, on the reverse strand, counting down.
CGGAGGTGCCCAGATGCCTGGAGGCCCCCCAGCGCCCCAGATGGTAACCCCCCTCTTTTTTTTTTGTATATATATTTGTTAGTTGGTTTTTGTAGGATTTTTTATTAAAGGGCCAATTTTTGGAATTTAATATTTTTTAGCAGTCTGGAGGTCCCCAGGGCCCCGGGTGGCAACCCCCCAAATTTTTTGTTATTAAAGGGCCAATGTTTTGTTTTAGGGGTCTGGAGGTCCCCAGTGGCCCGGAGATCCCAGGGCTCCAGATGACAACCCCCCACCTTTAAAAAAAAAACAAACAAAAAAAATATATAAACATATATATATATTAATATAATTATGAAAGCTTCCAATGACAACCCCCACCTTTACAAAAAAATCAAAAAAAAAAAAATATATATTTTTTGGTTATTTTTTAAACATATATATATATAATATAATTTTGAAAGCTCCCAGAGGGCCCCAGATGACAACCTTTTGCTTCTAAAAATGTTATAAACATTTTCCCCAGGTTTGTTACTTTTTACTTTAATTTCTTTTTTAAAGTGTATTTTGTGCGTGAAGTCGAGAGAGAGGAGCTGGACTTGCAATCGCCATCCTTCTCCATGCCCCCGGTGGCAATGGTGGGTGTGAGGGGGGCCTGTCCCCCGATGGGACAGAGGGACTCCCCCTATGAAGGAGTGTAGCCCACCCAGCCAGCCCTGTAGGTCCTTCACCTCCCTTTATTTTAGGAGACCTCATGGCCAAAGTGCGTGCAAGTGTGGTGTTTTTTTTGGGGGGGGTGGGCGTACTAAGCACAGGCGTACCTTGCATAGCACACCCATCGGGAGCCGGGCTGACACCACCAAACTCAATTCACATGTAGCCGAGGCCGGGATCCGAACCCTTGGCTGCAGAGGTGAACGGCTTGTCAGCGCAGTGCCATTCACGTTGAGCCACCACAGCTCCCACCCAATGTTATTTTTTTTTTTAGATTTGTGGTAGTTATTTTTTATTAAAGGGCCCAGAGCTCCCAAGTCAACCCCCTTTTTTATCATTTTATATATGTAGATATTGTAATTTCTTTTTCATTAAAGAGCCCAGAAGTTTCTTTTTATTAAAGGGCCCAGTGGTCCCCAGGGCCCCCGGATGGCTACCACCCTTTTTAATATATATTTTTCTATATGTATTTTTTTGTAAAGGAACCCCCCGCTTATCAAATTGCGCAGCAGCCCCCCCCCTTCTTAATATCAGGCGGCACCCCCCCCCCTATTCTCTGCTCCAGGGGGCCCATGCCTGAAGCTGTGTAAGGGGCCCCATAATTCCTGATGGCGCCCCTAATTGCCTCCCCCCCCCCATGGTACGAAATTTCAAGGAATTTTTCACTTTTATTGTTGCACTTTAACCACTTCCATACCGCGCCTATTCTGGCACTTCTCTCCTTCATGTAACAATTATATTTTCTTCCTTGAAACTTACTCAGGACCCCCAAACATTATATATATTTTATTAACAAACACCCTAGGGAATAAAGTGGCGGCCATTTTTTCGGACACATTTCCAACAGTATTTGTGCCAAAAATTTTCAAACGTTTTTTTTTTTTTTTTGGCTTTCAAAAAAAAAACCTGTTTCATGAATGACAAAATAAGAAAGCAGTAAAGCTAGCCCAATTTTTAGGGATAAGGTAAAAGATGATGTTCCCGAGTAAAATAGATACCTAACTTGTCACGCTTTCATATTGCGCACACTCATGGAATGGCGCTAAACTTCGTTATTAAAAATCTCCATAGGCAACGCTTGACTTTTTTTCTCAGGTTACCACTTTTGAGTTACAGAGGAGGTCTAGTGCTAAAATTATTGCTCTCGCTCTAACGCACGCTATGATACCTCACATGTGGGGTTTGAAGGATGTTTACATATGTGGGTGGGACTTGCATGCGTGTTCGCTTCTGAGTGCGAGCTACTAGGGACAGGAGCATTTAAATTCCTTTGTTATTTTATTTTTTTACTTAATATTTTAATTTTTGCACTTGTTTGTCCCTTTGTTTGTATTATTTTTCACTTTTCTTCCTATTACAAGGAATGTAAACATCCCTTGTAATAGGACTAGTGTGTGACAGGTCCTCTTTATAGAGAAAGGCGGGGTCAATTAGACCCCACATCTGTCCTCCAGGCTGGAAAGCATGGAATTGGTTTAAAAAAAAAACATCTCATGCTTTCAGCTGCAATCATGTTCGTTCAGCACAGTAGCGTAGTGTGTAGCATGTTCACCTAGCAGCAAAAGGGTTGCTGGTTCGAATCCCGCCCGTGACACTATCTGCCTGGAGTTTGCATGTTCTCCCTGTGTGGGTTTCCTCCCACAATCTAAAAACATGCTGTAAATTGGATCCTGTCTAAATAAGCCCTAATATGCAGTAGGATATTTAGGTTTTGTGCTTCCCTAGGCCTGACCAAATTTTGGCACCCCCCTAATAGAAAAATGACCCACCCTTCCTGTCAAGGCCACACCCTGTTTTTTTATGACCCACCCAGGAATTTTCAGGGGACACACACAAGTTCTGTGGGGGGGGGGGGGGGGGGCACAGAGCCCTTAATTTGCCTAGTTTTTCGATCACTTCCTGTTTGGCTATGGGGCAGGAAGTGAAGGCCAATCTCCCCAAACGGACAGGGATAATACAAAATAAACTGACAGAGCTTCTAACCCCCCCCCCCCCCAACTCTATCCAAAATGAAAGAAATCCAAAAAATAAAAGTGATGATTATTGTTCCAGTTTAACCCCAAATTTCAGATCATTTTATTGAGAGGCTTAAGAAAATATAACCATGCCAATAGGCCAGGATCCAGCGTTGCTAATATGTATGAATGTGTGTTAGGGACCCCCACAAACACCACCCAATGTTAAATCAACTATTTTCTTGTTTGTTTTGGGGATGCCTGCACCCCTGATAGGGTAAAGACACCTCACAAATGTTGTCACTTTCTACTTAATTCATTCACTTCCTGCCACACAGCCAAACAGGAAGTGAGGGAAACACCTGAGTAATGTTTTGTTGGGGACACACAGATCAATATAAATAGTTTCCCATTTTGGAAATGGCATTTTGCTGTGTACACCCCAAATTAGTAGGAATCTTGGACTTTGGGGTCCATTTACTAAAGGCAAATCCACTTTGCACTACAAGTGGACAAGCAAGGAAGAAAACTCTAAACTTGGCGGGATTGGAAGTAAAAACCATCAGTGCTTCCCTTCTGATTTTCATTGCCTACGCTTCTACTGCAGAGCGGCTTTGCCTTTACTAAACCCCAAAATAACTAATCATTTGGGGTGTACACTGCAGTGCAATTTGCTTAATGGTGACACTAGTTAGATTGACCTGTGTCCCAAAGAAAAGACCATTGGTAGGGTTTTAACCTCACTTCCTGTTCAGCTGTGTGACAGGAAGTGAAGCCAATTTTAGGAAAAGGGACACAAAGCCCAGCCTAAAAACACTAGCAGGGGTTCTAACACTCAATTGGCTTCCCTCAAACAACCCACAATTAGAATAGGATTGTCTTGTGCTAGTTTCAAGCACAGCGCTGTAAATCAGCACTTCAAGCCTGTCCACCAATACACCACCCCCCCCACCCCCCCTCCAACAGGCCCTGTTTGCAGCTTTTCCTACATCTTGCACATGTGCTTTAAAAAGTCAGTCTGGACATCAGTTCTAGGAAACAATACTTACCGCTTTGTCCTTCCTTTTCTGGTGACTAAACATTTCATGCATACACACCAGGAAAGAGCTTAGAGACAAATCACACTTGATGGTTTAGGCCCAAACTAGTTCAGCTGCAGCGGTTGAAATCCATAGCAGGAAAAAAATATCACAAAACAAACTTCAAAATTTGAAAGTAATTTTATTGGTCCACAAAACAAGGAAAGCAAAACAAAAAATTACAAATAAACACACACCAAAAATATATAAAAACACCTAAAAACAAAAAAGACCAACGTTTATTTCACAGTCATTGGAAAATAAATCATGCTTTTGAAATAACAGGATAGACCCACAGGATTAAAACATTAGTCATTAACATCTTGAGAAACATTTAGCAAAATTATGTAGCAGAGAAAACATCAAAAAATACAAAACTTGCTCCAAAACATCTCTGTTTCACTCCGCCATTACTTCCAGCCAGCAAATCTGCCCCCTCTGAGGGGCAGCTGACACGTGCAGTATCCACGCTTTTTATAACATGTGTGCTAATGAACCAATTGGAAACACATGAAGAAATGTCAGCCTCTAGTTTGTGTGCACTTGTAACTGCTTACACCTGTTAAGGATGTCCTTAAATTACTAAGCCAAAAAAAGAGCTTTCTGAGCATGCTCAGAAAGATGCAAGTCATTTTCAGGATGAAACTTCCAACTTCTTTTTCTAACTGTTCGAGCATGCCCAGTTCACTCGAAATGCAGTACCAGAATCAAATCTGCAATGGCGGATGAAAGCATTAGAGGTGTTAAATTTTTTTTGGTCCCCATGAAGTGATGCTTTACAAGCTGAACGGGAGGTCTTATAGAATTTTTACGTAACAAACCTAAATAGTAATAATTAAAAGCCCCTGTCCCTAGTAGCTCGCAGTCAGAAGCGAACAAGCAGCATTTTTATTGTTTCCGGTTACCAGTTTAGATTTACAGATGAGGTCTAGTGCTATAAATATTCCTCTTGCTGTTACGCACGCTATGATACCTCACATGTGTGGTTTGAAGAATGTTTCCATATATGGGGGCGGGCCTTAAATGTGTAAGCCCCGCCCACATATTGAACCCCCGTTCAAACCCCACATGTGAGGTATCATAGCGTACGTTAGAGCGAGAGCAATACTTTTAGCACTAGACCTCCTCTGTAAATCTAAACTGGTAACCTGAAACACATAAAAAAGCGTTGCCTATGGGTATTTTCAAGTACTGAAGTTTGGCGCCATTCCATGAGTGTGTGCAATATTAAAGTGTAACATGTTGGGTATCTATTTACTCGGTGTAACATCATCTTTCACATTATGGCCATAAATTGGGCTAACTTTAGTGTATTCTTAATTTGTAACCACTTGAGCCCCAGAGCATATTACTGGTCACTGACGGGGCCATTTTTTGCATTTCAACACTGCGTCATTTTGACTGACAATTGCGTGGTTGTGCGACGTGGCCCCCAAAAAAATTGGGCGTCCTCATCCTCCCCCCCCCCCCCCCCCAAAAAATTTTTTTTTTTTTTTTTTGTTGGTGGTATTTGATCACCTCTGCGTTTTTTCTTATTTTTGCTTGACCCAAAAATATAGCGACAATTTGGTAACTAAAAAAACATCTTTTTTACGGTTTGCTATAATAAATCTCCCCCAAAATATATTCAAAAAATGTTTGCCCTCAGTTTAGGCCGATAAGTATTCTTGGACATCTTTTTGGTTGCAAAAAATCACAATAAGCGTTTGATTGGTTTGGGCAAAAGTTCTAAGTAGGGGTTGGTCTTATGGGTTTTTTTGGAATAATTTTTTGTTTTATACTAGTAATGGTGGCTATCATTGTTTTTTCTGTCTAATGCGACATTGTGGCGGACACATTTTTGTGAGATTTGGCATTTTTGTAGCGAGCAATGGTATATAAATGCATTGCTTACTATAAAAATGACACTGGCAGGGAAGGGGTTAACACTAGGGGCGCGGAAGGGGTTGAATATGTTACCTGGGTGTGTTCTAACTGTAAAGGGGGTGGGACTGTGTAGGGGAAATGACAGATCGCTGTTCATACATTGTAGGGACAGACGAGCAGGCATTCCCCCCCCCCCCTGACAGGACCGGGATAAAGGGGAACTCCACCCCAAATTAGAAAAAAAAAACGGCGTGGGGGTCCCCCTTCAGGTGCACAACAGGCTCTTAGATTTGATCTGGAACATAAGGGGTTAAACCCACGCCAAAGGCGTGGGGTTCCCCCTCAGATCCAGACCAAACCCTTCTCCCAGGCATGCAGTCTGGCCGGACAGGAATGGGGGTGGGGACGAGCGAGCGCCCCCCCCCCTCCTGAGCCGTACCAGACCACATGCCCTCGACATGGGGGTGTGTGTGCTGTGGGGAGGGGGGGGCACTGCCCCCCCACCCCAAAGCACTCTTGTCCCCATGTCGATCGGGACAAGAGCCTCTTCCCGACAACCCTGGCCGTTGGTTGTCGGGGTATGCGGGCGGGGGGCTTATCAGAATCTGAGAGCCCCCTATATTAAGGGGGCCCCCAGATTCTGGCCACCCACCCTATGTGAATGAGTATGGGGTACATCGTACCCCTACCCATTCACCGGGTGGAAAAGTGTAAACACAAAAAAAAACACACAGAAAAAAATAATTTATTAGTCAGCTCCGGGGGTCTTCTGCCGGGACCCCCCACCACCAGCCCATTGGGCCCCGGGCTTCGCCGTCTTCTGCCGGGGGGGGACACCCACCGATGATCTCCGCCATGTCCAGCCAGGCCCCCACCCCAAAATAAGCTCTTTCACATCGGGGGGGGGCCGGCCGAAAAAAGCAGAGAACAACGGGGGCGGAGCCCCTCGGTCTTCCAGACGTTTTCTGCCGGGGGGGCTCCAGCCCCGCACCGGTCTTCGCCGCCGCCTTCCGCCGGGGGGGGACACCCACCGATGCTCTCGGCCATGTTCGGCCAGGCCCCCTACCCCAAATCAAGCTCTTTTACATCCGGGGGGGGGCCGGCGGAAATGGCGGAGAACAACGGGGGCGAAACCCCTCCTCGGTCTCAGTGCAGCTCCTCCCACTGGCAGTAGTTCCGGCTCCTCCCACAGAGCTCATTCTGCTTCCTGCTGGAGAGGAGAGAAGACCTGTCTTCCAGAGCTCCTGTGTTCCAGCCTACCAGGACCAGCCTCCAGCCCCCAGCCCCCTGCCCCGGAAGAGGGGTGGGATGGCCTCCCTCAGCCCCGGAGGTGGACCGGCTTCCGGCCTCCGGAGGAGTCAACAGCACCTGCCCTCCAGCCAGACCACCGCCACCACCATCAGCAGGGAGGACCGTCTCTTCCTGGAGACCCAGGTGGGTCTCTCAGACTGGACAGCCCCTCAGCCAGGTGAGAATGAAGCAAGAACCAGGAGGAGGCGGGATAAAATCAAATCCCTGCTGGTGAGGATATCTCAGGCCTGCGTGGAAAAGATGACTACTCTCGCAGGCCTGAGGGAAAAGAGGGACAGGTGCTCCAGTAATAAAAGATCTGAATTCAAGGGGGCCATCACCACCCTAGGACTAGAAGTAAAAGAAATATGGGAATACCTGGGGGGCTTTTGCCAACGTGGGGCTGGAGAGGCGAACTTCCTAGAGGAGCTCCGGAGGACCCTCCAGCAGGCCAACCGGGAAGGGAGCCAGGCAGCGAGGAGGAGTGGGCGGTCTAAGAAGGGGTCCCAACCCCCCAAACAGCCAGGAGAGTCAGGGGAGCCTGGGTGCAGTGGGGGGGGGGCGAGTGCCGGTGGTGCAGGGCCCAGTATGGCCATAAAACCTGGGGAGGGTTCCCGGGAGCCGATCCCTCGGTCCGTGGAAGGGACTGGGGGGTTGGCGAAGTCCGGGGAGTCCAGTGATCCAGGAGGTCGCCGGGCCCAGGTGCCGCCGGCGGTACCCCCCCGCCATCTTCAGGTCAGCATACCCAGGCTCCCCCAGGATGGTCGCACTGCCACAGCTGAAGCCCGCCATGTGTCGGCTTCCATGACCCCTCAGCTTGCAGTGGAGCGGGAGGATCTGGCCATGGAAAGGCCAGGGACTGCTCCTGCGGCTGCTATGTCATCGGGAGAGAGGCAGACACATGGTGGAGGCATTGTGCTGCGGTCATCTGGAGGTAAACAGCTTGTGTGCAGTGTGGCCAAGATGGCGCCGGCTGTTGGGGGTGGAGTAGACCGGGACCCGGAAGTGACCGCCCCGGAACCGGAAGTGCCCCAGCCGGAACCGGAAGTGCCCCAGCCGAACCGGAAGTGACCAGACCGAAACCGGAAGTGACCATACCCGAAACCGGAAGTGCCCGTCCCGCGACCGGAAGTGCCCCCCCGCGAGTTTGCGGTGGTCGGTGGGGGCTCAGGGGACCTGGGGGATGAGAGGCCGGGGGTACAGGGGTGCCCAGCCCCGGACGCTGCAGCAGGCACCTCCAGGCACCCCCGGCAGGAGATGGACAGAGACGTTGAGGACGGTAAATTGGACGGTAAGCTGCCACCCCCCCCAGGTCCCCATGGACACTGCCACAGGCCCCGAGGGCTCCCTGCAGCACAGGCGGGGTGGGGGGAAAGTCAGGTGGGACCCCTCCCAGTGGACTGTATAGCATACGATTATATCCGGCAGTTGGAGGGGTCCCAGGGGGGCTCCCCCCCAGTACAGGTGGAGTCCCAAGGGGCTGGTGTGGTCGCGGAGGGGTCTGGGTGGGGGAGTTTGGTGGGGGTGGTACCCCCCTCTGCTGTGGTCCCGGGGGGGGGGGAGCCTGTAGTCAGGCCAAAGGTGGTGGGTCAGGGTGGTCAGGGTATATCAGCGGGGGTGGGTGCAACACCACCGGCAGGGATGGGGGCCCCCCCGTCCCCCCCCACTTCTGGGGGTGCTGAGGGGGGTGCCCCACTTCCGGAGAACATCTTTCGGGGGTCTCCGGAGGCCAACTTATTGTCTGCCCTAAAGGGGGGTCGCTCTTTCGCCCAGGTGTTGGGCTCTCGTGCCCCTCTGGACCACCTGTACAGCCGGTTTGGCGCCCAGAATTTCCGCGCCCCCCCTGCTGACCAGGAGAGGACGCAGGGGTCGGCGTGGACGAGGGGTACAGGTGGTCCAGAGAGGAGGCGTAGGAATGTTGTCCAGCTTCGGTACGAGGGTCCGGACCCCTGCCCCGCTCGAGGTGAGGTGGTGGGCCTGGTACTCTCCTTGGGTTTTGGGGTGGATGACCTTTTTGCTGTCATCCATCCCACCAACACACGGGAGTTTGATATAAGTTTTGTCACTCCCGTGTGTATGGAACGCTTTATCACCGGCTTTGGGTTGGTGAGGGGCGTTGACCCTTGGAAGAGGTACAGGCTCATTCCCATCTCCAGGCAGGAGGAGGTTAAGAACATCACCATCCTGGTGAGGAATGAGTCGCTCCCTCCGGAGGACATTGCCACCTGGCTCGGGAGGTACGGGCAGTTGCAGACCCCCCTGAGGAAGAACCTTGATGAGCGCGGGGTCTGGACCGGGGCTTGGTTGACCAGGATCCGGCTCAAGAGGGAGGGCAACAGTGTTGCCCACCTCCCTGGCAGCGCCTTTCTAGGCAGAGACCGGATCCTGGCGTTCTACCCGGGACAGCCCCGTCGTTGCTTCAAGTGCGGCAGCCCGACCCACATGAGCTCGGACTGCACGGTGGTCAGATGTGGCCGGTGCCACGAGTTTGGCCACCAGTCCGAGTCATGTGGGAAGATATGCTGCAACTTGTGTGGTGAGATGGGGCACCCATTTAGCAGGTGTCCCAAAGCATATCGGGGGTTCTTCCTCAGGGGGGGGACCTCCCGGGCCGGGAGCGGCCGAAGCCCCCCCGGCGAGTGATGGCCGGGGGGTGGGGATCCTGGAGCCCCTAGTACTACTCCGGAGGGACCAACAGGCCCATTGCCTCAAAGAAGGCGGAGCAGGCGGTGCGTGGGGCTCCCCCCCCGGGGGACACGGGCTCGGTTGGCCAGGAGGCTCCCGATCCTCCGGAGGGCGGAGCCGGTGGGGAGGAGTCGGGGAGGCCTGGGGGTCCCGGGCCTGAGGGTCCGGGCCAGGGCCTTCCTCTCCTAATGTTGCAGGGCCGATCCCCATCCCCCTTCCCTTTCCCCCTCCTCACCATTGCCCCTCCCCTCCACCTGGCCCTCCATCTGTTTCCCCATGCCCTCCTCCCTCATCTTCCCCTCCTCGTACCCCCCCCCCCCCTCGCCCCCCCCTCCCAAGTCCCGTCCCCCCCCTTCCCCTTCTTCTTCCCGTCCAGCTAAGTCTGGTCCCCCCCCTGTCCTCTCCCCTGTCTCTGGCCCCCCTCCTGCCTCTTCCATTCCCCCCCCTTCTGGACCCAGAGTCTCCTCTGGCCCTGTGGCCATGGAGATGGAAGCTGCTCGAGCCTCATCCAAGAGGGAAATCTCGAGCAGCGGGTCCGAGGAGGGGGGTGGTGTAGTCATCTCGGAGAGGTGGCAGGAGTGGGAGCAGGTGAGACGCAAAAAGAAGAAGGGGAAGGCTGCCAGATCTGGGGGCGGGAAGTCCCCAGTGAAGGGTGGGGTTCCCCCAGGGGCACGAAGTGGGGTGTCCCTGGGGAACCCGTTTGGTATCTTCTCCTCCTCCTCGGGCTCAGAGGAGGAGGAAGTGTAGATATGTAAATATGTTTTTGTGTTTGTAGTATGAAGGAGAACATGACCACTTTCAATCATTCTGATGGCGGTACCCTCTCCAATACGGCTTGCGACCATTAATGTCGCAAGTATTCGTTCTGCGGGAGCTCGTTTTATGGCCTTCGATTTTCTCAGCCGTGTTGAAGCTGACATTTTGTTTTTGCAGGAGACCTGGCTGGCATCTGTGGCAGAGATGCATCTAGCAAAGAGGGAGTGGAGATGTGGGCCCCCCCTCTGGTCTCTTGCGGCCGAGCCCTGCAGTGGGGTTGCGGTCCTTTTTAAGACTGGTCCGGTGGCTTGCCGGCGAGTGATTGAAGTGGAGATCGGTAGATGTCTGGTGGTGGACGCTGTCGTGAGGGGGCAATTCCTCCGGCTCATAAATTTTTATGGGCCTCAAACTAGGAGGGAGAGGAGGAGCCTCCTTACTGCGGTTAAGCCTTATCTTTTTACGTCCCAGCAGGTGATTTTTGGTGGCGATTTCAATATGATCACTAGGCCCAAAGACCGGGCAGGTGCCGCCAACCCTCTGGGATATGATAGTATTTTTTTGAATAACGTAGTGAGGGAGGCCAGGTTGGTGGATGTGCACGTTCGTCACCTCCCCAACCTCACTGGTTTCACATTTTCCCGAGGTAGTAGTAAGAGTAGATTAGATAGGTTTTTTTTAAAGGAGGACTCTGTCTGCTCGGCTCCTGAGCTGCAGTCGGTAGAGTTCTCCGATCACTGTATGGTATCTGTGGCCCTGAATGTCGCTGACACTCCTCAGAAAGGGAGGGGTTTGTGGCGCCTGAATGGGTCGCTACTGGAGGATCCTGAGGTTAGGGAAGCCTATGAGGTTTTCTTCCTGGGCCAGACCTCGCTCCTTGAGGGCAACTGCTCCCGCCTTGAGTGGTGGGAAGTAGTTAAAAAGAGGTCTGGCGACTTTTTCCGGGAAATCTCTGGGTACAGGGCAGCTTCCAAGTACCAGGCTTACCAGAGACTACGCAGGCAGCTTGACCGCCTGGTGTCCTCTGGGGGCTCTCAGGAACAGATATCCGGTCTGAAGGCGCAGATGAAGGAGTGTCAGTACGACCGTCTCGCCTCCCTGGTTTTTGAGAGGGATTATGGGAAGTTTATCTCTCCTGATCCCTACAGGAGCTGTGGTGAGGTGGCGAGGTCGAAGGTCGTACATGGCCTGAAGGATGCCTCAGGATCTCTGGTCCGGTCCAGATCGGGGATCCTGGGTGTCGTCAGAGACCACTTTTCGGACCTCCTGAAGAAGCGGCCTCTAGACATGGAGAAAGTCAGGGAATTCCTTGATGAGACCCCGCTGGAAGTGGGGTCTGACCTTCCTGACTCTCTGACAGAAGAGATCTCGGTAGCTGAAGTTGAGCAGGCTATTAGCTCTTTAGCTTCTAAAAAGTCACCTGGGCCCGATGGGCTCACGGCCGAGTTCTACAAAACCTTTAAGAGCCTCTTGGCTCCTCATCTGAGGGACGTGTTTAGTGAATGTTTGGCCTATGGCCTGCTGCCTCCCTCAATGAGAAGGTCAGCTCTGATCCTACTGTCAAAGGGGAAAGATCCGTCTGTGGTGGAGAATTGGCGTCCGATCGCCCTTCTTACCACAGATAGGAAGATACTGGCAAAGATCTTGTTTACACGTCTGTCTGCTTTGGCGGGCAGGATGCTGTCTCCCTCTCAGCACTGCACAATTCCTGGCCGGGGCACTTTTAGTGCCGTCCTGAGCGTCCGGGAGGCTGTGGAAAGGTGCAGGGCTGATGGCAGCGAGCGGTATCTGCTTGCATTGGATCAGGCTAAGGCGTTTGATCGGGTGAACCACGAGTACCTTTGGCTGCTTCTGAGGAGATACGGTCTGCCTGATCAATTCGTTGATTGGCTGCAGGTATTGTATAGGGGAGCTGAGAGCTTCCCTCTTGTCAACGGTTGGGTGGGCCGGGCCTTTGCCGTGGACTCTGGCGTCCGGCAGGGGTGCCCGCTGAGCCCCCTCCTGTACATCTTTGCGGTCGACCCCTTCGTAAGGAGGCTAGACTGCGGGCGTCTGGGGGGGTTCCGGTGGGACCTGTCGGGGGTCCGGTTTCGGCGGTGAGGGTTGTGGCCTATGCGGACGACGTCTCGGTGGTGGTATCTGGTCGTGAGGAGGCCCATTATGTGGAGTCCCAGATCGGGTGCTACTCTGAGGCGTCAGGCTCGCTGGTCAATTGGGACAAGAGTGAAGTTTTCTGGTTGGGGAAGGAGGGGGAGCAGTTCCCCCTTCCGGACGTGTTCCCCACGCCCGTACCAGAGATTCGAGTTCTTGGCATTCATTTCGGCCGGGGTGATTATCCCAAGCTAAACTGGGAGCGCAGGCTGGTGAGTGCCACTCGGAAGGTGAAGGCCTGGAAAGGTTGGAAACTTTCCCTGAGGGAAAGGGTAAGCTTGGTCAAGACGTACTTATTGCCTGAGTTTCTCTTTGTAAGCTATGTGTGTCTTTTGCCAGCATCTCTCTATGCTCGGGTCTATGGTCTGTTCTTCCTGCTGTTGTGGGGAAGCAGACTGAACCTGATCAAGAGGGAGGTCACATACCGCCAGCGACGGCAAGGTGGGTTGGACATGGTCAACCCGGTGGTGTTCTTTGTCACCATCTTTGTTAAATACAATTTGCAGTCCATATTTGTGGACGAGCCTTCCTGGTGGGAGTGTTCATGCAAGGACTGGCTCTTGCTGTTCTTGAGGCAGTGGGGGGAGGGGGGGAGGCCCGGCGATCTGAGGAGATCGCATGGGTATCTCCCTTCCTATGTCCCCCTGGCATTAAAGGTACTGAGGCAGTGGCGGATAACTGCCCTGGAGGTGGGCTCTTTGGGTCGGCGGGAGCTGTACCTGAGGGTCATGGCCTCGGACATTTTGAAGCCCCTGTCTTTGAGGGACTGCCCTGAGAGGGTCCTCACGGAGGGGCTAGCCCTCTTGAATTCTTCTAGAATTCCAAGTAAGTTTTGGGATCTCGCATGGAGGTCGTTCCATGGACGACTCTATGTCCGTGCGAATCTCAAATACAGGAACCTGGGGGACAGGGACTGCCCCCGTCAGGAATGTGGTGGGACATTGGAGACCATGGACCATTTTCTGGTCCAATGTCCCTTCAACATGGAGGTTCTTACGAAGGTAGGGGGTGCCATTGGCTACCCCCGCCTTCCGGCCCTGACCTATGCTGAGCGAGTGTATGGTGATTTTGGGGTCCGCAGGGGATTTGAGTTATCGTCACTTTATTTAGTCAGCCTAGTTGTGCTTTATTACACTTGGCACGCTCGGTGTTTGGTGTCCACTAGGGACAAAATCCTGCCTGTGCATGAGGTGGTGGGCGGTATCTTTCGGGAGTTGGTGAAGGTGCGGGATCTGGAAAGGAGCAGGGTCGGGCCTGAGAGGTGTGCCCATTTATGGAGGGGGTTCCTCTTCCAGCCCCCTTAGGTCACGGCTCTGCCCCTCTCCATGGGTAGGGGCATCTATCCTTTTTCACCCCCTTAGATTTTGTTTATGGTATTTTTTTTGAAATAAGGCTACAGACATGTCTGACTATCATGTTCTTGCTCATACGTGGGTTGTAGGTATTTGTTGTTGTGATGGTGGGGTGTGTTGTGGGTTGGCGATGATCTGGACAGTAGTGGTTTCTATGGACTTTAATATCTCCCTACTGTACCAGTGAGCCGTTTTAAGTGGTGTTTTTTTTGGCAATGATCTGGGCAAGCTTTTCTGATGGACTATAAAGACTTTCTCTTGTACCAGTGAGCCTGTTGTAAATACCTGTTCTGGTGCTATTTTTTTTTTTTTTTTTCTTTATAGTTATTTCTTGGTGGGTGGAGGTCGGTGATTTGATGGTTTGTGTTTATTGTTTGTTTTTGTGTTATTTGGTTTATTTAGTTATTTTGTTTATTTTATATATTTGTTAACCTTTTGGTCGTAGTTTTATAAATAAAAAATTACCCCTCCTCGGTCTTCGCCTTCCGCCGGGGGGTACACCTACCCCCCCCCGGTCTTCGCCGCCGCCGCCTTCCGCCGGGGAGAGAGACACCCACCGATGCTCTCCGCCATGTTCGGCCCAGGCCCCCTACCCCAAATCAAGCTCTTTTACATCCGGGGGGGGCCGGCGGAAATGGCGGAGAACAACGGGGGCGTCGCCACTCCTCGGTCTTCTAGCCGTCTTCTGCCGGGGGGGGAAACACCCACCCATGCTCTCCGCCATGCTCGACTGTGCCCCCACCCCAAAATGAAGCTCTTTTACATCCGGGGGGGGCCGGCCGAAAACAGCGGAGAACAACGGGGGTGTCGCCCCACCTCGGCTCCTCCGCTTCTGCCTGGCTCCTCCCAGGGCTTCTTTCGCCGTCTTCCGCCGGAGGGCGCCACTCTCCGGGCTTCTCGACGTTGTCTTCCGCCGCGGGGCCCAGGCCTTCTTCTTTGCCGCCCCCTTAGAATTTTTCGGCCTGGACGGGGGCACATCCCATCCAGGACTTGGACGTGGCGGGCTTCTCGTCGCCGTCTTCTGCCCGCTGCCCCCTTCACCACGAAGCTCCGTGCTTGTTTGATGAGGGCAGCGGGCTTCCGTCGTCTTCTCCGGGGCGAGGGTCGTACATCACCCCGGATTTCGTCGCCGTCTTCTGCCGCTGCCCCCTTCACCACGAAGCTCCGTGCTTGTTTGATGAGGGCAGCGGGCTCTCCGTCGCAGTCTTCCGCCGCGGGTGACACTCGCGGGCTTCTTCTTCCATTCGATGTTGACACGGCGAGGTCCGGCGCTGAAATGCCTTCTGAGCGGCGGGCAAGGACTTATATTGGCATTGGGCGTGGGCGTGGTTATGCCAACATGTGACCTTAACCCATGTGACAGTGATGTCACGTCACATCACTGTCACATGGGTTAAGGTCACATGTTGGCATAACCACGCCCACGCCCAATGCCAATATAAGTCCTTGCCCGCCGCTCAGAAGGCATTTCAGCGCCGGACCTCGCCGTGTCAACATCGAATGGAAGAAGAAGCCCGCGAGTGTCACCCCGCGGCGGAAGACTGCGACGGAAGCCCGCTGCCCTCATCAAACAAGCACGGAGCTTCGTGGTGAAGGGGGCAGCGGCAGAAGACGGCGACGAAATCCGGGGTGGGATGTACGACCCGCCCCGGAGAAGACGACGGAAGCCCGCTGCCCTCATCAAACAAGCACGGAGCTTCGTGGTGAAGGGGGCAGCGGCAGAAGACGGCGACGAGAAGCCCGCCACGTCCAAGTCCTGGGATGGGATGTGCGACCCCCATCCAGGCCGAAAAAATCGAGGGGGCGGCAAAGAAGCCCTGGCCCCTAGTAGGAGCCAGGCAGAACCCGGCGACGAAATCCGGGGTGGGATGTACGACCCGGCGATCGCCCCGGAGAAGACGACGGAAGCCCGCTGCCCTCATCAAACAAGCACGGAGCTTCGTGGTGAAGGGGGCAGCGGCAGAAGACAGCGACGAGAAGCCCGCCACGTCCAAGTCCTGGATGGGATGTACGACCCCCGTCCAGGCAGAAGAATTTGAAGGGGGCGGCGGAAGACCCTCAAAAGTGAAAACGTTCACCAGGTGAATGGGTAGGGGTACGATGTACCCCATACTCATTCACATAGGGTGGGGGCCCGAAATCTGGGGGCCCCTTATTAAACGGGGCTCCCAGATTCTGATTGGCTCCCCGCCGCATACCCCGACAACCAATGGCTAGGGTTGTCGGGAAGAGGCTCTTGTCCCGATCGACATGGGACAAGAGTGCTTTGGGGTGGGGGGGCAGCGCCCCCCTCCCCCAAAGCACACACACTCCCCCCATGTCGAGGCATGTGGTCTGGTACGGCTCAGGAGGGGGGGGGGCCGCGCTCGCTCGTCCCCCACCCCCATTCCTGTCCGGCCAGACTGCATGCCTGGATGAGGGCTTGGTACGGATCTGGGGGAAACCCCACGCCGATTTTGGCGTGGGTTAAACCCCTCACGTTCCGGACCAAGCCGGAGAGCCTATTGTACCCCCTGGGGGGGAAGCCGCGCCGGTTTCACATTTGAAATTTGGCGCGGAGTTCCCCTTCAGTGTCAGCGCAGCCCGAGAACAGCTCGGAGCTTGCCGTGCGCCGCTCCAGGCAGTGCAAACACTGCTACGCCGCCTGGTATTTACCAAGGATTTCCCGGCGTACTGAAGAGGCGCGCGGTGAGCTCCGATTTTTTCCCTCTGCGCATGCCCAGTATGCAAGTGAACCTTCCGAGGTTCTAGCGTACTTTGCAAGGGCACGGGGATCGGGTCCCAAAAGTCACTTTCCCTTTCAAATCGGCCCGCCACACAAGTTTAAACACATGTCACTACACTTCCCCTGCATCACCCCCCTCCCTCCCCTCATAAACTCCCGCCCGAATCCCCGATGTTTACATTACTAAAATGCCGCACGCCAGCTCTGTACTGGCGTGCTGTGCGCCCTCTTCTGGGCGCATTAGGCACTTTAGTAAATGAGGAAACACGCTACACTGGCAGCGTGTTTCTTTGGTAAATGTCAAAAACAGGTTTACTCCTGCTTGTGCACCATGAGTCTTGGCGCACAGGCTTGGTAAATCAGCCCAATTGTAACTAACACTTTTTCATAGATCAAAGGGATACACTTCTGTGTGTAAAGAAAATATCCGGGCAGTCTGCCAAGTTTGTAAACAACATGAAACACTGTAACCAACTTCCTTTTTAGATTAAACTTCTGTGTGTAAATGCAAGAAATGTAACCACTTAAAGTCCAACACTTTTAAAAAAGCAATATTTTTTGCTAGAAAATTACTTGGAACCACCAACATTATATATATATTAGCAGAGACAAAAATGGGAATTGCTGCAATATTTTATGTCACGCTGCATTTGCCCACTTCATTGAATAATAAAAACCATAAAAAACAAAACAGTAAAGTTAGTCCATTTTTATTTTTTTCATTTTAATGTGAAAGATGATGTTACGCCGCGCACGAATCGTGAGAGAATTGTCATCTATCTTCTAAGCAAAAAAATTGCAGTTGTCGTTTTAGCCAGAATCGTGCAGCTCTATGCCGTGCAACATAAAAAGTTGCAAAGACCACCATAGAGTAATTTTCTAGCAAAATTAATGATGATTTTTTTTTCTCAGTCTGCTGCAGTGTGTCAGCTTGTATTTATAATGGCCGCTCTGTATGTAGCTTCTGACAGGCTGTGCAAGCAGCCCGTATCTCCAGAACCATAAATGATAGCCATCCCATATTTTGACCAGTTGTGGGGTAGGTCTTCAACTGACTACCCTCCAAATGTGGGGTTTCTGTGACCTCTGGTCATCGAGCTACAAACCCCGCTCCTCCATCAGCCCCTCTGTTAATCCGGCCCTGTATGGAGGGGGGGGCAGGACTGTATGTATGGCTGTGGATGGTATATGCAGGGGGGGCAGGACTGTATGTATGGCTGTGGATGGTATGGAGGGGGGTCAGAACTGTATATACGGCTGTGGATGGTAATGGTATATGCAGGGGGGGGCAGAACTGTATGTTTAGTGTATGGTGGGGTAGTGTATGGTCCGCCCATCCACCCACCTCCATGTGTATTCTGTAGCCAGTCAGAGAAGAGCTGAGCACTCTGTGTCCCATGTGTCCTCTTCCACTCTGCAGCACACAATGCAGAAGGAGGCGCGCCGGAAGGAGGGAGGGGGAGGGGCTAGCACAGTGAGAAGTTGCACACATGTTTACAGCCCGGCCGGGGGGCTAACAGAGAGCACTGCTGCGGGCGGCACACCTTCTACTAACACTCAGGCAAGCTGGTGGAGCCGGGGATGTGCAGCTCTGTTGCGGCCGGGCCAGGATGGACAGCTAAAAAAAAAAAAAAATTTTTTTTTTTTTTTTTTTAAATGTGCCCGGGTTTCAGGAGGCTTCAAAACCGGGCACATGTGTCCAAACCCGGACTGTCCGGGTCAAAACCGGACAGGTGGCAACCCTAGGTGGGAAAGACCTAAGGTGTGCTGGGGTCAGTATGCCTAATAGGGGGCAAAAATAAAACAGTAGTATGAGCTAGCAAAGAGATTGAAATGAAAGTAACGGTATGCAACCACAAGCCCCCAACGCAAGAATGCCTGTGACAGACATGTGGAACTGGGATATGTCTGGAAAAGAAGGCTGACTACCGCCAAACTAACTCCTCAACAACGAGAATACAGACCCCTTGACGAATGGCAGCAGCAACAGCACCTGTACTGCAAGCACGGCCCGGAGAGAATATTAAGGTTCTACCCTAGTTAGGCAGCAGGGAATGGCTACGTGTCATGCCCTGTGCCAGCAGAGAAGGGAGTACTAGGGAAAGGAAAGTGGCCTATCCCTGAGTACATCCGAAAAGTCTGGTGTCCAGGCTGCCCTGGGCCCAGCTTGAAAACCCGTTTGAGCTGAAAGTGGCAAAAGAAAACAAAACGCAAGTAGGAACTGAATGTCTGTGAGAAAAGAACCCAGGATACCGGGATAGAAACGCCTGGAAGATATCCCAGGCCGAGTCAAGAGCTTTCTAGGCTGAATGAAAAGGACTTGAAGATCAAGCTCCGTTTGTAACAAAACAGAAGGCCATATCGGGAGGTTCAAGGAGGGCGTGCTACCATGTATAGAACCCGTAACCGGAGAAGGACGGATGGCAGCAAACACATAGCTCTCGTTCCTTTCAGCGGGGGAAACGCTGATTTTCTGTTCATACAATGTAAGAACAGAAGATCAGTGATTTCCCCTAGTGAGGCCACCCCCCATACAGTTAGAACACACCCAGGAACACACTTAACCCCTTCACCGCCAATGGCATTTTTATAGTAATACAATGCATTTTTATAGCATTGATCGCTATAAAAATGCCAATGGCCACAAAAATGTGTCAAAAGTGTCCCAAGTGCCCGCCATAATGTCGCAGTACTGAAAAAAATGCTGATCGCCGCCATTACTAGTAAAAAAAAATATTAATAAAAATGCCATAAAACGACCCCCTATTTTGTAAACGCTATGGGCCAGATTCATGAAGAGTTAGGCTGGCGGATCCAGTGATCCGCCAGCCTAACTGTCACTTTAAGCCGGCGTTTATGTTTTCTATAACCAGAAAACAAGAAACGCCGGGTTGGAGTTCCGATGCGATCGGCATAATTGAATTTCGCCATCGCATCGTTACTTCAACTTAAAAATGGCACCGGGGGCGTTCCCGCTGATTAACGCTGAAAAAATATGTTAATCAGCGGGAGTCAGAAATTCACGATCGTTTTCGGGCGCGACGCAGTGACTTTACGACGTTTCCGGAAGCGATACGCGGCGTAAAGATAAAGCAGCCCCCTAGTGGAATATCCTATGTTAGGTATAGCCGTCGTCATCGCGTCGGAAAAAAAACAAATCGCGTCGTTTGCGTAAAACATTCATGAATGGGGACGTGACGTCATTGACGTTCACTGACAGAACTTGGAGCATGCGCACTGGGATGCATTGACACTCGACGCATGCGCAGTACGTTCGCCGCGGGATCGCGCATAGTTTGAATACTACACGCCCCGTACCCGCCCAATTTGAATTCCGCTGTCTCATTTGCGATGCGCTGCCGCAACTTTAGGAGCAAGTGCTTCATGAATAACAGCACTTGCTCCTTAAATTTCTGCAGCGTAACGTAAATGAGATGCGTTACTCCAGAGCAAAGATGCTCTCATCTACCTGAATCTGGCCCTATAACTTTTGCGCAAACCAATCAATAAACACTTATTGCGATTTTTTTTAACAAAAAATATGTAGAAGAATACGTATCGGCCTAAACCAGGGGTCCTCAAACTTTTTAAACAGGGGGCCAGTTCACGGTCCCTCAGACTGTTGGGGGGCTGGACTATAGTTTTAAAAAAATATGAACCTATGCACACATCTTATTTGAAGTACAAAAAAAACAGGAAAAAAACAATACAATATTTAAAATAAAGAACAATTTTAATCAACAAACTTATTAGTATTTCACAGACCCCCCTCATCACATAACCCCCCCCCCCCCCATCACAGATTACTCTCCATTACAAATCCCCCCCCATCAATGATTCCCCTGTATTAGGTCCCCCATCACAAAGCCCCCCAACACAAACTTCTCTCCATTACAAAGCCCCCAATAACAGACCCCCCATCACACAGACCCCCAACACAAAGGGAGGGGAGAGGATAGGACAGAAAAGGAGCAGTCTGGTGGAGGGGAGGACAGAGTTGGAGCAGCCAGGTGGAGTGGAGGACAGGGTGGATGCAGCCAGGTGGAGTGGAGGACAGGGTGGATGTAGCCAGGTGGAGGGGAGGACAGAGTGGGAACAGCCAAGTGGAGTGGAGGACAGGGTGGATGCAGTCAGGTGGAGGGGAGGACAGGGTGGATGCAGCCAGGTGGAGTGGAGGACAGGGTGGATGCAGTCAGGTGGAGGGGAGGACAGAGTGGATGCAGTCAGGTGGAGGGGAGGACAGAGTGGGAACAGCCAGGTGGAGTGGAGGACAGGGTGGATGCAGTCAGGTGGAGTGGAGGATAGGGTGGATGCAGTCAGGTGGAGGGGAGGACAGAGTGGGAACAGCCAGGTGGAGTGGAGGACAGGGTGGATGCAGTCAGGTGGAGGGGAGGACAGAGTGGGAACAGCCAGGTGGAGGGAAGGACAGGGTGGGAACAGCCAGGTGGAGTGGAGGACAGGGTGGGAACAGCCAGGTGGAGTGGAGGACAGGGTGGGAACAGCCAGGTGGAGTGGAGGACAGGGTGGATGCAGTCAGGTGGAGGGGAGGACAGGGTGGGAACAGCCAGGTGGAGTGGAGGACAGGGTGGATGCAGTCAGGTGTAGGGGAGGACAGGGTGGGAACAGCCAGGTAAAGTGGAGGACAGGGTGGATGCAGTCATGTGGAGGGGAGGACAGGGTGGGAACAGCCAGGTGGAGTGGAGGACAGGGTGGATGCAGTCAGGTGGAGGGGAGGACAGGGTGGGAACAGCCAGGTGGAGTGGAGGACAGGGTGGATGCAGTCAGGTGGAGTGGAGGACAGGGTGGGAACAGCCAGGTGGAGTGTAGGACAGGATGGGAACAGCCAGGTGGAGTGTAGGACAGGGTGGATGCAGTCAGGTGGAGGACAGGGTGGGAACAGCCAGGTGGAGTGGAGGACAGGGTGGATGCAGTCAGGTGGAGTGGAGGACAGGGTGGGAACAGCCAGGTGGAGCGGAGGACAGGGTGGGAACAGCCAGGTGGAGGGTAGAATAGCAGCCAGATAGAACTGTGTGGGAGCAGCCAGCCAGCTAGATAGGAGGTTAGTTCTTACCTTGGAGGACTATACAAGAATCACTGGCTCCCTCCACTCAACAGCCTCATGACATTTCTTCTCCTCTTTTCCCCCTCACGCTCGGCATATTGGGGCTGAACTTCTCTCAGGGAATCATCATGCGGCCTGCTGGTATCCAGGACTGCAATTCCCATAATGCTCTAGTTTCCCAGCTACTGGCTCTGAATGTAGCCAATAGGAGCAGGCATTGCCAGGAGAATGCTCTGCTCAAGGAGAGGGAGGGGTGGAATTCCCCCGCAGCTGCGGCTCTGCCTGTGTCCCTTCTCAGAGCCTGTCAGTTTCGTCACCACTGCCCTGTCACTAGTTTCAGTCCACGGGCCGGGTAAATCACACTGGCAGGCCGGATACGGCCCGCGGGCCGTAGTTTGAGGACCCCTGGCCTAAACGGAGGAAAAAAAATTTTTTTTTATATATTTTTGGGGGATATTTATTATAGCAAAAAGGAAAAAATATTGCATTTTTTTCAAAATTGTCGCTCTATTTTTGTTTATAGCGCAAAAAATAAAAACCGCAGAGATGATCAAATACCACCAAAAGAAAGCTCTATTTGTGGGAAAAAAAGGACGCCAATTTTGTTTGGGAGCCACGTCGCACGACGGCGCAATTGTCAGTTAAAGCGACGCAGTGCCGAATCACAAAAAGTGCTCTGGTCATTGGACAGCAATATGGTCCGGGGCTAAAGTGGTTAAAAACAACATAACCAACAAGCGCCAACTTACCTTAAGAAAAGGAAAATCCCTACCTTCCCTCACCCCTACCTACGCAGGTGTCCGTGATTAACCCACGCACTAGAGCAGGAACGAGCACAAGACTGAAAACGTGTCAGTCTCAAGAAACTAGCAAGGCTAAGCAACCTGAGGCAAATCAGGCCAATTAAAAACGTAACACTCAAGCCTGTGAACCTGAAGACGTGTCAGGAAAGTGATGTAAGTAGTGAGATAACGTGACGTATGAACGTAATGAAAGCCGTGAGAAGCAGATGGGGGGACTTGCCACCGCACAAGCCAATTAGAAACGAACATCTCAATCCGACAGAACCCGTAGACGTGACAGGTAACCAGCAGTGGAGAGTGGCCATGAATTAACATGTATGCACAGACTATGAAAATTAAATTTAGGTAAGTGTAGGACTAATGCAGCTGGCCTGAGAATGTGACAAACCCATGAATAGCAAAGGCCGAGCAACCTGAGGCGTAGCAGGCAAATTAAAAACGTACACTCAGGCCCGATGAACCTGAAGACGTGTCAGGTCATTATATGAGAGATGAAATGTCAAGATGCATGAAACGTATGAGAAACGGATGAGGAGACTTGCCACCGTACAAGCCGATTAAAAACGCTCATCTCAATCCGTAAGCACCCATAGACGTGATGGGTAAACCCCCCCCAGCGGTGAACGTCATGAATCAAAATGAACATACCAATGCTACCAACTAGAAAACATCCCAACTGAAACCTGCATGAGAAACGTAAGTTGCATGAAACGCACACACCTGAGAACATGAATAGCATGGGAAACAAAAAACATGAGAAACGTAAATACCTGAGAACATAAAAATACCCCGAGAAACGTAATCGTATAAAAAAAGCGTAATCGCGTGAGAAACATAATGCATCAAGACTGAAACCTGCATGAGTAACGTAAACACTTGAGAACATAAATAGAATGAGAAAAGTAACGTAAAACGGAAAGTACAAATGTAAAATTGCATGAGAAACGGAAAACATGAGAACATAAATAGCATGAGCAACGTGAGCACCCGAGAACATGAGTAGCAAAAGAAACATGTACACTTGACAAACATGAATTGCAACCACACAAGAACATGGCAAGCATGAGCTACGCGATTGCACGAGAACATGAAAACCATGAGAAACGTAATCGCATGAGAAACGTAATCGCATGAGAAAATACAATGCGAAACCTAAATGCATGAGAAAATACAATATGCAACGTAACGCATGAGCCACGTAATCGCACGAGAAGAGGCAATTGCATGAGAGCCAACCATGAGAAGCGTAAATGCATGAGCAACTACCATGAGAAACATAATCGCATGAACCACCATGCGAAACGTAATCGCATGAGAACCTACCATGATAAACGTAATCGTATGAGAACTGCCATGCGAAACATAATCGCATGCAAAATGTAAACGCATGAGAAACGTAATCGCATGAGAACTACCATGTGAACGTAATTGCATGAGAACGTAATTGCATGAGAAATTACCATGCGAAACGTAATTGCATGAGAACGTAATTGCATGAGAAATTACCATGCGAAACGTAATCGCACAAGAACTACAATGCGAAATGTAATCGCACGAGAACTACCATGTAAAAAGTAATTGCACAAGAACTACCATGTGAAACGTAATTGCATGAGAACGTAATCACATATGAACTACCATGTGAAACGTAAACGCACGAGAACTATCATGAGAAACATAATTGCATGAGAAACGTAAACACATGAGGACATAACTCGCATGAGAAACGTAATTGCATGAGAACTACCAGGTGAAACGTAATCGCATGAGACACGTAGCTGCCTGAGAAACGTAGTCGCATGAGAACTACCATGTGAAACGTAATCGCATGAGAACGTAATCGTACGAGACATTACCATGCGAAACGTAATCGCACGAGAACTAGGTGAAACGTAAATGCATGAGACACGTAGTCGCATGAGTAATGTAGTCGCATGAGAACTTCCATGTGAAACGTAATCGCATGAGAACGTAATCGCATTAAAAATTACCATGTGAAACGTAATCGCATGAGAAACGTAAACACATGAGGACATAACTCGCATGAGAAACGTGATCGCATGAGTACTACCAGGTGAAACGTAATCTCATGAGACACGTAGTCGCATGAGAAACGTAGTCGCATGAGAAACGTAGTCACATGAGAAACGTAGTTGCCTGAGAAACATTGTCGCATGAAAACTACCATGTGAAAAGTAATCGCATGAGAAATGTAAACACACAAGGGCGTGATCGCATGAGAAACACGATCGCATGGGAAACGCGATCGCATGGGAAACAAAAACACATGAGAAACGTGAAATGAATAGCATACCGTATCTGACTGAAAACATACACCACTGAGCCTACTAACTGAACACTGATCACACACACACACATACCAACCCGAGTCCTGAGACAGGGGGGGATGCATGATAGGACAGCAGTGTATAACAGCGCTAATGTGTAGTATGGAGTAGACACGCATATGTGTAGTATGTAGCTGGCTGAACATATAAATAAATGGAGCTGTGCCAGTGGTGTACTGCAAGTTCCCAGAACTGGCAGCCACAGATCCCACCCCTCCCCCCTGATGCCACGTGGAGTTGACCTTGCTCTGCCCCCCCGCCCCCTAAGTTGCACTGCACTGCCTCTTCCCTGTCCATGCTCCACTCGACCAGGAAACCTCCACAACCACTATGTTGAGCCCCTCACCTGCGGTCAGCCTTTCACTTATTCCCTCTAGTGTTGGAAAACATGTGAGACATGCAACTACTCACAGAAGAGAACCCCAGGAATTTCTCAGGGTTGTCTTCACTTACCTGCAGGATACTGCTGAAGACCAGACAGATCCAACCTTCATCCATCACGGCAGGTTGTGTTGTTCCAACCTTCAGGGTTCTGAGTTCCTACTTAAAGGAGGCCTCTTCCCTGGACCTGTAAGGCACTCTGCCAGAAACCTTTGGGCATTTTTTAATTTATGCCCAAAGTTCTGAATCCCAGAGTCCAGTCCTACAAGAGAGACATTACAGGCAAAACCTCACTCTTCCATGAGGCCCGGGTACCATGCACTTTGGCACTTTTTCTGACGCTCCTGGATGGATCCAGTCGTGTAGTTCCTTAACCCCTGCAAGGTTCCTTAGCAGAATGTTCTTAGCACATTCTTAACCATGACCAACACCTTAGACACTGGTGAAAAAAATGAGGTACTCTCCATATGGGAGGGTTATATAGAGGGGGACTTCTCTTGTAATTAGGGTGTGCCAGTATTCAGTCACCTGATGGTGACATATAACCCACTAAGTAATTAACAGAGCTCTGTGTCCCGTGAGGTACAAAAAAGAAAGAGGAGTTTTTCAAGTTCAAAAATGCACAAAAACTTGTGTTAAGCCTTTACAGGCACTCCAATTGAAGTCTATGGGTCAGATTCACGTACCTGGCGGCGGGGCGTGGCGTATCCTATTTTCACTACGCCGCTACAACTTAGAGACACAAGTGCCGTATTCTACAAGCACTTGCTCCGTAATTTGCGGCGGCGTAGTGGAAATGGGCCGGCGTAAGCCCGCGTAAATCAAATGTGGATGAGGTGGGCGTGCGTCATGCAAATCAATCATGACCCCACGTTTTTGACGTTTTTTTTAACTGCGCATGCGCCATCCGTGGACGTATCCCAGTACGCATGCTCCAAATTACGCCGCAAATACATTACTTTCGACGTGAACATAATATACGCAAAGGGATATCCGTAAACGAGTTACGCAAACGGCAGAAACGACGGAAAAAAACAACGCTGTCCCGACATCCATACTTAACATTGCATACGCCGAACCTACGCAAGGTTACCCCTCATATAGCAGGGGTAACCTTACGCTTACGCAAACTACGTAAACTTCAACGTAAAATTGCAACTTAGATACGACGGTGTAAGTGACTTACACCAGTTGGATCTACAGCAAATCTATGCGTAACTGATTCTAAGAATCAGTCGCATAGATAGGAGGCCTCACAAACAGAGATACGACGGTGTATCTAGAGATTTTTTGAGTATAGGAAATTGAGTGTACAAGCAACTGAGAATTAAAATGTGTACAGGAAAAATTACAAACAATGTTTTTCTAGATAGTCAGGTGTAGGGAAACACACTGCAAAATACTCAGGCCCAGATTCAGATACAATTAGATTTGCGTAGAGTATCAGAAATACACTACGACGCCATATTTTACCTGGCTCTACGTGGAATCCCGGTAGATTTTGTCCAGTAAACGACGGCGGCGTAGTGTATTTCTCCCGGCGCAAGCCATCTACGCGAGTAGGGGGCGTGAAGCATTTAAAATAGGCGCGTTCCCGCGGCGATCGAACTACGCATGCTCCGTTCAGAAATTTCCCGCCGTGCATTGCGCAAAATCATGTCGTTACGTAATTTTTTCTTGAGTAGCGTCGTTTACGGACATTCCTATTCCCGAACGAGTTACGTAAAAAAAAAAAAAAAATTAAATTCGACGCGGGAACGACGGCCATACTTAACATGGGCTACGCACCGTTAGACCAGCAAAAAGCTGGTCTAACAGTACGTAGAAAAAAATAGACGAAAGCGATTGCGAAGACCGCTCGTATCTTTGTGGATCGCCGTAAAAACTCATTTGCATATCCCGACGCATGAAAACGACGCGGACTCCTCCCAGTGGCCGCAAAAATATCGCAGCGTAGATCCGAAGGCTTACGAAGACGTAAGCCTCTCGGATCGAAGCCCGAAGCCGCCGTATCATGGTAGTGATACGGCGCGCAAAATTTGAAATTACTCCTGTCTAACACCAGTTAGACAGGCGTAATTGCTCTGTGAATCTGGGCCTCAGGTTTTAAAGCTCTGGTTGACCTTTTATCTGCAGGCACTGTCGAGCAGTTCATCTTCAAAGTTTAAAGCAGAAGCATTCTAGTTGTTCAAGTCACTCTCGCAGACAGATCAGTTCAATATCCCCCTCCCTGAGCTTTTGTTCTGTGTTTACATTAGACATTCAGTTGCAGGGATGCTGCAACTGAAAAGTGGAGCAGGGTTAGCTATTCTTTTGGTGTTAAATTCCTGTATAAATGGCTCCATGTTGCTTGCAGTTTCAGGCGTCAATGATAAGAGCTTGTTTTAAATTTGACAATTTTAGGTAGGAATATATAACTACTTGATTGTCCATAATCTGACAACAAGGTTACTTTCAGGTCCATCCACAATTTAACAATTGCTTTACATTACTGCTACAATCTTGTAGTGTTGGAAAATTGCAACCAGTTTTACATTTATGCATATTTGAATGGAAATATTTACAGTGTATACTCTATGCAGGGGCGTATCATGAAATTAGTAGGCCTGTGTGTAAGATGAAAAGTGGGCCCTAGACGAAAAAAATGCAGCTCGCTAGGTGCACTGCAGCAAAATGTGGGCGTGGCTAGCATTGCACTAAATATTACAGTGCATTATGCAGTAATGTTAAATAGGGAATGTACAGTGCAGAGTTTATGGGGGTGGGTAGTATGTGTAGGAGAGGGGTGTGGAGTGTATGGTGTTGAGTATTTTATGCAGGAGAGGAGTGCAGAATGTATGGGAATGGTAGTGTGTGCACGTAAGGAGTGTGGAGGTGGGTAGCATGTGCAGGAGAGGAGTGCAGAGTGTATGGCCGTGGGTAGTATGTACAGGAGAGTAGTGTGGAGGGTATGGAGATGAGTAGTATGACTTTTCAGATTACAGCCGCTGGAGGGAGAGGAGGAGGAGGAGGAGAAGCAGCTGTCAGCTGAAAAGTCATACAGGGAGATCTGTTCTTGCAACTTTCCCCACCGCCTCACCCATCATCCGGACTGTCAAACTGGGGATCATCCATGTGTGCAGTGTGGGTCACAGTGGTGGCTGGTGCTCAATTTTTTCTGGGGGGGGGGGGGCGCAAACAATCGAAAAAAAATACAACTGCAGCCACTGTGCCCATCAATTGCAGCCACTGTGCCCATCAAATGCAGCCACTGTGCTAATCAATTGTAGCCACTGTGCCATGCCATCACATGCAGCCACTGTGTCATCAATTGTCGCCACTGTGCCCATTGTCACCACTGTGCCATCAATTGTCGCAACTGTGCCATTAATTGTCACCACTGTGCCCATCAATTGTCACCACTGTGCCCATCAATTGTCACCACTGTGCCCATCAATTGCCACCACTGTGCCCATCAATTGCCACCACTGTGCCCATCAATTGTCACCTCTGTGCCATGCCAAAGCAGTCACTGTGCCATCAAATGCAGCCACTGTGCCATGCCATCAAACACAGCCACTGTGCCATCAATTGTCGCAACTGTACCCATTGTCACAACTGTGCCATGCCAAACGCAGCCACTGTGCCATCAATTGCTACCACTGTGCCCATCAATTGTCACTACTGTGCCAAACGCAGCCACTGTGCCATGCCATCAATTGTCGCCACTGTGCCCATCAATTGTCGCCACTGTGCCCATCAATTGTCGCCACAGTGCCCATCAAACGCAGCAACTGTGCCATCAATTGTCACTAATGTGCCATCATGCTCATCTACAGCCTGATCCAGCACTCTTCGCAGGGCACGCTCCAGAAAAAACACCTATGCGATGAGGTCGATGATGTTGCCTTGGGTTTGACTGACCAGGTTTGTCACCTCCGCAAAAGGACGCATGAGCCTACAGCCAGTGTGCATGAGCGTTTAGTAATGCGGACAAAAAATACCCAGCTCCGCAGAGTCTGTTCTCCTTTTTTTTTTTTTATTAAAAAAAATCTGTTCTTAACAGTTTAATCTCTGTTTTGTCCCCTATCAGGGGCCGTTGTATGGAATAGATTTTAGGAACCGGGAGATGGAAAAAGATGCTTGGTCGGTCCTCTTACTTCCAATTTCGGGCACTGCGCGTACGGCTTGCAATGTTCTGTGCCACCAGATATGAGTGGTGTGTTAAGTAGTACTATTCCTATCAGTTTAATCCCTGTAACGTCCCCTATCAGGGGCCGGTCTATGTAATAGATTTTAGGATCGGAAGATGGAAAAAGATGCTTGGTTGGTCCTCCTACTTCCAATTTGGGGCACTGCGCGTGCGCCGTGCAATGTACTGTACAACCAGATATGAGTGGTGTGTTAAGTAGTATTAATCCTATCAGTTTAATCCCTGTTATGTCCCCTATCAGGGGACGTGTATAGAATAGATTTTAGACAACCGCAAAGAGTTGTTAATAGTTGACACACTCATAATTTTAATTCCTTTATGCGTCAATTTTGGTGCAGTGATGACTGTGCTCGTGCGCATGTTTGGGAGATGGGGGTTTTTCAAAGGCTATGGTCGTGCTGAGGTAGTTCAATGACAGTTAAGTGACCCAGAAAACAATGATTCTGCAGTTTGGGCCTTTTTTTTAGATTAGTTTAGTTATACTATCCGTTCAAGCTACACCAGCTAGATCATTCTTACAGGCGGCGGGAGGGGACATCCCCCCCCCTCCCGCTGCCATCCGGTGCTTCTCAAGGCTCTCCCGTCCCATCGGGAGCCCGGGGACATGATCGCCGTCCGCCGGATGTTTGCCATAGAGATGGTCACCAGTCATCTCTATGACCGTCCGAGGCCTGGGCGCGATGTGATGACGTCACGCCCGGGTCCCCGTAAGTAAACAAACCGCAATTGCGGCTAGTTTGAATGAGATCTGTGAATTTTTTTTCACAATCTCATTCTTTCCAGCCTGGAGGAGAGATGTGGGGTCTTATTGACCCCGCCTCTCTCCATAAAGAGGACCTGTCACACACATTTCCTATCACAAGGGATGTTTACATTCCTTGTAATAGGAATAAAAGCGATTGAAAAAAAAATGTAAAAAAAAAAAAGGTGTAAAAAATAGAAAAATAAGTAAAATAAATAATAATAATAAACATTTTTAAATGCCCCTGTCCCCGGTAGCTCGCGCTCAGAAGCGTACGCACACGTAAGTCCCGCCCACATATGTAAACGTCGTTCAAACCACACATGTGAGGTGTCGCCGCGTGCATTAGAGCGTGTGCAACAATTCTAGCACTAGACCTCCTCCGTAACTCTAAACTGGTAACCTGTAAAATTGTTTAAGTGTCACCTATGGAGATTTTTAAGTAACGAAGTTTGGCGCCATTCCATGAGTGTACGCAATTTTAAAGCATGACATGTTAGGTATCTATTTACTCGGCGTAACTTCATCTTTCATATTTTACCAAAAAATTGGGCTAACGTTACTGTTTTGTTGTTTTTTAATTTATGAAACCATTTTTTTACAAAAAAAAAGCCGTTTGAAAAATTATTGCGCAAATACGATGCAAGATAAAAAGTTGCAATGACCGACATTTTATTCCCTAGGGCAGGAGTCTCCAAACTACGGCCCTCCAGGTGTTCAGGAACTACAATTCCCATCATGCCTAGTCATGTCTACGAATGTCAGAGTTTTACAATGCCTCATGGGAAGTGTAGTTCCAGAGCAGCTGGAGGGCCGTAGTTTGGAGATCCCTGCCCTAGGGTGTCTGCTAAAAAAAAAACATATAATATTTGGGGGTTCTGAGTAATTTTCTAGCAAAAGAATGATGATTTGTACATGTAGGAGAGAAGTGCCAGAATAGGCCCGGGAAAGAGGTGGGTTTTAAAGCCCTGTATTGAAGTGGTTAAATTCTTTCTTGAGGAGCACCCATCACTGCTTCATTTTCCATCATACCGTCACTATATGAATATTTTATGATGTTGGACATTTAACCAATTTTAATGAGCGCTGTCTATCATTTGGACTTTTTCTGTTCTAGTTTGATATTTTATTTAATCTACTATGACACCTTATATGAGTGGCACTGGTGACACTGGCAGAGGTTGGCAGAGTAGACGCTGTAGGCCTGACACATACGCTGACAGACAACTAACTGCTATTCTATTACAGTCAAATTGTATTTTATTTTTTTAAATGTAATCTACTGTGACACCAGATATGAGTGGTGACACTGGGCAAGTGGGCACAGTATACACTGTGAGCCTGACACACACACTGTTAGGCAACTGACTGCTATTCTATTACAGTCAAAATAATTTTTTTCTTTAAATGTAATCTACTGTGACACCAGATATGAGTGGTGGCACTGGGCAAGTGGTCACAGTATACGCGGTGAGCCTGACACACACACTGTTAGGCAACTGACTGCTATTCTATTACAGTGAAAATTGTTTTTTTTTATGTAATCTACTATGACACCAGATATGAGTGGCACTGTGACACTGGCAGAGGTTGGCAGAGTAGACGCTGTGAGCCTGACACACACACGCTGGCAGGCAACTGACTGCTATTCTATTACAGTCAAACATTTTTTTTTATGTAATCTACTATGACACCAGATATGAGTGGCACTGTGACACTGGCAGAGGTTGGCAGAGTAGACGCTGTGGGCCTGACACACATGCTGACAGGCAACTGACTGCTATTCTATTACAGTCAACATTTTTTTTAATTTAATCTACTGTGACACCAGATATGAGTGGTGGCACTGGGCAAGTGGGAACAGTATACGCTGTGAGCCTGACACACACGCTGGCAGGCAACTGACTGCTATTCTATTACAGTCAAAATTGTTTTATTCAATCTACTGTGACACCAGATATGAGTGGTGGCACTGGGCAAGTTGTCACAGTATACGCTGTGAGCCTGACACACATGCTGGCAGGCAACTGACTGCTATTCTATTACAGTCAAAATTGTTTTTTTTTAATGTAATCTACTATGACACCAGATATGAGTGGCACTGTGACACTGACAGAGGTTGGCAGAGTAGACGCTGTGAGCCTGACACACACACGCTGGCAGGCAACTGACTGCTATTCTATTACAGTCAACATTTTTTTTTATTTAATCTACTGTGACACCAGATATGAGTGGTGGCACTGGGCAAGTGGGAACAGTATACGCTGTGAGCCTGACACACACGCTGGCAGGCAACTGCAATTAGATTGCCCGCTGCAGTGAACGTGAACAAGCTATGTTCACCGGGAACTATTCGCCTGCTAATAATTCGGGACATCGCTACTGCACCCCCCCCCCCCCCCCAGTGAACAGCCTACACCTATGGATGATAAGCCACTGACTCTACAGCTGTGGCCAAAAGTTTTGAGAATGGCACAAATATAATATTTTCACCCAAATGGAGAGTACCTAATTTTTGTAGCAAACAATAAGTGTTTCACGTTAAACTCTGAAGAGGGGTGGGAGCTCTCTGTCCCGTGATGTATTTCCAAGAAAAGGATTTTACAGGCAAGCTGTATTAAAAAATCCTATTTTCTTGATCATACATCACGGGACACAGAGCCTTAATTACTTAATGGGATTTCCCATAGCAATGCTAAAATTGAGGGGAGAGAGACACGGATCACAAATAAGATAATAATAATAACACAAGTTTTGAGAATGGCACAAATATAATATTTTCACAAAGTCTGCTCCTTCACGGAAGTATAATTCCAAGCATTCCAGAAGTGTGAAAGGCTTTTATTGACAATTACATTAAGTTTATGCAATGAGTCAATATTTTCAGAGTAGACCCTTCTTGGGTCACATCCTGACTGATGGCAGCCCATAATTGCAGAATCAATGCTTGGAGTTTGTCAGGATCTGTGTTTTTTTTTGTTTACCTGCCTCTTAAGGATTGACCACAAGTTCTCAATGGGATTAAAGTCTGGAGAGTTTCTTGGCCATGGACCCAAAATGTGAGGTTTTGTTCCTCAAGTCACTTAGTTATCTCTTTTGCCTTATGGTGAGGTGCTCCATCATGCTGGAAAAGGCATTGTTCCTCAGCAGACTGTTCTTGGATGGTTGGGAGAAGTTGCTCTCCGAGGATGTTTTTGTCCCATTCTTTATTCATGGCTGTGTTCTTGGGAAAATCTGTGAGTGAGCTCACTCCCTTGGCTGAGAAGCAACCTCACACATGAATGGTCTCAGGATGCTTTACTGTTGGCATGACATATGACTGGTGGTAGTGCTAACTTTTTCTTCTCCGGACAAGGGTTTTTCCAGATGCCCCAAACAATTGGAAAGGGGATTCATCAGAGAAAATTACTTTACCCCAGTCCTCAGCAGTGCAATCCCTGAACCTTTGTCAGAATATCAGTCTGTCCCTGATGTTTTTCCTGGAGAGAAGTGGATTCTTTGCTGCCCTTCTTGAAACCAGGCCATCCTCCAAAAGTCTTTGCCTCACTGTGCGAGCAGATGCACTCCTACCTGCCTGCTGCCATTCCTGAGCAAGCTCTGCATTGGCGGTGCCCTGACCCCGCAGCTGAATCGCAGTGGAGATGGTCCTGGCACTTGCTGGACTTTCTTGGGCGCCCTGAATCCTTCTTCACAAATGCAGTGGAAATTTTATGGGATTAAGTTCATTTTACATTACAACAAACCTGCAGAAATGTGGAGCTGGTCCTTACTGACCTATTTCCCACAATAGCCTATTGACTTGTGACTACAGTAATACAATATATGGTCTTCCAGGCCACGTACACACGATCAGACCGGTCTGATGAAACTTGTCCGACGGACCGTTTTCATCAGACTACTCTGAACTTGTCTGATGGTCTGATGTGCGTACACACCATCGGACCAAATTCCGATCAGACCAGAATGCGGTGACGTAGAACACAACGACGTGATGAAAAAACGAAGTTCAATGCTTCCAAGCATGCGTCAACTTGATTCTGAACATGCGCGGGTTTTTGGTCCGATGCTTTGTGTACTAACCATCGAACCTGTCCGACGGACAGGTGTCCATCAGACAGGTTTTAAAGCATGTTTTAGAACTTTGGTCCGACGGACAACGGTCTGATGGGCCATACACACCATCGAACTGGTCCAATGAAACTGGTCTGCAGACCAGTTTCATTGGACCTGTCTGATCGTGTGTACGCGGCCTCAAAGGACAGGGATCAAATCTAAAGTCACAAAGATGAAAAGTGGTAATTTACATACAGTGTATATACAAAGTCTACACACCCCTGTTAAAATGTCAGGTTTCTGTGTTGTAAAAACATGAGACAAAGATAAATCATTTCAGAACTTATTCCACCTTTAATGTGACCTATGAACTATACAACTCAGTAACAAAAACAAGCTGAAATCTTTTAGGGGGGGGGGGGGGGAATAAAATCAAATCTAAAGTCACAAAGATGAAAAGTGGTAATTTACATACAGTGTATATACAAAGTCTACACACCCCTGTTAAAATGTCAGGTTTCTGTGTTGTAAAAACATGAGACAAAGATAAATCATTTCAGAACTTATTCCACCTTTAATGTGACCTATGAACTATACAACTCAGTAACAAAAACAAGCTGAAATCTTTTAGGGGGGGAAGTAAAAAAAAAAAAAACATAAAAAATAATAATAATGTGGTTGCATAAGTGTGCACACCCTCTTAAAACTGGGGATGTAGCTGTGGTCAGAATTAAGCAATCACATTCAAACTCATGTTAAATAGGAGTCAGTACACACCTTCCATTATTTAAAGTGCCTATGATTCACCTCAAATAAAGTTCAACTGTTCTAGTAGGTCTTTGCCGACATTTTCTTAGTCGCATCATACAGCAGAAGCCATGGTCCGTCCAAGGCATCAGAGGGATTTCATTGTTAAAAGGTAGCAGTCAGGAGAAGGGTACAAAAGAATTTCCAAGGCATTAGATATATTATGGACCACAGTGAAGACACTCATCATCAAGTGGAGAAAATATGGCACAACAGTGACATTACAAAGAACTGGCTGTCCCTCCAAAAACGATGAAAAGACGAGAAGAAAACTGATCAGGGAGGCTGCCAAGAGGCCTACAGCAAAATTAAAGGAGCTGCAGGAATATCTGACAAGTACTGTCTGTGTGGTACATGTGACAACAATCTCCCGTAATCTTCATACAGTAGGTGACTGGGATATTGTGTCAATCTCGCTCCCTTTCTCGGCGAGATTGACCACCTACGAGCCCCATCGCGGGAGCCAGCGCCGAGCTGGCTTGCCGCGATGAAGACAAAGCCGTCATAGAAGCGACGGGGATCCGACGCGGATTCCCGCCAATTCTACACGTGGGCGGAGTTTGTTATGAATCCTGAAGGAGAAATCCCCGCCGGATTTTTAAAGAAAAATCCGGCATGGGTTCCCCCCTCAGGAGCATAACGGGCCCTTAGGTCTGTTATGGGTTGTAAGGAGACCCCCTACGCCGAAAAAACGGCGTGGGGGTCCCCCCACAATCCATAACAGACCCGTATCCAAAGCACGCCGGCCGGCCGGTCAGGAAAGGAGTGGGGGCGAGCGAGCGCCCCCCCCCTCCTGAGCCGTACCGGGCAGCATGCCCTCAACATGGGGGGGTTAGGTGCTCTGGGGCAGGGGGCGCACTGCGGCCCCCCACCCCAGAGCACCCTGTCCCCATGTTGATGAGGACAGGGCCCCTTCCCGACAACCCTGGCCGTTGGTTGTCGGGGTATGCGGGCGGGAGGCTTATCGGAATCTGGAAGCCCCCTTTAATAAGGGGGCCCCCAGATACCGGCCCCCCACCCTAAGTGAATGAGTATGGGGTACATTGTACCCCTACCCATTCACCTGCAAATAAAAAGTGTAAACACAAATAAACCACACAGGGTATTGAAATATTTTATTAGTTGGCCGCCGGGGGGGGGGTTTGTATGATCGCTTTTATAAAAGCGCCCCCCTCAGGCGGGCTTCTGTGGGGGGTGGGTGCCGCCGTCTGGTTCTCTTCCGCCGCCGGGGGGGGCGCTTTGATAAAAGCGCCCACCACCCGGCGGGCTTCTTTCGACGTCTTCGGCGGCTGGGGGGTCTTCTCCCACTCTCCGGGGTCTTCTCCTGCTCTCCGGGGGTCTTCTCCGCTCTCCGGGGGTCTTCTCCGCTCTCCGGGGGTCTTCTTCTTCTTCTTCAGGACTCGCCGCCGCTAACTTTGTGTGTTAGCTCAATTACTAGCGGCGGCGAGTCCCCTCCTCTGTGACGTCGTCTTCTTCTTCTTCTCCAGATGTTGACGCGACGCTTCCTTCCGCTGTTATGGCTGGCGCGCGGCTCGCAGCGAGTTATATAGGCCTGTCTTGTGACGTCGCAGTCCCATCATGCTCCGGTAGGTACCACGTGCTACCTACCGGAGCATGATGGGACTGCGACGTCACAAGACAGGCCTATATAACTCGCTGCGAGCCGCGCGCCAGCCATAACAGCGGAAGGAAGCGTCGCGTCAACATCTGGAGAAGAAGAAGAAGAAAAAGCCGTCACAGAGGAGGACTCACGGCGGCGAGTCCTGAAGAAGAAGAAGAAGACCCCCGGAGAGCGGAGAAGACCCCCGGAGAGCGGAGAAGACCCCCGGAGAGCAGGAGAAGACCCCGGAGAGTGGGAGAAGACCCCCCAGCCGCCGAAGACGTCGAAAGAAGCCCGCCGGGTGGTGGGCGCTTTTATCAAAGCGCCCCCCCCGGCGGCGGAAGAGAACCAGACGGCGGCACCCACCCCCCACAGAAGCCTGCCGGAGGGGGGCGCTTTTATAAAAGCGATCATACACACCCCCCCCCGGCGGCCAACTAATAAAATATTTCAATACCCTGTGTGGTTTATTTGTGTTTACACTTTTTATTTGCAGGTGAATGGGTAGGGGTACAATGTACCCCATACTCATTCACTTAGGGTGGGGGGCCGGTATCTGGGGGCCCCCTTATTAAAGGGGGCTTCCAGATTCCGATAAGCCTCCCGCCCGCATACCCCGACAACCAACGGCCAGGGTTGTCGGGAAGGGGCCCTGTCCTCATCAACATGGGGACAGGGTGCTCTGGGGTGGGGGGCCGCAGTGCGCCCCCTGCCCCAGAGCACCTAACCCCCTCATGTTGAGGGCATGCTGCCCGGTACGGCTCAGGAGGGGGGGGGGGCGCTCGCTCGCCCCCACTCCCTTCCTGACCGGCCGGCGTGCTTTGGATACGGGTCTGTTATGGATTGTGGGGGGACCCCCACGCCGTTTTTTTGGCGTAGGGGGTCTCCTTACAACCCATAACAGACCTAAGGGCCCGTTATGCTCCTGAGGGGGGAACCCATGCCGGATTTTTCTTTAAAAATCCGGCGGGGATTTCTCCTTCAGGATTCATAACAAACTCCGCCCACGTGTAGAATTGGCGGGAATCCGCGTCGGATCCCCGTCGCTTCTATGACGCACTCGCTGGAATGTGCTTTTACTATTCCAGCGAGTGCGAGATATCGGCAGCCTGTCGCCGAGATTCAGCGCGATGCTGGCGTGTTAAAAACACATTCTCGGTGGCAGGCACTGTATGTCTGGGCTATGGGATAGAATGGCAAGATGGATGCTTTTTTCTTACTAAGAAAAAAATCCGATCCCGGCTAAATTATGCAAAAACACATCTGAAATATCCCAAAAGCATGTGGGAAAATGTGTTATGACTGATGAAACCAAGGTGAAACATTTTGACCATAAGTCTAAAAGATATGCCTGGCGCAAAAACACTGCACATCACCAAAAGGACACCATACCCACAGGGAAGCATGGTGGAGTTTTTTTTTAGCTGGAACAGGAGCCTTAATCAAAGTAGAGGGGATTCTGAATAGTTCCAAATACCAGTTAATATTGGCACAAAACCTTCAGGCTTCTGCTAGAAAGCTGAACATGGAAAGGAACCTCATATTTCAGCAAGACAACGACTCAAAGCAAATCAACAAAGGAATGGCTTCACCAGAAGAAGATTAAAGTTTTAGAATGGCCCAGCCAGAGCCCAGACCTGAATCTGATTGAAAATCTGTGGGGTGATCTGAAGAGGGTTGTGCACAGGAGATGCCCTCACAATATGACAGTTTTGGAGTGTTTTTGCAAAGAAGAGTGAGAAAATATTGTCAAGTCAAGATGTGCCATGCTGATAGACTCATACTCAAAAAGACTGAGTGCTGTAATAAAAGATGCTTCAACAAAGTATTAGTTTAAGGGTGTGCACACTTATGCAACCATGATATTTTTTATTTTTTCTTCTCTCCACCTAAAAGATTTCAGTTTGTTTTTCAACTGAGTTGTACAGTTTATAGGTCACAATAAACGCTGGAAAAAGTTTTGAAATTACTTATCTTTGTCTCATTTTTTTATATCACAGAAACCTGATATTTTAACAGGGGTGTGTAGACTTTTTATATCCACTGTAGTCTTTATAACTGTAGCACTACCCCCGAAGGAGCTGCTGGTTTGTTTTGGGTGGCATGTTACCTTGTGGCTCCTCCGCCGTCTAGGGGTGTATGGTGAAAGTAGTAGTAACAGAATGTCCATGACAGGTGTCTTTTTCTGTGCTCTTTATTACCCAGCCGGGTAAAAACAATAAAACTTGAGGTGAAGAGTAAAGATGCAGTAGAAGGAGAAACAGCAGATTCAGACGTAACAATGGGTTTCCCTGCTTTCTTCACCATTCCAGCCAGAGTGGGCGCAGTGCACCCGGACAGGCCTCTCTCACCAACCTAGCAGCCAGAGTAGCACTCGGAACTTAGGGAAAAGTCTCTGCCACAGACCCTTCTTAGAATTGAGAATAAAATTGAGATCCTCCTTAATAGACTTGGATCTCCTTCAGGTAGTTAGGTTACCGACTGATAGGTGACCAGCGTCCAGCCTCTCAGTACCCGGTTACCTTGATCCCCGGTGGATTATCGAGACCCTATTGGATCGCCAGCCTTTCTTGGCTCTCCTCAGATGAACTCCCCACCAAACAGCTTCCTCTCAAGGGAACAATGCTTGGACTCTTCTCAGGATTAGGGACCCTGTCGATCACTGGGGCCCAGTCACAGCTTAAATGTTCCGGATCAACGTGGTCCCGGAACCAGGAACACCGTGTGACACGCGCACCCCGGCCTGGAAGGCCATTTCGCTGTGGTGCCGTGATGTGGTCATCCTAAAGGTGGGTGCCACACTGGAAGAAGACCCAGACCAATGGCATCTGTCTCATAAATACCCTCCCCCAGCATGCACAGAGAGGAAAACCCCTCCTGATTAGGGATGAGCCGAACACCCCCCCCCCCCCCCGTTCGGTTCGCACCAGAACCTTTGAACGGACCGAACATTCGCGCAAACATTTAGAACCCCATTGATGTCTATAGGACGCGAACGTTCGAATTTGAAAAGTGCTAATTTTAAGGCCTAATATGCAAGTTATTATCGGTTAAACGTTGTTAACCCGGGTCTTGCCCCAGGGAATATGTATCAATGGAAAAAAAGTTTTAAAAACTGTAATTTTTTTTCAGGAGCAGTGATTTTAATAATGCTTAAAAAAAATAATAATAATTCCTTTAAATATTGTACCTGCTGGGTGTCTATAGTATGCCTATGAAAACGTCTTTGAGAAACCGGGTCTTGCCCCAGGGAACATGTAATAATTGAAAAAAGATTTAAAAACTTTTTTTCCATT
The DNA here is from genome assembly GCA_029574335.1 of Rana kukunoris. Classification (NCBI taxonomy): domain Eukaryota; kingdom Metazoa; phylum Chordata; class Amphibia; order Anura; family Ranidae; genus Rana; species Rana kukunoris. Next base: position 162,590,892 of record CM056056.1, on the reverse strand, counting down.
GATGCATGTTCCCTCGGGCAAGACCCGGGTTCTCAAAGACATTTTCACAGGCATACTATAGACACCCAGAAGGTACAATATTTAAAGTAATTTTTCCTTTTTTTTTAAGCATCATTAAAATCACTGCTCCTCTGGAGCAGTGATTTTAATGATGCTTAAATTAAAAAAAAAAAAATTTCTTTAAATATTGTACCTGCTGGGTGTCTATAGTATGCCTGTGAAAACGTCTTTAAATAGCACAATCACCTGCCTGCCAGTAAATTAGGAAGAACTGATCTAGCTAAACTATACAGTGTATAAATATATGTACAACACCTGGGATGTATATATATCCTCTACACACTGTAACATTAACTGACTAGCCTGCCTGCCTGCCTGCTCTATCTACCCTCAAAAAATGACACTCTCTCTGTCTCTCTCTGTTCTCCCATAGTGCATGCTTGGCCAATCATCAGCCAGCGATGCCGCAGTGAATTATGGTCTGTGAAACGTAACTGGAATTTGGAGCGAACGACCCATTTTGTTCGTATTTCGACGAACCATAGAACATACGATGTTCGAGCCGAACATGGGAATACGAAGCTCATCCTTACTCCTGATAGGCTTCTGGGGAAAAGCACCCAAACCTTGACTGCCACCTGTCGTCCTGGGGTGGGACCATCACCCCAGAAGCGAAGAATGAGCCCACAGTACAGACAAGCTGAGACAGAGAGCCAAGTTCAAACAAATCAGCCTGGTCAGAGCTAACTAACTCTCTAACCCCCTCTAAATTTAAATTAGCAGTAACCAGGTGCTACATAACATTTTGTTGCTTAATATATTCACATTAGTAGTCAGTTATACAATTTGTTTTTTGTTTCAATGGTGATTGAAAAATAAGTCTGGATTTGTGTACACAATGATATATGACTAAAGCATCTGGATGCTAGATATGTTTAACCCACAACATACAGATATTTAATAGGGTTGTCCAGATACCGATACTAGTATCGGTATCGGGACCGATACCGAGTATTTGCGGGAGTACTTGTACTCGCGCAAATGCTCCCGATACCTAAATAGAATACTTTTTTTGTATTTATCAACATGTTCTGTGAACATTCTTTGAGTTTTTTACTACTGCGTGACAAGAAAATAAAACATTTTTATTCTTTTATAATGTCTTGAGTTAGAGTTCTTCATAATTCTAAAGAAAATATCCTTAGTCTGTATTGTGGTTTGAAAACTGTCACATGACATTTAAAAAAAGTATTGGTATTCGGTATCGGCAAGTACATGAAAAAAGTATCGGTACTTGTACTCGGTCCTAAAAAAGTGGTATCGGGACAACCCTAATATTTAAGGTTATCATTGCAAACATATTTAGGGTTTAATTTTTTCAACTGCAAGTTAGGGGGTGAAAGATGGAATGACACTGGTTTTCATTAGCTAGTGTCTCTTATTTATTTTTGGTATGGTGCATAACACCGCGCTGCTAATCAACGTATTTTAAAGCAGCTGACACGGCTGTGAAATAAAGCAAAAAATGGAACAGGTGTATATAAAGTGTCGCGCTAAACAAACATAGAAGCTGCATATATTGACATAAAAATGCAACACAAAATAAGCAATACAGGAGTGAAAATTATATACTAAATATACTGAGACGGGTGTCGTTAGAATCTCTCCAGGAACAAAGAAGGCAGCCACTGATATCCAGACCATCACATGTACCATGGACAACTTGAAGGCATACAGCTGATTCTCGTTTCGTGATAATGCACGTTGTCAAGGGGTCCCCTTGACAACGTGCATTATCACGAAACGTGTCGGAACGACTCTACTGCCGCCATCTGTAATCATATGCGCTGTGTACTGCTTCATATATGAGTGCATCTGCCCATTAAAATTTAAGTTTGTTTACAGTATTACACTATGTTGCTCTTTCTTCTTCCTTTCTGTATTTGTGACCACGAGTACTGTTGAGAATCAGCTGTATGCCTTCATGTTGTCCATGGTACATGTGTGGGTCTGGATATCAGTGGCTGCCTTCTTTGTTCCTGGAGAGATTCTAACGACACCCGTCTTTACTATAAGCCTTTCTGACTCATGAAACATATGTTTGGCTGAGTCTGATAAATCTGGTAAGCCTACATCATTATCGGTGGAGGGTTTTCACTCTGGAGTTTTTAACAACTTTTGACCCAAGACTATCAACATTTTCTATTTGGAACTATACTTATATCTAGTATTCCATTGGACTTGTATTTTTTCACTCACTGTGTGGACTTTTACACTTAGTGCACTAATTAGTATATCATTTTCACTCCTGTATTGCTTATTTTGTGTTGCATTTTTATGTCAATATATGCAGCTTCTATGTTTGTTTAGCGCGACACTTTATATACACTTGTTCTTATTTATTTTTCCCTAGCTGTTATAGGTGCCATATTGCAGTGCAATTTAGAAACGGAAAGCTAGTATCTAATTGCTTGTGAAACATGCACTATATTGTCAAAAGTATTGGGACATGTGCCTTTACATGTACATGAACTTTAATGGTATCCCAGTCTTAGTCCATAAGGTTCAATATTGAGTTGACCCACCCTTTGCAGCTATAACTGTTTCAATTCTTCTGGGAAGGCTGTCCACAAGGTTTAGGAGTGTGTCTATGGGAATGTTTGACTATTCTTCTAGAAGTGTATTTGTGAGGTTAGGGAAAGATGTTGGACGATGTTTGGTTATTCCAAAGGTGTTCTATCAGGTTGAGGTCAGGACTTTGTGCAGGCCAATCAAGTTCCTCCACCCCAAACTCATCAATGTCTTTATAGACCTTCCTTTGTGGGATAATATGCCATAAAGTGTATGTGTGTGTAAAGGCAGGCATCCTAATACGTTTGACAGAATAGTGTATGATCAACACTACGATTTTAAATTCTGTTCTGTGTGTCTCTAGTTTTTACTTTTGATTGTGGTGTCAGTTGTTTCTTACATTTCATCTTCATGTTCTTTCATCTTCCAGTCCATGACAAAGCCAATGAAAGGACAGGTGAACAGGCATAAGAGCTGAAGGACCCCAAAAACAGATGAATATAAACCGACTGAAAAAAAAAAAGAGGAACAAGTAAAACCTTTCTATTATTTCAGTTGTGTAACATGAAAGGTATTGAATTTATGCAGCTACAATTTGTGTATTTTTATTTATGGAACCATGCTGAAATGCTTCTTTACTACACAGCCTGGCTAGCAGGGTGACAGTCAACAGAGATGATGTAGGTTTGGTTTCCTTAAAAACAATCCTTTCCAAACCTCAAGACAATAATAGTATTTTTTAATGCAGCTTACCTGTAAAAATCCTTTTCTTGGAAATACACTTAACGGGACACAGAGCCTTAATTACTTAATGGGTTATGTAGTCACCACAGGTGATTAGACACTGGTTAACCCAATTAGAATTGAGTCCCTCCCCAAATGGAGAGTACCTAATTTTTGTAGCAAAGCAATAAGTGTTTCACGTTAAACTCCGAAGAGGGGTGGGAGCTCTGTGTCCCGTGATGTATTTCCAAGAAAAGGATTTTACAGGTAAGCTGTATTAAAAAATCCTATTTTCTTGATCATACATCACGGGACACAGAGCCTTAATTACTTAATGGGATTTCCCATAGCAATGCTAAAATTGAGGGGAGAGAGACACAGATCACAAATAAGACATCGGGCCAGAGGATCTATACTGCTCCCTGCAGCACAATACACCCAAAGGCGGCATCCTCATACCCTTCACATTTACGTGGTAGAACTTTGTAAATGTATGGGCTGAAGTAGCAGCCTTACAGATCTGAGCCATGGAGGCCTGGTGATGCACTGCCCATGGAGTACCAACTGCTTTAGTTGAGGGCGCCTTCACCTGAAAAGGAGGAATCTTCTTTTCTCACCATAGGCCTGAATAATGACTTGTCGAATCCAATCTGCAATAGTATATTTTGACGCTGCTTGGCCCTTCCCTGGGAGAATAACAGACAATCAGTCTTACATATCTGAGCCGTAGCTTGCAGATAAACCTTCACCAATATTACACGATCCATAGAGCGTAGACCTTCTTCCTCCGCAGACTGCAGATCTGGAAAAAAAGACAGTAGGACTGTATCTTGATTCAGATGAAATCATGAAACCACCTTAGGTAAAAAGTCAGGTGAGGACGCAGCACCACCCTGTCATCATGAATAATCATATACGGTTCTTTACAGAAAGAGCCGCCAATTCCGATACCCTCCTTGCGGAGGATATGGCTACAAGGAAAAAAAAACTGTTTCTTTGTCAAAAAGATTTAAGAAGTATGGTGATTTTCAGGGCATCTGACCCTCGTCCAGCTTTGCGTTGAACCGGAAAGCCAACAGGTCTGCATTTGGGGTACCCCATATCTGACATATGATTTTAAATATGTCAGGGTGTAGAGACCATTCTCCTGGACTCAACTGCTGGCAGGTTAAAAAATCCGCCTGATAATCTTTCACCCCTGGAATAAAGACTGCAGACAGGCAAGGATATTCTGCCCCAGCTAGGATGTGAACCACCTCTCTTTGGGCATCCAGACTTCTGGTGCCTCTTTTGTGATTGATATAGGCCATGGACGTAGCATTTTAAAGGTGAGAGGTTTTAAATAAAAAGTTTATACAGTATTACACTATTGTGACTTTTTTTACCTCTATATCTGAGCACCAGTCGCTGGATGTGTTTATGTACCCTTCTGAAGAGGTGGAGAGGCATTTTTGAGTTCATACAATGCTGTATATACAGTACCTTTTGGTAAGAGCAATTATAACAGGGGTGTATTTAGACCCCAAATTATCTTCACGAGTGGTGGTTCTGGTGGAACAGGATGAGCATTTCAAGCTGTTGAGATCTATTTTGCTTTTCTTTGAACACGGACTCTTGTTTCTACTGTTTCTTACCTGTTAATGATCTTTACCATCTTCACTTTTTCAGATAAAGTGTTTATTAGAAAATACATATATATATACAGTAGATATATGTTTTTGGGTAGCGCCGCCTTGATATGTAATGTGGTGTTAAATGCATTGTATGTTGTATTGCTATAAATTTGCCTATCAGTAGATGAGATAAGGTGGCAGCTTTTTACCATCATTGTTATTTTATATTGTCCTAGAGGTAGGTGATTATAGTCCCTCTGTGTATTTTCATTTAGTTTCTCTCCTCTCTTCCACTAGTGCTTTGATTTTAGGAAGGGCTAGTCGTTTTGTTTGCATATGGCCGTAGCATTGTCAGACTGAATTCGAACAGGCCAACCCTGCAGTCTGTAAGACCAAACCCTGAGGGCCAAATGAATTGCCCGAATCTTCAGAATGTTGATGGAAAGGAGCTTTTCAGCCCTGGATAACCTCCCCTGGGCAAATGCTAGAACTTCTAGAACTGCCCCCAGCCATGAAGGCTGGTGTCTGTGGTCACCACTTTCCAGCTAACCGGAGTGAAGGATTTTCCCTTTGACAGATTTTGGGGGAGCAACCACCAACTAAGGCTCTGGTGAACCTTTGGAGATAAGATCATAGGGAGGTCCAGGGCCTGAAGATCTTTGTTCCAAGCCATCATACATCAGTTTATCCAGCAAGGTATGAACTGGAAAAGGAGCATGCAGCCTGCAGGGACTTCCGAGATCCCAAAGATGAAACAGAGTACATAGAAGCTTCAACAGGAGGCCATATGTAAGTGGCACACACCACATATACTGCACCTGCTTTTTTAGCGACTGAGAGGTCTCTCATCCTCAGACTGCACATGATCCTCATCTCCAGAGAGGGGATTGTTTACCCTCAGAAGGCTCTTCTGATGAGAGAGCCAGAGCAGATGAAGGGGATCTACCCAGGAAGTTCTAACATTAGAATCTAGTTCTGTTGGTTTTGCAAGGACAGTCCTTTGAGCCGATACACAATATTCCTGTGCTTCTTTTGACAAAGAAATTGGTGTTCTTAGTTGTGGTAACTGTAGAAGAGTGTCAGAATTGGCTGCTTTTTCCTGTAAAGAGCCATACTTAATTATTCACAAGGACAAGGTGGCGTTGCATCCTCACCCAACCTTTTTGCCTAAGGTAGTGTCAGATTTTCATCTGAACCAGGATGTTTCCCTGCCTTCCTTTTTTTCCAGAACCTCATTTTGCAGAAGAAAGATGTTTTCATTCTCCCAATGTAGTGAGAGCAGTCAAGGCCTATATGAAGGCGACAGCTCAGATACGTAAAATGGATGTTTTGTTTGTACTGCCAGAAGGCCCCAGAAAGGGCCAGGCAGCATTGAAATCAACTATTGCTAAGTGGATTTTTCAGGTGATTAGTGTCAGGCTTTTAGTCTGAAGAGAAGGCTTTCACCTCTTCAGGTTAAAGCACACTTTACCAGGGCGATCAGTGCTTCATGGGCAGTGCATCACCAAGGCTCTGTGGCTCAAATTTGCAAGGCCGCTACTTGGTCGTCAGTACATACATTTACAAAATTCTATCAGATGGATGGCAGCAGTATAGGTCTTCACACCTGGCGTCAGCCGTTTTGCTTGTCCCTCCCCTCGGATAGCATTGCTTTGGGACATCCCGCATATTTATGACTATGGTGCTCTGTGTCCTGTGATGTACGAAAAAGAAAATAGGATTTTTTTAACAGCTTACCTGTAAAATCCTTTTCTTCGTAAAGCCCCTCTTATTGGGATATATATATATATATATATATATATATATATATATATATTGCATTGCTACAAAAACTGAGTTACTCCCTGAATAGGAGGGGTTATATAAGGAGTGGGACTTCCTGTCGTTTGAGTGACCAGTGTCCATTCACCTATAGGTGGCATATAACCAGCCATCTTAATGCAAGGGCACTCCTGGGCACTGCCCAGGGGCCCCAGGTAAAGGGGGGGCCTCCACAATAATCTTGCATATCATCATATTTGCAACTGTCCTGGATTTGCTGGGATAGTCATGCTTTTTTACTAAACTGTCCGGATATGGTTGTGTCCCGGGAAGCATCCCAGGACCAATACTGTGCCCTCCTGACTCCCTCTGTACTGTGCCCTTCTGCATTCCCTCCTGTACTGTGCACTTTGTGTTGACTAGTCTTTATGGAATGTTTTCCTTTTGTAAAATCGATTTTATGGAAAGTACCAATAAATATATGTTTAAAGGGTCACTAAAGGAAATTTTTTTTTTTTAGCTAAATAGCTTCCTTTACCTTACTGCAGTCCTGGTTTCATGTCCTCATTGTTCAATTTTGCTCGGATGTTGCTGTAATTCTCCTCTGTTTTGGACACTTCCTGGTTGTCTGTTTCCTGAGGACCACAGTACTGGGAGCTTCTAGTTTCGTTTTCCAAACCATCACTGCCCAATGGCTCTGTCCAGCACAGACACAGCATAACACGCAAAAACGAAACTAGATGCAAACACGAAACTAAAAACCTACAGGTACATTATATGATTGATTTTTATCTATTTTTAATCGTTTTTAAAAGGATTCAGTTAACTATTATGTCTCCATACCCAGTAAACAGTCATTTCAGCAAAAAATTAATTTTTCCTTTACAACTCCTTTAATTCTATCAACTATTTATACTTTAGTTCTCAAAAGTAGGTGTGCAAATAGGGGCAAGCCTGTGAAGCCCCAGTGCATTACTTTGCCCAGGCGCTTACAATGCTATTGAGACAGCCCTGCGTATAACTCACATAGTTATGACAATGATGCTCTGTGTCCCGTCATGTACTCGAAGAAAAGGATTTTACAGGTAAGCTGTTGTAAAACTATTTTTGTGATCTTTTTCTATGTACACAAAAGGCTTATTTCTCTCAAATGTTTATCACAAATCTGTCTAAATTTGTGTTGGTGAACACTTCTTTCCCAAGATAATCCATCCAACTCACAGGTGTGGCATATCAAGATGCTGATTAGACAGCATGATTATTGCACAGGTGTGCCTTAGGCTGGTCAGAATAAAAGGCCACTCTGAAATGTGCAGTTTTATCACACAGATGTCACAAGTTTTAATTCAATCTTATTTTATTCAGAAAAAGAGAGAAACAGAGAGGCAAATAACGTCTCAAGTAGTACATACAGTAAAAGCAATTGTATCAACAGTAAGCATCGTGTATGACATATTAAAAGCATGTCTTAGGTATGTGAGCAGAGAGAAGAAACAACAAAAAATAAATAAAAATAGGGGAATAAGAGCATGTGCACGTGGACCAACATAGGGCCGTATGATTGGGCAGTCTCTAGGTACATGAAATAATCATTGATTGTATCTACTAACCTCACAGTAGTGAGTGGTGCAGTGTTGTATCACACGCGGTATAATGGGAGAGATTATACACGAACCTGAAAGTAATATAAGACCCATGGGGTCCCATAATGGGTAAGTAACCATAGGCGGGTCGAGGCCATGATACGTTAGCTCTATGAATTCTTAAGGAAGTATTTAGATATCAAGAAAAGGACAAGAAGCAGGGGCAGACAAAGAGGGGGGCATAGAGACAGGGGACAAGAATCAATGGACAAGAGTCACTCCATCATGGCATCAGGGTCACATCGTCCATGCCACGTTCGGCCCAAGAGACAAACTCAGAAGAGTATCGGAACATAAACCATGAAGTCCAAGTGAGGGAAAACTGCTCGCTTTTACCACCCTCCTCCACCAATAGACGCTCAAGGTCCCTTGTGCGGTCCACTTCAAATGCCCAATCTCCCAGGGAAGGCATGGTTGCCAATCTCCAATGACGGGGATCACCACTCTGGCCGCCGCCAGGAAGTGTCGTAGTATATAGTTTTTGATGGATTTGAGCATGCCCAGAAGTATAGATAAGAGAGCTATCTCAGGAGAGGGGTGAATAGAGGTCGCCATCAGTTTACAGTAGAGTTTGAAAATCCGCTGCCAGAATCCCTGCACAGGAGGGCAGTCCCACAAGATGTGGAGCATGGTTCCCCGGTGATTAAGACACCGCCAGCAGGTATCCGGCACTGCCGAATTGAAATGATGGACAGTTGTTGGGCATCTATACCATCTCGTTAGCAGCTTGAACCCCTTCTCTTGCATCTTAGTGGCCAAGGATAGTTTGTGTGTCAGGACAAAACACTTCTTCCAGTCAATAAGGGAGATAGAGTGGCGGAGGTCCGTCTCCCAGGCCACTGTAAACGGCGGGGGGGTCAGGGAAGGAGATATTGAGCAACAGGGAGTAGAGTTGAGATATCACATGTGTTGGAGGATCCGTCTGCAGAAGCAGTGCCTCAAACTCCGGCGGTTCAGCAAGGATGTCCGGAATGGACGGGAAAGTTTGAATGTAGGAAGTAATCTGTTGCCTCAGAAGCCACGGTGTGGGGTGTCGGGAGGACGGATCGGTCGGGGTATCAGTCCTCAGGGTGGGGTCTGCACGAAGGACCTGGGCTAGTCTCCTATGATCCTCTTTTCGCCATGGTCCGAATCTTGTTATGACATGGCCGGCGGAAAGGCTGGGGTCCCGAAAAAGGGAGTATTGGGCCCCATGTGGTTCGACAAGCCCCTCCTAGATCGTAAGCGATCCCAAGTCTGGACCGTTTGAAGGGTAGATGTCACAAGTTTTGAGGGAGCGTGCAATTGCCATGCCGACTGCAGGAATGTCCACCAGAGCTGTTGAATTGAATGTTCATTTCTCTACCATAAGTAGTCTCCAAAGGCATTTCAGAGAATTTGGCAGTACATCCAACCGGTCTCACAACCGAAGACCAGGTGTAACCTCACCAGCCCAGGACCTCCACATCTTCACCTCCAAGTTTATATGAGACCAGCCACCCGGACAACTGCTACAACAATCGCAGCATAACCAAATAATTTTTGTACAAACTGTCAGAAACTGTCTCAGGGAAGCTCATATGCATGCTTGTCATCCTCAAGTCTCGACCTGATTGCAGTTTGTCATCGTAACCGGCTTGAGTGGGCAAATACTCACATTCAATGGCGTCTGGCACTTTGGAGAGGTGGTCTTTTCACGGGTGAATCTCAGTTTTCCCTGTACAGGGCAGATGGCAGACAGGGTGTGTGGCTTTCTTTTTTTTTTTTTTTATACCACCTCAGCTTTCAACAAGAACTAGAGACCCGCTCATGGTTCCATTGCTTCAACGTCTCTATTAACTGTTTTGCATCATCTGTGGTATTTCTTTTGAACTTTCTCTTTGTTTTATGTTTTTTTATTTTTTTTCCTTTCCTTTTTTCCTCCTTATTTTTCCCCTCCCCTTTTCACCCTCTATAACTCTACTCTTCCTTACTTTTGCCCTCTTCCTTCCCCTTTCCCCTCTCGCCTCCCTCCCCCGCTCCCCGTGGTTTGTTCCTAGGTCTCTCTTTCTTCTAACATTTTCTTCAGATATTCCTCTGACAACTTAAAGTCTCCCCACCTTCTCCATTTACTATTATGTCTCTCAAGTTGGCCTTCGTTGCTACTGCAAATATAATCCAGTCTGTTGTAGTTTTCAACCCGCGCAAACCATTCTTTTATATCTGGTTTGTTTTTATTCAATTTTTTGGGTTTAACCCTTTAGCCGCGTTTATTAGTTGAGGGAACAATGTGTCTCTGTATCTTTTATTGGAGCCTTTTACATCATGAAACACACAGGCATATATATTATTATCTAATTCCTCCCCAGTTATTTATTTTACGACTTCCTGGATTTCTCGCCAGTATTCCTTTATTTTAGGGCAATCCCACCATATGTGTGCAGTTGTTCCAATTTGGCCGCATTTTCTCCAACACAATAAGGGGTTGCCTTTGTTAAGTTTGTTTATCATTTCGGGAGTCTTATGCCATCTTGAGATACATTTATAGTTCATTTTGATTGTATTTATGTCTGTTGCGGTGTTATGTATGGAGGCAATTATTTTTTCAAGTTGTTGCTTTGTAAATTTCTTATTTATTTCTATTTCCTATTTCTCTATGAAGCCAGGTTTCTCTTGTGTCTCCGCATCTGTCAATATTTGATAGATTCTTGATATCACGTGTTTTACTGGTGTTTGTGTAAAACACAATTTTTCTAGAGGGGTTAAATTATTTTCGTCTCTTAGGGGTGTGGGTATTGACTTTATCAGATGTGTTAGTTGTAGATATTCCCATTGATTAATATCCCACCTGTTTTCTTCATTAATCTTCTGAAGTGTTTTTATTTTCCCCTGTTCTATAATATCTTTTAATTGTGCTGGCCCCATTTTGTTTCCCAACCGTGTTTCTTTTCCTGGTATGAAAAGATTAGTGTTCGTAAGTGAAATTGGAGGCGAGTTATAGGTCCATTTCTTCTGTTTGTGTAAAGCATCCCTTATTTGAAACACATTCTTTGTTAATTTGTGCGTGTCTCCATTCAACACTCTATATTTACGTGGTATCCATAAATTTTTATACAGTGCTGTGTTACTTATACTATTTTCTATTTGAATCCATTTTTTTCCTGCTCGTTGTGTTTGTTTCCCCATTCTACCATTCGTGCAATAATCAAGGCTCTATAATATCTCTGTATGTCTGGTGCTGCTAGTCCACCATATTTTTTCCTTCTTGTGAGTATTCCAAAATGTACCCTTGGTGTTTTATTATTCCATATATATTTTATCAATATTGTTTTAATGATCTTAACCACTTAAGGACCCCCGCACGCACATATACGGCCACAGAATGGCACGTACAGGCACAAGGGCGTAAATTTACGTCCCCGCCTAAGTGCGGTGCGGGGGTCCCCCTGGCTCCGGGAGCGATCCGGGATCAGCGGGCGGATGTCGGCACAAACCCGCCCCCCCGCGATCGCTCCCAGCCAATGGGAGCGCGCTCCCATCCTGTCAGTTCCTCCTCCTGTGTTTACACAGGAAGGAGGAAATGATGTAATCTCTCATCGCAGCGCTGTTTCCCAGCGCTGCTGATGAGAGAAGACATGACAAGTAAGTGTGCACCAACACAACACTGACACACACTCACATAGGCATATTAACCCCTTGTGATCCCCCCCCCCCACCCCCCTGTCACAGTGTCACTGAATGCAGTGATCTAATCACTGCATTTAGTGTCAGTGTGACAGGCAGTGTAAAAAACAGTTAGTGTTAGGTTCAGGATAGCCCCCCCCCACCCCCCCTAATAAAGTTTTAACCCCCTGATCACCGCCCTAGTTAACCCTTTCACTCCCTATTGCCAGCGTCACTAAGCGATCATTTTTCTGATCGCTGTATTAGTGTCGCTGTTCCCGCTAGGTAGCTATTTTTTTTTTTTTTTTTTATTGCGATTTTTTTTTTTTTTACTAAAGACATGTGGCTAAATAAATTTTGGCCTAAATGTTTGACTAAAATTTAGTTTATTTGATTTTTTTTTAACAAAAAGTAAAAAATAGTGTTTTTTTTCAAAAATGTCGCTCTATTTTTGTATATAGCACAAAAAATAAAAATCGCAGAGGTGATCAAATACCACCAAAAGAAAGCTCTATTTGTGGGAAGAAAAGGACGCAAATTTTGTTTGGGAGCCACGTCGCACGACCGCGCAATTGTCTGTTAAAGCGACGCAGTGCCGAATCGCAAAAACACCTTGGGTCATTTACCAGCGTATTGGTCCGGGTCTTAAGTGGTTAAAGAAACTCTGGGGGATTGCTATGGGCAACATCTGAAATTGATATGTTATTTTGTGGAGGATGACTATCTTGAAGGCGTTTATTTTTCCTAACCATGAAATAGCTTGAGTGGTATTCTTTTTTAGGTCTATTTTGACCTTGTTTAACAGAGGAATGGGTGTGTGGTTTTCTGATGTCAACATTGTAGATCGAGCTTCCCTGAGATGGTTTCTGAAAGTTTGTGCAGAAATTATTTGGTTATGCTGCAATTGTTGCAGCAGTTGTCCAGGAGGCTGGTCTCAGACGATTTTTCCAGCCAATATTTTGTCTATAGTATTCTGAATCAATGAATCCCATTTTTCTTTCACCAATATTATAGTTTTTCTCTAACATTTTAGAACGTATCAACTCTTACACAAATTTTATACCATATCGTGTTATAATAAGTCTATGGTGTATGCTAAATATAATTTTTTTAAAGTCTTTTTTTTTTTTACCTGTTTGCTCTACTTCAACTTTCAGTTGTTTGGGTACTAGAAAAAGAAAAATGCAGAGTAACATAAATATTTTTTTAGACTTTCAGATGCAAACAGACCTATTGCACAAAAAAAAAAAAAGTGGCCATTAGACTTGGATTTCAAAATACATAGTGTAAAATTAACATTTTTCTTGTTTGTGTAATGCAGTAACGTGAATTATAGTATGACTACAAATTGGCACAATGCTGCTGTTTCGAATGTCATTAAACAGTGAAGAGAACTAGGCAAAAAGGCACAGAGCTGATCGGCGGTGCTCTGATCGCTAATCACAGCAATCATAAATGTAAACAGTAAAACTGGACCTACCTCTTCCTCTCACAGTGAAACTAAGCAGGTTTTATTGAACTACAGGCTGCAGCAGAGAAAAACTGTAAAACAACGTGGAAGCAGTTAAAGGACCACTGCTCAACAACATTGTGGGATTATTGTACCACCAATGATGAAATAAGTGGGTGGGGGTTATAATGCCACTGACCACCAATGATTTTTCAAGGAATGGTTGAATTGTTCAAGGAATTGTGCTTTTAAACGTGGTTGTAAAGGTAAAAGTTTTTTATTTTTTATTTACCTTAATGCATTCTCTGTTTTAATAGTAGCCCCCCCCCCCCAGCCCCTCTAATAAATGCTTACTTAAGCCCCATCTTGATCTAGCGCTGTGAACATCTGCAGCAGCTCTTCTCCCCTCTCTGCTCTCACAGGCTTGGCTGAGAGCAGTGGGAACCATTGGATGCTGTCAGGCAAACCCTGTGACCAGAGAGAAGGGGCTGGGGCTGAGCTGTGCTGTATGTCTGAATAGACACACAGCCCGGCTTGGGATCAAGCCTGCACAAGTGCCACTACAGCAAGTGGCTCATTACGGAGGCACTCAGAAGATGGAGGTTTGGGACCGCTCTGTGCAAAACCACTGCACAGATCAGATTAGTATACAATGTTTGTTATTAGAAGATAAAAAAACAAGCTTTACAATCACTTCAAGCCTTATTAAAAAAAAATCTCCCCACTAAATGGTATTTTTTTATTTTTGCATAGCATGGAGAACCCATTGCAGTGCTCATCTACAGTATCCATTCATTTTATTTTATTTTTTAAGAAAAGCTTGCAAATTGGGCTAGAAAAAAAAAGGATTAGGCTCCCTCAGATTTCAGGCTGGGTTATTCGATCTTCCTGTAAAGCAAACCAAGGTCATTACTACAAATTAGGAGTCTGATGCCCACTAAACAGTTATGATTCTTAAATGTCAGTTTTAATTTATTTTGTATTTTTTTAGCCATCTGCTGTTAAATCACTTTATAATCACTTTATAAAAACAAACAGAGAGCTCACTCTTAGGTGCGGGAGGGCATATTAGAAAATGTTCCCGCTACAGCTGCCTGTGTGCGTCCTCTCTAGGGCAGTGATCATCAACCTTGTCCTGCAGGGCCCACTAACAGGCCAAGATAACTGAAATACATCACAGGTGATTTAATTTGCTGCTCTAGTGATTGCAGTATTCTAGTCTGCATCTCCCCATGGTAATACATAAAACCTGGCCTCTTAGTGGGCCCTGCAGGAATGGTTGATGACCACTGCTCTAGGGCATGCACCAGTGCACACTAGGATCACTGTGTCTCTGGGACACAGCAGATCATAAATCAAGGTACAGGGCCAATGAAATTGTTAGCCATATCAGCAGCGTCACTACCCCAGTGCAGACAGACAAATTGTCACCAGACCAGTGCAGCCAGTTAGTGTCAATGATGGAGGTCACATCCATGTCAGTGAGGGCAGACCAGTGTACACCAGGACCAGTGTTTCTAATCATGGACATTTTCAGTGATGCCAGATCGGTGTTCCGAATCACCATCAGACTAGTATAAATCAGTGACAGTGTTCCTGACTGTGGCCACACAGTGTAAGTGTTACTGTGATGGACGTGAAATAAAATTAATATTTCATTCTATGTTACTTAAAATCACTCAAATGTTGCCAAATGTTGCTTTTCTTTCATTATTTCTTTTATTTGCTTTTATTTCTTTTTTTTTTTTTTCAAAATTCTTTATTTACACACAACAGGGAACACATCTACACAGATCACAGTATCATTGTATATAGGAACATATGAGCAGGTAAACATATATAGCTCAAACAGGAAAACTCAGTGGCATTTCTAGTACAGCTGCTTGCCGGAGGAGCCGATCGCGCCAGGGTGCACGTCCGCACGGATGACAAACAGCTGACCCCTGCGCCACCAGCATCGTAGACATCATGCTGAATATAGGGCAACAACAGCATTTACCCATCCCACATGTTTTGTGATCCAAGACCTATGGACTTGTCCCCTTTTTTCCGTTAACCATAGAACATTAAAGGGAGGGAATAGAGAGAAAAGAAGATAGCAGTATATGTACAGAAGATCAAGGAGGATCAGGGGAGAGCAGCCCCCACGGGAGGAGTATCCCGTGGGTAATGCGTGAGGAAGAGGGAGAGGGAGGGGGGAGGGGAGCTCACGAGCATGGAGCAGTGCGTCTGTTTGGTCTGTCAGCGTGACATTGGGATTCCAACCCAAGGGTCTCCCTGGAATGGGGGGGGGGGGTTGCAAGATGGTGTCCTAGTCAAAAGCTCTAAGTGCTTGTCCTTCGTCTGAGTAGGTAAAGAAGTTCCACAGTTCCCAAGTCTGTTTGTACCCCTCTGGCCTGTCTTGGGTAGTAAGGATCAGGTCTTCCATTCGAATAATGTCGTCTACCTTCCGTAGCCACTTCGCCACGGTCGGTGGGTTTGGGGACTTCCAGCAAATGGGAATACACGCTTTGGCAGCATCTAGCAGATGTCGGACA
Source organism: Rana kukunoris (assembly GCA_029574335.1). Taxonomy (NCBI): domain Eukaryota; kingdom Metazoa; phylum Chordata; class Amphibia; order Anura; family Ranidae; genus Rana; species Rana kukunoris. The sequence continues at coordinate 162,574,973 of CM056056.1, read as the reverse complement.
ATTGATTTTTTATAAATCCGTATGGGGATGTCATTGGCATGTAACAAGAAGAATGCTGGGTCGTCTGGGATTTGTCGGTCAGTGAATTTCTCCAAAATCTTCCTAACCTCTGCCCAAAATGGTGTCAACCGTGGGCAGGACCAGAAAATGTGGAGCAGTGTTCCTGTTTCTCCCTGACAGCGCTAGCACACGTCAGGCGTTGTCCTGAACACTTTGTTTAGCAGGGCCGGGGTGCGGTACCACCTTGTCAGGATTTTGTAATTTGTCTCCTGGGTTTTAGTGCAAATTGAGGATTTGTGTACGAACGTCAGGATTTGTTGCCTTTTCTTTTCAGAAAATGTACAGTGCAGGTCGTGTTCCCACTTAGTTATGTTCCCACTTAGTTATGCATGGGATTTGGTAGCCTTTCCTCGGGGTGATCAGCATGTTATGTATTATTGACAGCGCGTGGGGCAATGTGTCCGTGTCGGAGCACAATTCTTCCAACGGTGTAAGGGCGGTATTCCGGGCTGGAGGGGGGAGGCATGGTATGTAGGAAATGATTGAGCTGGTTGGCTCTCATGAAGTCTAAATGGTGTTTACCCCTTGCGTCCATCAATTCTACTATTTCAATTCTCATTTCAGCCCGCCGTGCTGAAATGGGAGGCCTGGAATGTACCAGATTCTCTCAGGGTGCAGAATCTCCCGTCGTAGACACCCGGTGTAAATTGTGGGTTTCCCAGAACCGGGCGCAGGGGTGAGGTTCCCGACGAGAACCCCGTCTGCGAGATCAGTCTAGCGCAGATTTTAATTGTGTTCTCTATCAGCGGGTGAGTGCGAACAGGTTTGGGTAGAGTTGTATGGCACCACGGGCCCTCTGTAATGGGATCTCACTCTGTGCTTGTTCTAAGCGCGGCCACAGTTTGGTACTCCCATGTCGGCACCAGTCTATGAGGCAGTTCAGGTGGGCCGCATGATAGTATGTGCGAATGTTGGGCATGGCTAGCCCGCCGTGCAGTTTGGGTAGGGAGAGAACCGACCTGTGTATCCTGGGGTGCTTCCCAGCCCACAGGAATTTTTTAAACATGGATTGCAATAATCTGTCGGTATGTGTATGGAGATAGCCTGGAGGAGGTACGTAAACTTGGGTAGGTTGGACATCTTAATGATATTGCATCTACCGAGCCACAAGTGAAGGCCAGTGGTCCAGTTATCCAGCAGTTTCTGAACAGACTGTAGTAGTGGCGGGAAGTTTAGCCTGAAAAGATGGGTTAAGGTAGGAGGTATGCGAGTACCCAAGTAAGTCAGGGCTGTGTCTGTCCACTGTAAACCAAAACTCCCTTTAAGACGGTTCAATAGAGCGTCTGGGATCATCACCCCCATCGCCACAGATTTACCCATGTTAATTTTTAGGTTTGACAGCTGTCCGTAGATTTCAAATTCCCGCATAAGGCCAGGGAGGGACGTTGCGGGGTTTGTCAGGGTGAAGAGTAAGTCATCCGCATAGGCGGAGACTTTGTATTCTCCGTCCCCTATTCTAACCCCTGATATATTCGGGTTCATTCTTATCCGTCTCAGGAAGGGTTCAAGTGTTAGCGCAAATAAAAGGGGTGACAAGGGGCACCCTTGGTGTGTCCCGTTCTTAATCGGGAAGGGCTCTGACAAGACCCCATTGGCCCTGACTCTAGCGGACGGGTCAGCATACGCTGCCGAAATCCAATTGGTCATTTTGTGTCCGAGGCCTATGTGCTTCAGTGTGTCGAACATGAACTGCCAACTGACTCTGTCGAACGCCTCTTCGGCATCCGTACTCACAAAGACACATGGCGTTCTCTTGTCATTTACCGCATGTAGAAGATTCAGGACTTTAGCGGTGTTGTCCCTAGCCTCTCTAGTAGGGACGAACCCCACTTGATCCAGGTGTATGAGACCCGGCAGGTGGCACTGAATCCCCAAAGCTATAATTTTGGTAAATAGTTTGAGGTCCACATTGAGCAGTGAAATAGGGCGGTAGCTACCGCATTGGCTTGGGTCTTTCCCGTTCTTAGGAATGACTGCTATGTGTGCCTGTAAGGTAGAGGTGTGAAGATTCGATCCCGTACCGAGGTTGTTAAACTTAGAGACCAAGTGGGCGCTCAGTGAGGGGAACAGCGTCTTGTAGTACGTGACAGTAAGCCCGTCTGGGCCCGGTGCCTTGCCCGCTTTGGTGTTATTCAGTGCAGTCTGAAGCTCGAGTAGTGTAATGGGTTCGTCCAGTTGGACCCTGGTGTCGGTAGAGAGGGATGGCATGTTGGAGGAGGTCAGGTAGTCTCGTGTGAGGTCCCCATTGTAGAAGTCTCTGAATTCTCGGGAAATCGCTTGTGGGATCGATACTTTACGTCCGTCCCTAGTAACAACGTGGGGGATGTAAGGCGCACAATTCTGCGTGCGAAGAGAACGAGCCAGCATTTTCCCGCACTTGTTTCCCGACTCATAGATCTTGCGTCTGCAAATCTGGATGGCTGCTTTGGCTCTGTACGTGAGTATGCCGGTGACCTGTCTCCGTGTGGTGTCAAGTTCCATACCTAATTGTCTCATCGGTGTCTGTTTGTGCTGTGTCTCCAGAGCATGCAGTTTGGTCAGCAGGGTCGTTAACTGTTCCGTCCTCAATCTTTTCCGTCTGGCTCCATGTTTAATGAGAACGCCGTGTATCACCGCCTTATGGGCTTCGCAAACCACCGCCGGGGCACAGTCAGGGATAGTGTTGGTCGTAAAGTAGCAGTCTAATTCCTTTACTACGTCTGCCAGAACGCACGGGTCATGTAACAGGGATTCGTTCAGTCTCCACGGGTGGGCTTTTCCCGTCATATTCCCTGATAAGGCGTATACTAACGTGACCGGGGCGTGATCCGACCAGGTAATTGATCCTATCTGAACATCTTTAACTGCCAATAGGTTACTATGTTGGACCAGAAAGTAGTCAATCGGGGAGTAGGTCTGATGCGGTCTGGAGAAGAAAGTAAAGTCTTTTTCTCCCGGGTGGAATACGCGCCAAGTGTCTACTAGTTGGGAGGAGTGGAGCGCCGTATGTATGCGGCCACGTACTTTCCCAGATATCGAAGATAGTCCAGTGGAGGTGTCTTCCGGGGGTGATAGGGGAATGTTAAGGTCTCCCCCAACAATTAAATGTCCAGTGGTAAAGTGGGACAAGCGGTCAAGTTGTTTCGTCAGGAAGCTCTCTTGGTGATCATTTGGGGCATAAAGATTCGCTAGGGTAATTCTCGTCGCGCCAATCCGGCCGTTTAGGAACAAGCGGCCAGCGGAGTCTTTCTGTATGTCATCTAGCGTCCAGGGTACCCCGGTGGCTATCAATATGGAGACACCTCTAGACTTTGCGTCAGAGAAAGAGGAATGGTAAACCGTGGGGTAATATCGATTTTTTAAGACTGGGAGTTTGTCATCCCTGAAATGCGTCTCCTGTAGGAGAACAATGTCCGCCCTCTGATTGCGTACGTCATGGAGTAGCATTCTACGCTTCTCGGGGGTGTTCAGTCCCTTAGCATTCAATGAGATGATAATCACCGCCTCCATGCTCGTCAGTGGGTGGGAGGGGGAGGGAGGAAGGGTAAGGGGTCTGCGAGGTCGGAGAGCTAGAGATGACTCCGATGGTGTTTAGTTCTCAGGGGGTATGAGAGAGAGAGAGAGAGAGAGCAGGGACAGATGGAGATAGAGAGTGCAAGTATCTTGTTAGAAGGCCAACGCTAGAGTGCGCGGCAGGAGAGAAAATCTAAGGTAGCTTAATCAGCTAGGACGCTCACCAGAGCTAATCTGGATTACGAGCGTGGGCCTATGTGGGAGGTGGATAGACAGAGCCGAAGGTGCGAGCCCCCAGCCATGTCCATCCCCCCCGGCCATGATATATGACAGAGCATAACATTGGCATCACATTCAAAAGTAGCTCAACACTAATACAGTGCAAAGCGGTAAACATAAGTTGCAAAGTGCATAGTAGAGAACGAGGCAAACATCCCAGGCAACAAAAAAGGGATTTTTAAATACAGCTTACCTGTAAAATCCTTTTCTTGGAGTACATCACGGGACACAGAGCGGCATATTCATTACTATATGGGTTATATGGAGTACCTTCAGGTGTGGACACTGGCAATCTCAAACAGGAAGTCCCCTCCCTATATAACCCTCTCCCCTAGAGGGAGTCCCTCAGTTTTGTAGCAAGCAGTATGCCTCCCAAAAATGTTCCCCAAAAGAGGGGTGGGAGCTCTGTGTCCCGTGATGTACTCCAAGAAAAGGATTTTACAGGTAAGCTGTATTTAAAAATCCCTTTTTCTTTCTCGTACATCACGGGACACAGAGCGGCATATTCATTACTATATGGGATGTCCGAAAGCAATGCTTTAATGAGGGTAGGGAGACATCTTCTCAAAAGAGATTTAATTTAGAGGTATACTCAAATAATAATAATAAATCCAACTTAGTCAAGAAAAACTTTTTTTTTTTTTTTTTTTCTTTTTTACACCCAAGGGTGCCCCTGATCCCGAGGATCTTAAACCGCAGCCTGTAGTACTGCCTGCCCAAAGGCTGAATCCGCATTCCTTTTCACGTCTAGTTGATAAAACCTTGTAAACGTGTGGACTGATGACCACGTCGCCGCCTTGCATATCTGAGCCATAGAGATCTGATGGTGTGCTGCCCAGGAGGCGCCCATGGCCCTGGTAGAATGGGCCTTTACCGACAAAGGAGAAGGCAACCTCTTCAAACCGTAGGCCTGAATGATTAATTGTCTAATCCATCTCGAGATGGTGGATTTTGCAGCTGCCTGCCCCTTCTTGGGGCCATCTGGTAGAACGAACAACACATCTGTTTTCCGGATCTTTTCTGTAGCTTTAAGATAGGCCTTCATGGCCCGGACAATATCCAAGGTATGCAGCAACCCCTCCTTTCTAGATGTGGGTTTCGGAAAGAAGGATGGAAGTACCAAATCCTGGTTCAAGTGAAAATTGGATATAACCTTTGGTAGAAAGGCAGGATGGGGCCGGAGAACTGCCCTGTCCTTATGTAGAATGAGATATGGTTCCTTACACGATAAGGCTGCCAACTCTGACACTCTCCTGGCCGAAACTATGGCGACCAAGAATACCAACTTTCTTGTCAGTAAAACTAAAGGAATCTCAGCCAACGGCTCAAAGGGTTGTTTCTGTAGAGTGGACAGGACAAGATTTAAGTCCCATGGACAAATTGGTGACTTGACAGAAGGATTAATACGCAAGACCCCCTGTATGAAGGTCTTTACCAGCGAGTGGGTGGCCAGCGGCCTCTGAAACCACACTGACAGAGCTGAAATCTGTCCCTTGATTGTGCTTAAAGCCAGGCCTTTATCCACTCCTAGCTGGAGAAAACCTAACACCCTATCAATGGTATATTTACGGGAATTCCATCTTTTGGATTCACACCAGCCTACGTAGTTCCTCCACACCCTATAATAAATCACCCTGGAGACCGGCTTTCTAGCCCTAATCAGGGTAGGAATTACCTGCCTAGACAGACCTCTACCCCTGAGAATCAGGGATTCAGCCTCCAGGCCGTCAAATTTAGACGCTGTAATGTAGGGTGGAGGATCGGGCCTTGTGAGAGTAGGTCAGGTCGTAGAGGAAGAGTCCAAGGGTCTCCCACTGCCATCCTTAGGACTAGTGAGTACCATGTCCTCCGGGGCCAAGCTGGAGCTACTAGAATGACTTGCTTGTGCTCCACTCTGATCCTGCGCAACAGGCGCGGAAGTAACTGTAGCGGGGGGGAATGCATATAGAAGTTTGAATTGATGCCAAGGGCAAACCAACGCATCGGTTCCGCAGGCCATAGGGTCCCTCGCTCGAGACACGAACCTGTCTAGTTTCTTGTTGAACCTGGATGCCATTATATCTACGTCTGGCATTCCCCACTTCTGGCAGATTGTCTGAAAGACCTGGGGATGCAGAGACCACTCCCCCGGCGACAGAATCTGGCGACTTAAGAAGTCTGCCTGCAGGTTGTCCACTCCGGGAATGAATATCGCCGAAATGCAGGGTACATGAACCTCTGCCCACTGAAAAATCAAGCTCACCTCCCTCTGAGCGGCCTGACTCCTGGTTCCCCCTTGGTGGTTTATGTATGCCACCGCTGTGGCATTGTCTGACTGGATTCTCACCGGGGACCCCTGTAATCTGGAGGTCCATGCCAGGAGGGCTAGGCGAGCAGCTCTGATCTCCAAGACATTGATGGGTAGCTGCCTCTCTGCTTCCACCCAAGTTCCCTGGCGAGAGAACCCCTCCAAGACCGCCCCCCAGCCTGCCAGGCTGGCGTCTGTGGTAACTACCTTCCAGACAACGGGGCTGAAGGACCTTCCCTTTAGAAGATTCTGAGGGTTCAACCACCAAGCCAGGCTTTGTCGGACCCTTGATGATAGCGTCAAAGGGGACTCCAAGGCATGTGCTCTCTTGCCCCAGGCTGCTAGAATGGCTGCCTGTAGGACGTGAGTGTGGATCTGAGCGTATGGTACTGCCTCGAACGTGGCCACTAGCTTGCCTAGTAATCGCATACACAGGCGAATAGTTGGTTTTTTCTTGCTTAGAACCAACTGAACCAACCCCTTGATAGCCTCGATCTTTACAAGGGGCAGGAACACCCTTTGCTGTTCTGTGTCTAACCTCATGCCGAGGTATTCCAACTGCTTTGTGGGCTGGAACGCTGACTTTTCCCGGTTTAGGACCCAGCCGAACCTTTCGAGGTACTGAACCGTGAGGTTTACTGCCTGTTGCAGACACGGGCGTGAGTGATCTATGATTAAAAGGTCGTCCAAGTATGCTAGGACTGTGACCCCTTGGATCCTTAGATTGGCCAAAACTGGGGCTAGGATCTTCGTGAATACCCGGGGGGCCGTGGCTAGCCCGAAAGGGAGCGCCCTGAATTGGAAGTGTCGCTGCCCCACTGCGAAGCGTAAAAATCTTTGATGCGACTGAAAGATTGGTACATGAAGGTAAGCATCCTTTATGTCTATGGAAGCCAGAAAATCGTCCCTCTGGAGCGTGGCGACTGCTGACCGCATGGATTCCATCCGGAAGGAACGAACCCTTAGGCGGCGTACACACGAGGGGATATGTCCGCTGAAAACGGTCCGATGGACCGTTTCAGCAGACATCTCCGCTCGTGTGTATGGGCTAGCGGACAGATTTCTCCACCCGACAGATTTCAAAGCAAGCTTTGAAATCTATCCGGTGGAATCTGTCCGCCCGACATGTCTACTGGTTAGTACACTTACCAGCAGACATGTCGGCCCCCACCGCCGCCGCGCCGCTGCCGAATGGATTTGGCGCATGCGCGGAAGTGTTTTACTTCCTGGTGCGGTGACGTGGCGGTGACGCGGCGGCGTCAACGTCACCGCCGCGTCACCGCGCCGTCCGGCGGCGGGGAATTTGCTCCGATGGTGTGTACACGCCATCGGATCAAACTCCCGATCGGACATATCCGATGGAAATGGTCCGCGGACCGTTTTCATCGGATATGTCCGATCGTCTGTACGCCGCCTATGGTAAACGTTTAAACTCTTTAGGTCCAAGATTGGCCTGACATCGCCGTTGGGCTTTGGTATGACAAAGAGATTGGAATAGAAACCTAGCCCCTGCTCTTGGGCTGGCACCTCTATTATCACGTCCTGGCAAAGCAGGTGATCCAAAGCTGCCAGCATCGAGGCCTTCTTTGCTGGATCCTTTGGTAGCCTTGACTCTTGAAAATGAGGCGGAGGAAACTTTAGAAACTCCAGTCTGTAGCCTGTGGTTACAGACGCCCGGACCCATTTGTCGGGGATCTTGGCTTCCCAAACTTCTGAGAAGAAACGAAGCCTCCCCCCCACCCGCGAGAGTGGGGGCGTCCCTTCATAAGGCAGACTTAGGGGCTGGTTTTGTCGGCTTGCGATACCATGGTCTCTTACCCCCAGGGGCCTGTCCCTGTGATCTACTGTTAAAGTTGGATCGCGCAGGCGGCCGTCGATACTGCCTGGAATTTGAGGGCCCTGAGACAGGAAAGAGCTGCCTTTTAAATGTAGGACCCCGGAATGTCTTTTTGACTGGTAAAAGGGTACTTTTGCCACTTGAAATAGTCTGAATGTATTTATCCAGATCCTCTCCGAAGAGTCGTCCTCCATGGAAGGGAAACCCTGCCAGAAGCTTTTTGCATGGGGGCTCCGCCGCCCAGTTCTTCAACCACAAGAGCCTTCTCATGTGCACCAAAAATAGTGATAAACGAGAGGCCTGCTGGATGGAATCCTTTATAGCATCTACCGCAAAACACAGAGCTCTGGGAATGTCAGAAAACTCTTCTGCCTGTTGGGTAGGCATGTCTTTTAGCATTTCTTTTGTCTGGTCCTTTAACGCCTGACAAACTCCAATCGCAGCCACAGCTGGCTGCACCACTGCTCCTGCCGTAGCAAAGGATGCTTTTAAAAGTGTCTCTAACCGTTTATCAACCGGATCTTTAAACATTTGTATGTTTTCCACCGGGCAAGTTAGTGATTTATTCACACATGAGATGGCTGCATCCACCACTGGGAGCTTCCACCTCTTCGAGAATTTTTCCTCCATAGGGTAAATGACCGCAAATCTCTTCGGCGGCAGAAAAATCCTGTCCGGTCGTACCCAATCCTGAAAGATCAATTCCTCCAAGAGAGGATGGACCGGAAAAACTGCGTTGCTTAAAGGAGCTTTCAAAGAGCCCAGAGAGGATACCGCAGGAACCTGAGGCTCTGGCAATGGTAAATTCAATGCCGAGCGGACCATGTCCGTCAAAGACTGCACCCACAGTCTCTCTGTCTGGGAGTCTGAAAATGGTTCCTCAGAGGTAGATCCCTCAATCCCTGAACCCTCTTGGTTCAGGTCTAGTTGATCCTCCTGCGATTCCAATTCCTCCAGAGAGAGAATTTCAGCATCTGAGGATACACCTTTTGGTGATGGGGATCTAGCCCGTTTCTTGCCAGGAATAGATCTAGCGATCAACGCTGCTATTCTCTCTTCTAGCCCCCCTAGGGATACAGCTAGCATCTCCTCTGTGATAAACACAGGGCTGGGCTGATCTGGGCCAGCCTCAGCACCAGACCCCCCTAATGGCTCATCCAAGGCGACATTCATGGGAATAAGCTGCGGGGAAAGTATCGGCATATCATCAGAATCAGAGGGGGAACCCCTTTGTTTTTTGGTCTTTTTTGTACCCTTTGACCCCGAACCTTTGGAAGCCATAATACAAAATCGCGGGACTCCGCCTACAACAGCAGACTGTAGTGGCCAGGAGTACAAAACTAGGGTTTAGGGGACAATAGATCACTAATGCCCAAAAACTGATGGGGCCCCGTATGTTTTCTTTTTTTTTTTAAATATATAAGTCTTTTTTTTTTTTTTTTTAAAACATACAGCGACCCCAAACTTAGTTTGCCAGCCTCCAACCTGTTGCAAAAAGGGGGATTTTTTGGCTTAACAGAAAAGCATTGGAACCAAGTCCAGCATGTATTACCCCTCTTCCGCCACCGGGAGTCACTGTTCTGACGCTCTGCGTCCTCTCCCTTTCAGATCAGCCTCAGACTGAGCACTGACTATAGCCTGCTGATGTATAACAGCACAAGGCGCGCCCCTGATGACGCTGCAGGAACGCCCCCCCCCCCCCGCCCTCCCCTCCGAACGGCGCGAAAAACGTCTATAAGACGTGCGCGCGCACGCGCGCGCGTATGCCGGAGCAGGAAGAACATGGAGGAGCCGCGCTGCTGGAGACCCAGGACTGCAGTACCAAGCGGCAGAATCAAACCCCCGGCCAGGTAGGACTCTCCAAAAGGCCCCATAGGGGTCCTTACTTAGCCCTAGGAAGAAAGCAGCAGGTAGCTAGCAAACACAATTGTTTCTTAGACAGGGGAACCTAGTGATGGGGGAATGAGATCATCCTGTCTTCTCAGACATAGTGAGCAAGGTTGCCAATGCAGAGCATACTTAGGCTACCCCCCTTTTAGGTTACCCCGGAGAGCCTGCTGTCGAACCAAGTCCCGCAGGCTCCCTCTTACCTGCTCCATGCTGCAGGATGTTTGTCTAGCAAAACGATCCAATCTTCCCCCATCTCCGTGGGTAGCGTAATAGACCTTCAGGCCCTGGGGTCCTATGAAGGTACCCACTGTCCTGGACCTATATAGCACCCTGGCAAACAGGAACTTATGGTCTTTACGAACTCCAAGTCCTGGGCCCAGGGTCCAGCCCTCCAAAGAGGAGCATTATAGGCAAAACCCCACGGTTTGGGGCCCGGGTACTGTCCACTTTGGCACTGAGGCTCCTTGGACAGATCCGGTTAGCCCGCCCTTAATCCCAAGGATGTGGAGCAAAGCTATTCCGTGACCAACACCTAAGACACTGGCGAAAAAACTGAGGGACTCCTTCTAGGGGAGGGGGTTATATAGGGAGGGGACTTCCTGTTTGATATTGCCAGTGTCCACACCTGAAGGTACTCCATATAACCCATATAGTAATGAATATGCCGCTCTGTGTCCCGTGATGTACGAGAAACAAATTGGTGCAACATAACAGACGGTATATCTAAACAGTAGCCGGTAAGTACCCGGGCAGTAATAGCAGAACAAAGTGTAAGGCAAAAAGAAAGTAAAAATTAAGTAAATAAATAACCCCAGGCAATGTCCCACAGTGTCCGACGTGACAGCATAATAACCAGTGGACCCCCACTCCCTGTATAGTCAGGGTGCCCCATTGGAGTCCCCCCCCCAAGCCAGCGCCGGTAGGTCCACCTCGTAGCCAGCAAATTCCCCAAGGTGACCCCCCACCCCACCCCCATCCCCCCGCAGCACCCCACAGCACAATACAACACAACATCCCCCCTTCTTTTAGCAGTCATGAGGTCATTCATGCATGGTGCGCAGATCCTCTGGGGGATCTGCGTTGTTGGAACGTAAGTGTGAGGTAGGAGCAGGGAGGAGGTATATGACCGGCCAGCCCTACAACTCCCATCAGGGGTATATAGTACCGTTAGGTCTTCGTGTGCATTGCGGGGGGCTCGCATAGTGCTGAGTGGTGAATGCACAGCACTGCTCTGTCCGGGGCACGCTCTGACAGCGCGGGGGCCCCAACTCCTTGTGTAGTTAGTCAGGTCTGAATTAAACAGACGCATGGGGATTCTCCGCAAACATGTGAGGTAGGAGCGGGCTCAGGGGGGTCGCAGGAGGTGTGAGTCTCCGCGGGCAGGCGTACAAGGGGGGGGGGCAGGGGGACGAAAGCAGCGGCTCCGACAGCAGAGCAAAGGGGGAGCAGGACAACTCGGATTCCAATATGCAGTCTAGCGTGGGGGTTATCTGAGAGGCCGGTATGGAGCAGTTGGGGGTCAATGGTGGTACAACAGGGTGGGGGCAAAGAGGCCTGGGGTTTGCGGCCTACGGCCTACTCACGGTTCCCGTTTCCCGAGGGAGCACGGCATCTTCTTCGTCCGCGGATCCCCGCACCAGGTCTGTATGCCGAGGGGCCCGAGCGCCCAGCCGCACGTGGTTGGAGTTGCAGCCAGTCAGGAACCCGGGACCTGTTCAGTCCCCAGAAAACGAAACAGGGCCGGGAGGTCCGCCGGGTTCTGAACCGTGAACGCTGCTCCGGCCTTCCGAAAAGTCACCGCCAGCGGGTATCCCCACCTGTAGGTAAATCCCCATTGCCTCGCTAGATCCAGAGCGGGCTTCAGCATCGCTCGTCGTCGTAGAGTCGCCCTGGATAAATCTGGCAGTATCTTGACCGCGGAGCCTCTCAGGAGAATCTCGTCTCTTTCCCATGCACCACGGACAATCCGCTCCTTCTGAGCATAGCGCAGTAGTCTGCAAACTACGTCGCGGGGTCTATCCGGGTCGTCTGATCGCGGGCCCAGGGTGCGATGCGCGCGGTCTACTTCCACGGCTTCCTGCGGATTTGTCAGGACATCTCGGAAGAGTTCCAGCAGCGCGCCATCTAATGTCTCGGCATCTACCGACTCCGGGATCCCCCTAACCCTCAGGTTGTTCCTCCGGCTCCTGTCTTCCACCTCCTCGAGGTGGAGCTGGAGGGTAATTGCCGCTTCTCTATGGCTGTCTCTGTCACGCTCCAGGCCGGACACCCGCAACTCCAGAGCCGCCAACGAGCCTTCGCCAGAGGACACCCTGTCTGTTAACGTGGACACCTCCGCTCTCACTTCTTGAAAGTCCCTTCGGTGAGTCTCCTCTAGTTTGAGAATAAGGGACTCAATGTCGGATCTGGTGGGCAGGGCCTGCAGTAACGCCCGTATCTCCCGCTCTGCCGGTGTACCGCCGAGCAACGGGGCAGAGGACGACATCTCTGGCATCAGGTGCCTCTGAAGTAGCGGTGTGCACTGCCGTGAGGTCCGCTGAGGAGGACCAAAAGTCCTGGATCGAGTCCTCTGCAGGGTCGCCGCATGGGCTGCCTCGTGGCGCCGCCACTCTTGCTCCCGGGGAAACCGATGCTAAAGAGCCGAAATAGCGATGGAGATCGCCGGCTTTGACACTGGAACAGGTAAATCGGGTGGAGGATTTGCCCTTGCACTTTTTGGCTGAGTGCATGCCTGTTTAGTCAGCAGTTAGGCCGGGTAAAGGGAGGACAAGGCCGGGAGCTCTAGATTCCTGCGTCCTCACTCAGTCATGTCCAGGCCACGCCCCCTTGCTTTTATTTCTTGATCTATATAAGATGTATACATATATATGTGCGGAAATATGTTAAAAATTACAATACTGTTGTTATCCTTAAGTGAAAATGACAGATATAATGTTTTAAAGCTACAACTACAATTCTGTTAAAAAGAGACAATGGAAAATTATTCAGCTGCCATTCCCCCTCGCTCCTCATTCTCCAACCTCTCCCTTCTACTGCATTCTACATCAAAGCCCTCTCCTCGAGTAAAACAAATATGGACTTCCACCCCTCCTCCTCCTTCTGTCTCCTTGTCCTCGCTTCACTGTATCTTTAGGCGGACGTAGCGTAACTCAGATACACTACGCCGACATAACTCAGAGAGGCAAGTACAGTATTCACAATGCACTTGTGCCTGACTTTGCACCGGCCTAACTTAATTTAGTCGGCGTAAGCCAGTGCAAGTGGGTGTGTCGTTATGCAAATGAATGGTCTAGTGATTTACGCCAGGCGTATCTTGAACGGAGCATGCTCAGTACGTTCGTTCCCTTCTGAGCATGCTCACAACTATGCCGGCCCAACTTACAGAGATACACCGGCCCAACTTACGCCCAGCCTAAAAATACGCCCAGACATGCGCCCGGCCGATGCAAAAGTCAATCCAGTTTTATTCCCCCCCCCCCAGGGAAGGTACTTTTGCTGTGAGATGGCTGCTCCCGTTCCCCACAGGCAGAATAGGAAAAAAAAACTTTAACACCCAGGAGATGTCAGCCCTTATAACAGCAATGGAGACTTATGACCAGGGCCGCCATCATTTTTTATATATTTTTTTAAAATATTTTTATTTATATTTTTTTGATGGACAAGAAGGCCTGGCTTGCAGTCTCTGCTCTAATTCAATTCAAAGGTGTTCTATCGAATTGAGGTCAGGACTCTGTGCAGGCCAGTCAAGTTCCTCCACCCCAAACTTGCTCATCCATGTCTTTATGGACCTTCCTTTGTGCCATGGTGAGCAGTCATGTTGGAACAGGAAGGGGCCCTCCCCAAACTGTTTCTACAAAGTTGGGAGCATGAAATTGTCCAAAATGTCTTGGTATGCTGACACCTTAAGAGTTCCCTTCAATGGAACTAAGGGGCCAAGTCCAACTCCTGAAAACCACCCCACAGCATAACCCCCCCTTTCATCAAATGATTTGGACCAGTCCACAAAGCAAGGACCATAAAGACATAAATGAGTGAGTTTGGGGTGGAGGAACTGAACTGGCCTGCACAGAGTCCTGACCTTAACACCTTTGGGATGAATTAGAGCTGAGACTGTGAGCCGGGCCTTCTTATCCAACATCAGTGCCTGACCTCACAAATACACTTCTGGAAGAATGGTCAAACATTCCCATAGACACCCTTCTAAACCTCGTGGAGGGCCTTCCCAGAAGAGTTGAAGCTTTTATAGCTGCAAAGGGTGAGCCAACCCAATATTGAACCCTACAGGCTAAAGGATCGCACACACGATCGAATATTCCGATGGACATGTTTTGTCGTATAATCAAACCGTCTGTACACTCCATCGGACAAAAGAGCAGAAAAACTACATAGTTTCGTGAATGTTGGCTGAAAAGGTTCTGCTGTCTGTATGCAGAACAAGTTCACAGCTAGTGCCTTTCGGACAAAAATATATATATAATTATTATTATCATTATTATTATTATTAGGGCCCAGAGGTCCCGGATGGAAAGCCCCCTTTATTTGGTAATTTATTTTTATATAAAAAAGGGGGGGGGGTTCCCATCTGGGGCCCTGGTGGCCTCCGGACCCCTAAAAAAAATATATAAAAAAGTAAATTTTTTTAATTTTTTTTAAGGGGGTTCCCATCCGGGCCCCTGGGGACCCCCGGGCCCCTTACAGGTGTACTGCCTGTACCCCCCTCATGGCGGCCCTGGTGGCGGGGGACCCATTAGTAGTGCTAGGACCACGGCTGCCACGTCTTGTCCTGTAACGGTGCTGCTGAAGCTGCTCTCCAGCTGACTTGAGCAAGTCTGGTGCAAAGTTGACCCTGCTTTTATGAGGGGTAACTTTAGGCCGGCCAAACAGCTTAGGCACACCGCGCGTAGCCTGCGCCGAACGGGCCTATGTTCGGGAATCGGCGTATCTCCCTCATTTGCATATTTGCATAGGAAATCAATGGGTTTGCCAGATGCGTCCGGCATAAATATGCACCTAAGATGTGCAGGTGTAGGCAAGTTACACCGTTCGGGAGTAGCCTATTTTGGTGCGTATCTAGTTCTGTGGGTACGGTGCATAGATACTCCGGCGCAAATCTCCATATTTGCCGGTGTAACTTCTTTGAGAATCTGGCCCATGAAGTTTATAAAGCTGTGCTGGCAATACAATTCATTCTCTTTGGTTGAATGCTGAAAAAAGGCAAGGATGTAGATTTTTGTCTGCTCTCTGCATGTCTCTCTATTATAATAATTTGGGTCAAGCGGCAGAAATGGGTTAGCCCTGAGATTGTATCAGGAAATCAATCGTTATCATTACCAACCCAGTGTAAATCAGCAACAGTGGGCCAGATTCTCAGAGGCGTTACGACGGAGTATCTCAGATACCCCGTCGTAACGCCTTTTTTTTTTACTCGTATCTATGCGTGTGATGCTTAGCATCACTTTTGCATAGATACGCTTCTACATCCGACAAGTGTAATACAATTACACTTTCGGATCGTAGGTGTAATGACAACTCCGGCCACTAGGTGGCCTTTACGTTGTTTTGTCATTTGCATATGCAAATGAAGTAGTACGCCGATTCTCGATCGCTTTTACGCCGCCCCGTCGTCGCGTACGTCGTTTACGAACTCGTAAGGTTACCCCAGCTTCTATGTGGAGTAACCTTACGAGGTCCCATCGGATGCCGTCGTGTCCCATCGGACGCCATGTTAAGTATGGCGTCGGGTCAGCGTCGGCTTTTTCCGTCGCTTACGTCGTTATACTAACTCGTTCGCGAATAGGGACTTGCGTAAATGACGCTCACGTCGTTTTGACGTCGGTTTCAACGACGCTTCCCGACGTGAGCTGGAGCATGCGCACTGGGCTTTTTCCCCGGCCGGCGCATGCGCAGTTCGTTCGACGCGGGGGCGCGCTTAATTTAAATACAAGCCGCCCCATTTGAATTGCGCGGGTTTACGCTTGGCGATTTACGAGACGCCAACGCAAACTACGGAGCAAGTGCTTTGAGAATAAAGCACATGCTCTAGTACGCAGCGGCGGCGTAGTGTAAATGGCTTACGCTACGCCGCCGAAAATATATGAGAATCTGGCCCAGTGTTGCTAATTATTAGCCACATCAGTGTCACCAGACCAGCATTTGCCAGCAACAGTGTTCCAGGTAGGAATGGAGCATAAAGAAAATAAGCATAGAGACAGACATGACAGGGAAAATAGTGGGGACAACGTGGGAGGGGTTAAACAAACAGGGCCAGATTCTCATATATTTTCGGCGACGTAGCGTAAGCCATTTACACTACGCCGCCGCTGCGTACTAGAGCAAGTTCTTTATTCTCAAAGCACTTTCTCCGTAGGTTTCGCCTGCGTTGCGTAAATCGCGCAGCGTAAACCCGCGCAATTCAAATGGGGCGGCTTGTATTAAAAGTAAGCGCGCCCCCACGTCGAACGAACTGCGCATGCGCCGGCCGGGGAAAAAGCCCACTGCGCATGCTCCAGCTCACGTCGGAAAGCGTCGTTGAAACCGACGTCAAAACGACGTGAGCGTCATTTACGCAACTCCCTATTCGCGAACGAGTTAGTAAAACAACGTAAGTGACGGAAAAAGCCGATGCTGACCCGACACCATACTTAACATGGCGTCCGACGGGACACGACGGCATCCGACGGGACCTCGTAAGGTTACTCCACATAGAAGCTGGGGTAACCTTACGAGTTCGTAAACGACGTACGCGACGACGGGGCGGCGTAAAAGCGATCGAGAATCGGCGTACTACTTCATTTGCATATGCAAATGAAAAAACAACGTAAAGGCCACCTAGTGGCCGGAGTTGTTATTACACCTACGATCCGAAAGTGTAATTGTATTACACTTGTCGGATGTAGAAGCGTATCTATGCAAAAGTGATGCTAAGCATCACACGCATAGATACGAATTAAAAAAAAAGGCGATACGACGGGGTATCTGAGATACTCCGTCGTAACGCCTCTGAGAATCTGGCCCACAGTTTTTACCAGTTGTTAACTCACTTTCCAGGAATCTTCCAGGGCAGCTATGAGAGAGAGGCTGTTCCAACTTAGTACAGTAAACACATGGGGCCAGATTCAGGAACACTTGCGCTGGAGTATTTGGATATGCGCCGCGTAACTGTGATGATGCGCCGTCGTTTCTATGTGCCCGTACCCACCAAACTAGATGCGCCCAATAACGGGTCATTTGCGACCGGCGGAACGTTCCGACGCCAGAGTATCGTCAGCGCTTAATTTCGCTGGGAGCAACAGTCGCGCCTATTGATTTCCCCTGCAAATATGCAAATGAGGGAGATTTCCCAATTCACGAACGGATTATCACCATACGCTGGCTACATGCGCCGCGCGTATCTCGTCTGTCCGGCGCAAAGTTATTTCTACAAAAGGCTGCTTTATCTTTACTCCAGACGGTCACAGGTCAGCAGGAGAGCAGCTACAGCAGCGTTACCGACGATAAGAGCTAGCTGAGCACCCCCACTTGCAGGACAACACCTCTGTCCATGCTTGTCTGTCAAATTTTACAGCCATGGAGGAAGACATCATAGGTCTCCATAGCCGAGATGACGGCTGACAGCTCCTGGCCATTAAAGTTCAGCTTTCTCCTGTGTGTTTGCGGGGAACGGGAGCAGCCATCTCAGAACAAAAGTAACATCACTGCGGGGAGGGGGAGCAGGATATACTTTAGTGCCGGAATGGCGCTTCTACGGGCGCATTTAAACGCCCAACGGAAGGCATTGCGCTGACGTTTCCCGTGAAGTGGTGCCGACGGAAGTTGTGAGCATGCGCACAAAGGGGGCGAGTGGAGCCTCACTCACTGCGCATGCTTCGTGGTTTATGCGCTGAACGTAAGCCTCTGCACTGGGCTCCGCCCATCATTTACATATGATCACATCCACTTCCCCTTGCGTCGGGTTACGCCAGCGCATTATCGTTACTCTGGCGCAAGTTTACGCGCAACTGCTATGTGAATAACAGTACTTGCGCTGAAAGGGTCTTCAGAGTAACGTAAATGAGAAGCGTTACTCTGGAGCAAAGATGCTCTGATCTACCTGAATCTGGCCCATGATCCACATTATTTAGGGTATGCATCACAGTATACCCTCAGTTATAACAGATGACCGTAGACAAGGTAAAAAAATATTTAAATCGGCAAGGTCTGGCGGCTGCCGGTCCTTTCGCTGTGCATTCCCCCCTGCGCATGCACCGCTGCAATTGCAGCGGCGCATTGCGAGGGGAATATCTCCTAAACCCTACAGGTTTAGGAGATATTCTTTATACCTACAGGTAAGCCTTATTATAGGCTTACCTGTAGGTAAAAGTCAAAAAGTGGGGTTTACAACCACTTTAACAGGTAATAATTCTGTTTTCCCAGGTCATCTTCTAGAACGGCTATGAGAGAGGACCAAAAAGGAACTACCTGATTAGGTGGGGGCCACGGCCTGTAGCACCTTTCTCCCGAAGGACTGATACATTCCCGACAGCAGGTCTTTAATACAATTGAAAGATCCCAAGAAGGAAGTCTAGAAACTTTAGGCTTTTACAACTTACGGCTGTAATAAATCTTTTAATTAGAATGTCTCTCTACAGGAAATATAATTGGACTATTTTCCTGTTCTCGCTGGTTGCAAAGAGGTCTGGGGTACCCCATTTTTGACAGATTTGGTTGAAGATCTTCTGATTCAGGGCCACTCTTTTTGAGCTATCCTCCTCCTGCTCAGATAGTTTGTCAGACTGTTCATAACTTATTTTAAATGAACCGCCAGGTTCTCTTATGCCCAGGCCAAAGGGTAAATTGCAACTTCCATGAGACCACCTTGTTTGTTGAGGTAACAGAATGTGGTTA
Organism: Rana kukunoris; assembly: GCA_029574335.1. Taxonomy (NCBI): domain Eukaryota; kingdom Metazoa; phylum Chordata; class Amphibia; order Anura; family Ranidae; genus Rana; species Rana kukunoris. Next base: position 162,556,245 of record CM056056.1, on the reverse strand, counting down.
TATTGTCTGAAAATATTTGAACATGCTTGCCTTTTAGCGAGAAATCAACTAGAGCTTCCCAGATTGCTGTTAGCTCTTTTGCATTGGATAAGGTCTTGGTCAACTGAGATGGCCATGCCCCTTGGGCCCATGGATTCTGAAAGTGCGCTCCTAAGCCCCAAGAGCTTGTATCTGCAGTGACTACTAGGTTTGGCTGAGACCATAGATGACCCTTTGACAGATTTTCTGCAATGAGCCACCATCTTACTGATTGTTTCACAGATAAAGGAACTACTATTAGAGTCGTTAGTGAGTCAATCTGCCCATTCCAGACTGAGAGCATGACGTTTTGTAGGTGACAGATGTGAAACTGCAAACAGGACTACGGAAATGTATGCCATCATGAGGCCTAAAACCCCCATCAGATATTTTATAGACGACTGAGAATTTTGACAACGTACAGAAAATGCTGACGTCAGCAGGGGCGGACTGACCATTGAGGAACTCGGGCACTGCCCGAGGGCCCCATGCCACTAGAGGGCCCCATCAGGGTTGCCAGGCTTATTAAAACCAGGGACAGTATGTAAAAATCTGTGTTTTTTTTTACATCTGTCCCTGATACATCAAAAACCTTTTGATGTGAAAATCCCGAGATTTTAGCTGCCCCGCCTCTGTACTGCCACCTGGCTTGGTGGTCATCTGTAATCTTCTATTGCCCGGGGGCCCCATGAGTTGGCAGTCCGCCCCTGGACGTCAGGTTTCAAATTTTCTCCTCCATGAGAAATACCTTGTTCACTGTAGAATCATTAATATGATAATATAAACAAATATATAACGTTACTTTCTAAGCTGGCTGGATTTGAGACTTTTCCAGGTTTATTAAACATCCTAACTTTTGAAGGTCGTTGATAGTTATATATATATATTTTTTTTAAATATTCATTCTTTATTTATTTTAATAACATACACATTTTCAATTGTTCTTTTAACCACTTGCTTACTGGGCTCATAAACCCCCTTCGTGCCCAGGCAAAATTTCAGCTTCCGGCACTGCATCGCTTTAACTGACAATTGCGCGGTCGTGCGATGTGGCTCCCAAACAAAATTGGCGTCGTTTTTTTCCCCACAAATAGAGCTTTCTTTTGGTGGTATTTGATCACCCCTGCGGTCTTTATTTTTTGCATTATAAACAAAAAAAAAATATATTTTTTTTTTACTTGTTGCTATAATAAATATCCCAATTTTTTTTAAAAAAAATATTTTTTTTTCTCAGTTAAGGCCGATACATATTCTTCTACGTATTTTTGTAAAGAAAAAAAAAATCACAATAAGTGACTGCTTTGCGCAAAAGTTATAGGCACCTACAAAATAGGGGACAGAATTATGTTTTTTTTTTATATATTTTTTTTACTAGTAATGGCGGCGATCTGCGATTTTTATTGGGACTCTTGCTCCCGGGGAAACCGATGCTAAAAAGCCGAAATAGCGATGGAGATCGCCGACTTTGACACTGGAACGGGTAAATCGGGTGGAGGATTTGCCCTTGCACTTTTTGGCTGAGTGCATGCCTGTTTAGTCAGCAGTTAGGCCGGGTAAAGGGAGGACAAGGCCGGGAGCTCTAGATTCCTGCGTCCTCACTCAGTCATGTCCAGGCCACGCCCCCTTGCTTTTATTTCTTGATCTATATAAGATGTATACATATATATGTGCGGAAATATGTTAAAAATTACAATACTGTTGTTATCCTTAAGTGAAAATGACAGATATAATGTTTTAAAGCTACAACTACAATTCTGTTAAAAAGAGACAATGGAAAATTATTCAGCTGCCATTCCCCCTCGCTCCTCATTCTCCAACCTCTCCCTTCTACTGCATTCTACATCAAAGCCCTCTCCTCGAGTAAAACAAATATGGACTTCCACCCCTCCTCCTCCTTCTGTCTCCTTGTCCTCGCTTCACTGTATCTTTAGGCGGGCGTAGCGTATCTCAGATACACTACGCCGACGTAACTCAGAGAGGCAAGTACAGTATTCACAAAGCACTTGTGCCTGACTTTGCACCGGCCTAACTTAATTTAGTCGGCATAAGCCAGTGGAAGTGGGTGTGTCGTTATGCAAATGAATGGTCTAGTGATTTACGCCGGGCGTATCTTGAACGGAGCATGCTCAGTACGTTCGTTCCCTTCTGAGCATGCTCACAACTATGCCGGCCCAACTTACAGAGATACACCGGCCCAACTTACGCCCAGCCTAAAAATACGCCCAGACATGCGCCCGGCCGATGCAAAAGTCAATCCAGTTTTATTCCCCCCCCAGGGAAGGTACTTTTGCTGTGAGATGGCTGCTCCCGTTCCCCACAGGCAGAATAGGAAAAAAAAACTTTAACACCCAGGAGATGTCAGCCCTTATAACAGCAATGGAGACTTATGACCAGGGCCGCCATCAGGGGGGTACAGGCAGTACACCTGTAAGGGGCCCGTGGGTCCCCAGGGGCCCGGATTGGAACTCCCCCCTTTTTTTTTTTTATATATTTTTTTAATATATTTTTATTTATATTTTTTTGATGGACAAGAAGGCCTGGCTTGCAGTCTCTGCTCTAATTCATTTCAAAGGTGTTCTATCGAGTTGAGGTCAGGACTCTGTGCAGGCCAGTCAAGTTCCTCCACCCCAAACTTGCTAATCCATGTCTTTATGGACCTTCCTTTGTGCCATGGTGAGCAGTCATGTTGGAACAGGAAGGGGCCCTCCCCAAACTGTTTCTACAAAGTTGGGAGCATGAAATTGTCCAAAATGTCTTGGTATGCTGACACCTTAAGAGTTCCCTTCAATGGAAATAAGGGGCCAAGTCCAACTCCTGAAAACAACCCCACAGCATAACCCCCCCTTTCATCAAATGATTTGGACCAGTCCACAAAGCAAGGACCATAAAGACATAAATGAGTGAGTTTGGGGTGGAGGAACTGGACTGGCCTGCACAGAGTCCTGACCTTAACACCTTTGGGATGAATTAGAGCTGAGACTGTGAGCCGGGCCTTCTTATCCAACATCAGTGCCTGACCTCACAAATACACTTCTGGAAGAATGGTCAAACATTCCCATAGACACCCTCCTAAACCTCGTGGAGGGCCTTCCCAGAAGAGTTGAAGCTTTTATAGCTGCAAAGGGTGAGCCAACCCAATATTGAACCCTACAGGCTAAAGGATCGCACACACGATCGAATATTCCGATGGACGTGTTTTGTCGTATAATCAAACCGTCTGTACACTCCATCGGACAAAAGAGCAGAAAAACTACATAGTTTCGTGAATGTTGGCTGAAAAGGTTCTGCTGTCTGTATGCAGAACAAGTTCACAGCTAGTGCCTTTCGGACAAAAATATATATATAATTATTATTATCATTATTATTATTATTAGGGCCCAGAGGTCCCGGATGGAAAGCCCCCTTTATTTGGTAATTTATTTTTATATAAAAAAGGGGGGGGTTTCCCATCTGGGGCCCTGGTGGCCTCCGGACCCCTAAAAAAAAAATATAAAAAAGTACATTTTTAAAAAATTTTTTAAGGGGGTTCCCATCCGGGCCCCCGGGCCCCTTACAGGTGTACTGCCTGTACCCCCCTCATGGCGGCCCTGGTGGCGGGGGACCCATTAGTAGTGCTAGGACCACGGCTGCCATGTCTTGTCCTGTAACGGTGCTGCTGAAGCTGCTCTCCAGCTGACTTGAGCAAGTCTGGTGCAAAGTTGACCCTGCTTTTATGAGGGGTAACTTTAGGCCGGCCAAACAGCTTAGGCACACCGCGCGTAGCCTGCGCCGAACGGGCCTATGTTCGGGAATCGGCGTATCTCCCTCATTTGCATAGGAAATCAATGGGTTTGCCAGATGCGTCCGGCATAAATATGCACCTAAGATGTGCAGGTGTATTCAAGTTACACCGGTTGGGAGTAGCCTATTTTGGTGAGTATCTAGTTCTGTGGGTACGGTGCTGGCAATACAATTCATTCTCTTTGGTTGAATGCTGAAAAAAGGCAAGGATTTTTGTCTGCTCTCTGCATGTCTCTCTATTATAATAATTTGGGTCAAGCGGCAGAAATGGGTTAGCCCTGAGATTGTATCAGGAAATCAATCGTTATCATTACCAACCCAGTGTAAATCAGCAACAGTGGGCCAGATTCTCATAGAATTCCGGCGGCGTAGCGTAAGCCAGTTACACTACGCCGCCACTGCTTGCTGGAGCAAGTGCTTGATTCTCTAAGCACTTGCTCCCGAGGTTTCGCTTACGTCGCGTAAATCGCGCAGCGTAAACCCGCGCAATTCAAATGGGGCGGCTTGTATTTAAATTAAGCGCGCCCCCGCGTCGAACGAACTGCGCATGCGCCGGCCGGGGGAAAAGCCCAGTGCGCATGCTCCAAAGGACGTCACATTTTCTCAATGTAAACGACGTAATCGCAGCGTACGCCAGCCCCATTGAGAATCGACGTACGCAAACGACGTAAACGACGCACAACACGACGCGGTCCCGAGGCCATACTTAACATGGCATCCGACGGGACACGACGGCATCCGACGGGACCTCGTAAGGTTACTCCACATAGAAGCTGGGGTAACCTTACGCGGACGAAAACGACGTAGGCGACGACGGGGCGGCGTAAAAGCGATCGAGAATCGGCGTACTACTTCATTTGCATATGCAAATGAAAAAACAACGTAAAGGCCACCTAGTGGCCGGAGTTGTCATTACATCTACGATCCGAAAGTGTAATTGTATTACGCTTGTCGGATGTAGAAGCGTATCTATGCAAAAGTGATGCTCAGCATCACACGCATAGATACGAGCCAAAAAAAAAGGCGATACGACGGGGTATCTGAGATACTCCGTCGTAACGCCTCTGAGAATCTGGCCCAGTGTTGCTAATTATTAGCCACATCAGTGTCACCAGACCAGCGTTTGCCAGCAACAGTGTTCCAGGTAGGAATGGAGCATAAAAAAAATAAGCATAGAGACAGACATGACAGGGAAAATAGTGGGGACAACGTGGGAGGGGTTAAACAAACAGTTTTTACCAGTTGTTAACTCACTTTCCAGGAATCTTCCAGGGCAGCTATGAGAGAGAGGCTGTTCCAACTTAGTACAGTAAACACATGATCCACATTATTTAGGGTATGCATCACAGTATACCCTCAGTTATAACAGATGATCGTAGACAAGGTAAAAAAATATATATCTGTATGTAACGGTTACACCCACTAAATGTTCTACTTTTTTCATAAAAATTCAGGGTGGGAAATGGGGCTGTCCTGGAAGTTTCCTAGAAAGGGAGTTAAAGCGGTTGTAAACCGCATATACAATTTTTTATTAAACCTGCAAGGCAAAAGCCATAATGAGCTAGTATGCACCGCATACTAGCTCATTATGAAATACTTACCTCTAAACGAGGAGAAGAGAACTTACCTGGTCCACGCCGAGCTAGATGTCATCTTGACTCGGCGTGTCTTCCGCTGTGATTGGCTGGAGCGGCGATGACATCACTCCCGCGCGTGCGCGCGATTTTAAATCGGCAAGGTCTGGCGGCTGCCGGTCCTTTCGCTGTGCATTCCCCCCTGCGCATGCACCGCTGCAATTGCAGCGGCGCATTGCGAGGGGAATATCTCCTAAACCCTACAGGTTTAGGAGATATTCTTTATACCTACAGGTAAGCCTTATTATAGGCTTACCTGTAGGTAAAAGTCAAAAAGTGGGGTTTACAACCACTTTAACAGGTAATAATTCTGTTTTCCCAGGTCATCTTCTAGAACGGCTATGAGAGAGGACCAAAAAGGAACTACCTGATTAGGTGGGGGCCACGGCCTGTAGCACCTTTCTCCCGAAGGACTGATACATTCCCGACAGCAGGTCTTTAATACAATTGAAAGATCCCAAGAAGGAAGTCTAGAAACTTTAGGCTTTTACAACTTACGGCTGTAATAAATCTTTTAATTAGAATGTCTCTCTACAGGAAATGTAATTGGACTATTTTCCTGTTTTCGCTGGTTGCAAAGAGGTCTGGGGTACCCCATTTTTGACAGATTTGGTTGAAGATCTTCTGATTCAGGGCCACTCTTTTTGAGCTATCCTCCTCCTGCTCAGATAGTTTGTCAGACTGTTCATAACTTATTTTAAATGAACCGCCAGGTTCTCTTATGCCCAGGCCAAAGGGTAAATTGCAACTTCCATGAGCCCACATTGTTTGTTGAGGTAACAGAATGTGGTTATATTGTCTGAAAATATTTGAACATGCTTGCCTTTTAGCGAGAAATCAACTAGAGCTTCCCAGATTGCTGTTAGCTCTTTTGCATTGGATAAGGTCTTGGTCAACTGAGATGGCCATGCCCCTTGGGCCCATGGATTCTGAAAGTGCGCTCCTAAGCCCCAAGAGCTTGTATCTGCAGTGACTACTAGGTTTGGCTGAGACCATAGATGACCCTTTGACAGATTTTCTGCAATGAGCCACCATCTTACTGATTGTTTCACAGATAAAGGAACTACTATTAGAGTCGTTAGTGAGTCAATCTGCCCATTCCAGACTGAGAGCATGACGTTTTGTAGGTGACAGATGTGAAACTGCAAACAGGACTACGGAAATGTATGCCATCATGAGGCCTAAAACCCTCATCAGATATTTTATAGACGACTGAGAATTTTGACAACGTACAGAAAATGCTGACGTCAGCAGGGGCGGACTGACCATTGAGGAACTCGGGCACTGCCCGAGGGCCCCATGCCACTAGGGGGCCCCATCAGGGTTGCCAGGCCTATTAAAACCAGGGACAGTATGTAAAAATCTGTGTTTTTTTTTACATCTGTCCCTGATACATCAAAAACCTTTTGATGTGAAAATCCCGAGATTTTAGCTGCCCCGCCTCTGTACTGCCACCTGGCTTGGTGGTCATCTGTAATCTTCTATTGCCCGGGGGCCCCATGAGTTGGCAGTCCGCCCCTGGACGTCAGGTTTCAAATTTTCTCCTCCATGAGAAATACCTTGTTCACTGTAGAATCATTAATATGATAATATAAACAAATATATAACGTTACTTTCTAAGCTGGCTGGATTTGAGACTTTTCCAGGTTTTTAAACATCCTAACTTTTGAAGGTCGTTGATAGTTATATATATATATTTTTTTTAAATATTCATTCTTTATTTATTTTAATAACATACACATTTTCAATTGTTCTTTTAACCACTTGCTTACTGGGCTCATAAACCCCCTTCGTGCCCAGGCGAAATTTCAGCTTCCGGCACTGCATCGCTTTAACTGACAATTGCGCGGTCGTGCGATGTGGCTCCCAAACAAAATTGGCGTCGTTTTTTTCCCCACAAATAGAGCTTTCTTTTGGTGGTATTTGATCACCCCTGCGGTCTTTATTTTTTGCATTATAAACAAAAAAAGAGCGACAATTTAAAAATATATATTTTTTTTTACTTGTTGCTATAATAAATATCCCAATTTTTTTTAAAAAAAAATATTTTTTTTTCTCAGTTAAGGCCGATACATATTCTTCTACGTATTTTTGTAAAGAAAAAAAAATCACAATAAGTGACTGCTTTGCGCAAAAGTTATAGCACTAGTAATGGCGGCGATCTGCGATTTTTATTGGGACTGCGACATTACGGCGGACACATCGGACACTTTTGACACATTTTTGGCGCCTTTCACATTTATACTGCGACCAGTGTTATAAATATCCACTAATTACTGAATAAATGTGACTGGCATTGAAGGGGTTAACACTAGGGGGTGAGGAAGGGGTTAAATGCATTGCCTGGGTGTGTTCTAACTGTGTGGGGGGAGGGGGGTGACTGGGGGAGGTGACCGATGCTGTGTCTCTATGTACAAGAGACACAGATCGGTCTCCTCTTTCCCTGACAGGACGTGGAGCTTTTTAACCACAGGTACACGCGATCGGCGGTGACAGAGCAGGGACGTGGAGCTCTGTGTGTAAACACAGAGCTCCACGTCCCTGCTCTGTCACCGCCGATCGCGTGTACCTGACGGACACCGCGGCCGCCGGGTACACGCATTGAATCCTCGGTGATGCGACGGCACTGTTTTTCCCCGCTGCGCGCCACCCAGGAATTACAAATACATCACGTCCAAAGACGTGACCCCGGCGCCTCAGGTCCGCTCTGTTGACGTATTTTGTCAATAGCGCGGACCCGAAGTGGTTAAAAAGCAAGGAAAAACTGTTCACATATTTTAAGCACTGAATCCAATATAATACAATAAATCTTAATTTACTATACTGGGAGGTAGACAAACTTTAATTAAGGAGACACCCGGGCTGTTAGTTCTATCTAATATCATTTTTGCTCTTTAGCCACTCTCCGTTTAGTTGTTCTCAGCTATCGTTCTTATCTCCTCGGGGGGGGGGGGGGGGGGGGGGGGACGCCCTTTTTCTCCAGCCATGGTTTCCACATTTCCTCAAAGTCCCTACGGTTTCCTCTTTTTATATAGACTGCTCTTTCTTTACAAATGTACTAATTTATTGCCCTAATCTATTCACTTACTGCAGGTGGTGTTGTTGCCTGCCACCTCATAGCTATTAATTTTTTAGCTTGGAATAGACATCTTAGTATTACAACTCTGGTATTTCTTTTCTCCTTCCGTTCCTGCCTATAGCAGTGTGGCCTCCATCTCCAGCGAGATTCCAAATGTATCTCTCATGGTGTCAATCACATCCTCCCAGTAACGAACCAGCTTTGGACAGCGCCACACCATGTGCACTAGGTCTCCATGCCCCTGACATCTAGGGCACTTATCATCTGGTCTTTTACCAAATTTAAATAGTCGCTTGGGCGTATAATAAGCTCTGTTTATCAACATCAAGTGGGAGATTTTCTGAGAAGGTGAAACCAGCTTTCCCTTACTTTGAGCAGGTGTGCCCCTGTGTTGACCTTTTTAAATATCTGCGCATATATTTCAGATATGAGGCCCCTAGTTGGGCCCCCTTTAATTAACTTTTGAAATATGAGCATTTTGTTCCACACAAATATTTGTGTCCTAAACTGGGCTTCAAGAGCATGTCCTACCTGGAGATAGGTAAAGAATGAGTTTTGCGGGATATTAAATTCCTCCCCCATATCCTGGAATTTCCTATAGGTATCTCACTTATACAGGTGTATCAGCCTTTTTATACCGCACCTTTCCCATTCCCCCACCTTTCCTATCTGTAGTATTTCATGTAGCTTAGGGTTATTCCACAGGGGGGTATACTCAGTAAATCCAGTGTAACCCATTAGCTTCTTAACTTTTTTCCATTTTTTTAATTATTTTAATAGTTGGAGTCCTGTATTTAAAGGAAGCTGCAATGTACGTAGTCGAATCCTGGGTTGTCCCCCTTTCCATATTAGTTCTCTGAAAAGCATTTCTATTTTATTAAACCATTTTCTACCAATCCAGACCGGGCTATTATGCATTATATACAACAATTGTGGCTGCCAGATCATCTTGATTAAGCTGCATCTGCCAGCCACTGATAACGGGAGCCGTTTCCAGATACCAATTTTTTGTTTAAATTTAACCAGTAGGGGAGTTAGGTTTTTATCGATGTATTGTTTGTGATCTTTCATTACCCGTATCCCTAAATATTTCAATGTATCCACCACCTTCAATTGTGGTAATCCCACTACCCCAGCTTCTCCAATTGGATCTACCGGTAACAGCTCTGATTTTCCCCAATTTATCTCCAAACCCGTAAAACTACCAAATTCCTCCACTAAGTTCATTGCTCTTACCAGTGAATGTTCTGTATCACCCAAATAGAGAAGAATATCGTCAGCATAAAGCGCGATTCTTTCGTCTCCCATCTTCCTTTGGAACCCAACTATCTCAGTACTTGACCTTATGGCAATCGCCAATGGTTCCATCACTAGGGCGAAGAGCAGGGGCGACAAGGGGCACCCCTGTCTCGTCCCCCTCTCTAATAGGATCTTTTTTGAAAATTCATTATTAATTCTAATTTTGGCACTAGGTCTATCATAAAGCATTTTTATTCAACCAGAAATTTTCAGACCAAATCCGAACTTTCCCAGCACCCTCCAGATATATCCCCATTCTACACTGTCAAATGCTTTTGTCACATCTAATGACAATACGGCTCTCGTTCCCTCTGTCTCCGTCTGGGTTTGTAAATTTAAGAAGGTCATTCTTATATTCATGCTATGAATCCCGTTTGGTCTGGGTGAATCAGTTTTGAGATCAATCTATTAAGCCTTGCTGCCAAAACTTTGGCCACTATCTTGGCATCTGAACACAGCAGGGAAATTGGTCTGTATGCAGCCGGGTCTAAGGGGTCCTTGCCTTCTTTTAAAATGAGTATTATAGTTGCCTCCAACATTGACACTGGGGGTCTCCCCTCCATGTCCGCTCCATTCAATGCTTTTAACAGCTCAGGTAATAATATTTCTCCGTAGTATTTATAAATTTCTGTCGGAAGTCCATCTGGACCAGGCGACTTTTGATTTGCCATATCAGCCACTGCTTGCTGGATTTCTATGAGTGATATTGGAGTTTCCAACTCATCTCTTTCTGCTTTTGTGATAGATGGGATCTCTAACCTCCCCGGGAACTCTTCCATTTTTACTTCCATTCCCACCTTCTGTGCGGTATACAGCTTTTCATAATATCCCTGAAAGGCCTGCACTATCTCTGCTGTGTCTGCTGTTATTGCCCCTCCTGCAGCTCTGATGGCCCGAATATCAGAGGTAGGGATGAGCCGAACATACCCGCGTTCGGTTCGAACCAGAACCGTCGAACAGACCGACCGTTCGCACGAACATTTAGAACCCCATTGAAGTCTATGGGACTTGAACGTTCGGATTCAAAAACGCTGATTTTAAAGACCAATATTCAAGTTTTTGTTGGAAAACATCTCTGAGAACCCGGGTCTTGCCCCAGGGAACATGTATCAATGGAAAAAAGTTTAAAAAAACTGTCGTTTTTTCAGGAGCAGGACTCACTGAAAAAGTGACCGTTTTTAAAACTTTTTTCCAATGATATATGTTCCCTTTGGCAAGACCCGGGTTCTCAAAGGGGTAGATTCATGTAGATCAGCGGATCTTTTGATCCGCGTGATCTATCTTGTTTACGATCCGCCTGCGCCAGTTTTTGAGGCAAGTGCTGTATTCAGAAAGCACTTGCCTCGTAATTAGCCCTGGCGGATCATAAATCCCCCGGCGGAATGCAAATGCAAATTTACTATTTAAATCACGCGCGTCCCCGCGCCGATCGTACTGCGCATGCGCCGCCGGCAAAATTTCCCGACGTGCATTGCTTTAAATGACGTCGCAAGGACGTCATTGTTTTCGTCGTTAACGCTATTAACGTATGGCCGTATTCCCGGACGACTTACGTAAACGACGTAAAAAATTTAAAACTCGACGCGGGAACGACGGCCATACTTAACATAGGATCCGCCGCACTTACCCTGCATATAGCAGGGGTAACCATCCGCCGGAAAAAGACGAACGCAAACGACGTAAAAAAAAAGCGACGGCCGGGCGTTCGGTTCTGAATCGGCGGTTCTCCTCATTTGCATATTTGTCGCGTAGAAAAAAAGAAGCGCCACCTAGCGGACGGCGGGAGAATGCAGCCTAAGAACCGACAGTGTAACTCACTTACACCAGTCGGCTCTAAGGGAGATCTATGCGGAACCTGATTCGAGGAATCAGCCGCATAGATCCGAGCGTCGGATCTCACAGATCCGACGGTGTATCAGTAGATACACCGTCGGATCTGTACATCTACCCCCAAAGATGTTTTCACAGGCAAGCTATAGACACCCGGCAGGTACAATATTTAAAGGAATTTTATTTAATTTTATTTTTTTAATTTAAGCATCAGTAAAATCACTGCTCCAGGAGCAGTGAATTTAATAATGTTTAAATAAAAAAAAAAAAATGAAAAAAATTCCTTTAAATATTGTACCTGCAGTGCTGGGTGTCTATAGTTTGCCTGTGAAAACGTCTTTAAGAACCCGGGTCTTGCCCGAGGGAACATGTATCAATGGAATTTTTTTTTTAAAACTGTAGTTTTTTCAGGACTATATCTGGCGATGTAGGGCCAGATTCTCGTAGATGCGCGCATAATTATGCAGGCGTAGCGCATCTCAGATGCACTACGCCGACGTAACGCGGAGTGGCAAGTACCGTATTCCCTAAGCAAATGCGCTCCAAGATGCGCCTGCGTAGCGGAAATTAATGGGGCGTTATTCCGGCGCAACTCCAAAGTAGGAGGGAAGTGGGCGTGTTGCATTCTAATGAAGCGTGACCCCATGCAAATGAAGGCCGGGACGAACGGAGCATGGTCCGTGACGTGGATGACCCGCGCCGTGACGTGGTTGACCCGCGCCGTGACGTGGATGTCTTCTGCGCATGCGCAAAGCCTCCCTACGATTCGCCGGCACTGGGTATATAATGCGCCCACACATGCGCCCGTGCAGCGCAAAAGTCTCCCATTTTTTGGATTGTCACGGGAAAACGTTGTGCTGTACCATGGCTTCTATTGGGAAGGAGAGGAGGAAGAAAAATGTCTCCCCAGAGGAGAGGGCCATTGTCATCGCAGTCATAGAGAAGTACGATTCCAGGCTCCATGGTGCTGACAGTGCCCAGACCAGCAAGTCCCGGAGGGATGAAATCCTCATGAAGTTGGTTCGCCAGGTTAATGCCCTCTCACATGAGATCCGGACACCGCAGGATATTCAAAAAAAGATCAATGACCTGCGGCGTCTGATCAAGGGCAAGCTGGCTGGAATGAGTCGGCATGCCAGGGGCACTGGAGGGGGCCCACCCTGTACCATCCGCCTGACTGAGGAGGAGAAGGTGGTTGCCCGCTGCCTGCAGAGGAAGCAGGTTGAGGGAGTTGGGGGCTATGAGTCTGTTGTGCCAGCCCTGAGGACAGGTAAGTGTGTTTCATATACTCTGTTGTGTAGCATGTGTGGGGGTGGAAGGGAACATGTGCCAAGTGTGTGGGTCCTCAAACATGTGCATCTTTTGTGTCATTCACAGATGTGCAGGAGGGAGCAGGGCCATCTGTGGCTGCCAGGGCCCGTCCGGATACATCCCCCGAACATCCAGTCCCTCTGGCTGCCCCCCTGGAAGAGGACTTGTTGGAGGAATCTGGGCACACCTCTACGGAGGAGGCGGTTGAGGAGGAGGTTGTTGACCAGGACCAGGAGCTCTACCTGGTTTTGGAGGAGGACCATGGGTTGCCCGGACCAGCCCAAGCCATCCCCCCATCTTTTTCCAGCCCCTCAGTGTCCACCCCCAACCTCTCCAGTCCCTCTGTTTCCACCCCCCTCATCTCCGGCCCCTCAACATCCTCCCCTTATGCCAGGTCCCCTGCCACTCCCCGGAAGGCGACTTGCAAGACAAGGGGTGTTCCCAAGGACCTGCCTGAACAGCTGGCCAGGCAGCAGGACCAGCAAAATCGTCACCTTTCCGAGGTCGTTGGGGAGATGAGGCACCTGGCCAACAGCCTGGCCTCCTCGGATGCCATTACGGATGCCATCCTTGATGTCGCTGGCAACAGTGCAGCGACAGTCACCAGCCTGGGGGAGCTGCAGGCGACCACCTCCGACCTTGTGGGGGAGGTCAAAGGTCTGCGGGTTGCTGTCCAGGACCAGACGGCTGTGCTGACACGCATTGCGGTCGCCTTGGAGGGCATTCAGGCAGCCAGGGAGGGACATGGGGATGCTTCTCCTCAACATGATACCCCACCCCCCCACCTGTGGCTGCCCCCAGGCAAGTGAGGGGCAGGAGCCATGGCATCAGGCGGAGCCCACGCCAGGCCCAGTAATTATTTTATTTGGATATTTTGCTCTGGTGAAGAGCTTTTGATTTTTTTTTTAATGCTCTGGTGAAGAGTTTTTGATTTTTTTTTATTGCTCTGATGAAGAGCTTTTGATTTTTTTTATTGCTCTGGTGAAGAGCTTTTGATTTTTTTTTGATACTGCACACGGTGCAGTGTGAATGGTGTGTGAATGTGGGGGTGGCACTCCTGCCAGTAAGGGGTGTCACCCTCGGCCGTTGGGGAGAAGTTATCCCCACGGCTGTGTGAATGGTGTATGAATGGACAGCAACATCATTGGGGCCTTGACGCGGCGTTGCTGCTCCCAAGTCCTGCATGATGGACTTGGGCTAATCCAATGTGATGTGGATGTGGTGTGTGTGTGATCTAGGGACCACAGTGGTGTACACGCGTGCATTGTCTGTGTGCCATGCTGTATGTGTGTGTTTAACGGTCAAAGATTCGTAACACGAGGCAACTCCTGACTGCTCTTCCATCAGCAGAAGGGGTCTCCTCTGGCAGGGTGGGGCTGTCTGGTTGGGGGGTCAGGTCATCACGTAGGGCAATCTGCAGGCCCTTTCTCATGGCAAAGTTGTGCAGAATGCAACATGCACCAATGATCTGACCCACAAAGTTTGGGGAATACAACAGGGCCCCCCCAGACTTATCCAGGCATCGGAAACGGGACTTCAGGAGGCCAAATGTGCGCTCAACCACTGCACAGGTTTTGATGTGTGCTTCATTGTATCTTCTCTCTCCTGGGGTTTGGGGATTCCGGAAAGGAGTCATGAGATGGGGTCCAAGTACATATGCCGCATCACCTGGAAGTGAAAAGACAGGGAGATGTTAGTCATGCATGTGCCCCTTGTGATGTGTGCATCATGGGGGGGGACAGTCATGCCTGCCACCCATGTCACTCACCAACCAGCCAGCTGTCTCCATACATGTTCTGCTCAAAATCTGCTGGGATGGTGCTTTGACGGTATATGTAGCTGTCATGGCTGGATCCGGGGTCTTTGGCACGGATGTGCCATATGAGGTATTTGGCATCAGCTATCACCTGTACGTTGATGAAATGCCAGTGCTTCCGATTGCGGTAAATGTGCTCTGTGGCACGGGGGGGGCTGTAGTGCCACATGTGTGAAATCAATGGCCCCGATGGTGCGTGGGAATCTGCCAAGTATGTAGAAATCTGTCATTGCCTTCTGCCGCAGGTCCTCAGTGGTGGGTCTGATGATGTGGTGGGACATGCGTCTGAGGATTGCGGGGATAACCTGGTTCAGACATCTGCTTATGCTGGTTTGTGACATCCCAGCCACCACTCCACTTGTACGCTGGAATGATCCACTGGCCAGGAAATGGAGTGTTGCCAGTACCTTCACCAGTGGCTGCAGTGCATGTGAGCGGTGTGTTGGGCTGGTGATGTCATCATGCAGGGCTGTGGTTAGTTCCAGGATGGCAGCAGGGCTGAATCTGAAGATGCGATACACCTCCTCCTCACCCATGCCAAAGAGACTCATGCGTGCTCGGTAGATCCTCTCACGTGCCCCCCTCCTCCTCCTCCTCCTCCTCCTTCTATGCTCCTCTTCCTCTGCATACATTAGTAGTGATAAGACCATGGCTGCCCCTGGCATGTTGGCATACGAATGTGTTGTCCAGTAAGTGTGATTGCTCAGCTCGTCCGTTATGGTGCTGCTGTAGTTGCTCTCCAGCTGACTTGCACACGGTCTTGAGCAAAGTTACCCGTGCTTTTATGAGGGGTATGTTTACTCAAGGCTTTTGTGTTACGCGCACCACGCGTAGCCTACGCCGAACGTGCGTAGTTTCGAGAATCCGTGCATCTCCCTCATTTGCATGCTAATTCAATGGGAGCTGAATATGCGCGATGCGTAACTATGCGCCTATGCTGCGCTAGCTTAAAGCATTTTCGCCGCTCAGATGAAAAAAAAATTCAGGCGTATGTGGTTCTGTGTTTACGGCGCATCGATACGCCGGCGCACACTTACAATTACGCCGCGCATATCCATTTACGTGGGCGTATCGCCTCTGAGAATCTGGCCCGTAGTCCTTAATAAATACGTATACAGGGTTGAAGTTGACTTTTTTCCACTTTTTACCATTTGCTTTAGACCTAGTTTCATTAATTGCAGAGTCCCCCCAGGTAACTGAGCTGATAAGGCATGGATAAATTGCATTTATAAAAATCTGGAAAGGCCAGGTGTTCTGGTGAGGAGGCAGTGCCATCCACCAGCACCACAGTGCCATCCACCAGCACCAAAGTGTCTCGGCAAGAAAGGCCAAGGACCAATGCCAGCCTTCCCTATGCCCTTCAGAACCCCTTGTGGCTTCCTCCTAAATTCAGAAGAAGCCAACATTGCCCCTTTCACTGCCCAGCCAGGAGTCCAGGTGGACACCAGAATTGTGACCGAGTGCAACCTATATGCCCAACAATTAATTTTGAACAACTACTATATTACCTACTATATTACCTCATATTATGCCCATCCCTACGGGTGGAGAGACCTAAGTTGAATGTTTTTTTTAGGTCTCACATTTTGTATTGGATTCAAAACACTTTGCATTTCTTTTGATCAAAACGCCCCATCTACCACATGCCAATATTTTCCAACATAATGCCCAGAACCCGATACTTCACGATCATGAGATTCCTACATTTTAACGATAATACCCAGTGCCATCCCTGAAATCACCCAAATTATGACAGGCTTTTTTCAAAATTCGGCCCTTACTGAATTATTTTTCTGAAATATTTCCCCAATTGTATACCCGGACCAACACATATGTGTGGATGAGTCTCTTATTAAATTAAGTGGCAGGCTTCAAATCAAACAATTTATTCCCAGCAAAAGGGCCCGCTATGGTGTGAAGGTGTACAAATTGTGCGACCGAGTCACGTATGCCTTCTTAGTGTACGAAGGGAAGGACAGCCAGCTACATTCCCCTAATTGCCCAGACTACTTGGGATCAAGTGGGAAAATTGTTTGGGACCTCATATACCCCTACTGGAAAAAGGCTACCATCTGTACGTAGACCATTTCTACACATCTCTTCCCCTGTTCCACAACCTTCACCGGAGGCAGATGCCAGCATGTGGCACCGTCAGAACAAAATCGGTAGGACTTTCCTCAAAGTCTTGTAAATAAGAAGTTGAGAAGAGGAGAATCGGTAAGTCTTGCTAAACAAGGAGATTCTGGCAGTGAAGTGGAGGGACAAAAGGGATGTGTATATGTTCTCTTCCATCCACAATAATACAGTTGTTGAAATCCCCAGAAGGAATGGCCCCATCCAAAAGCCCACATGCATCCAGGACTACAATTTGTTTATGAGGGGAGTCGACTTCAATGACCAGATGCTCGAACCCTACTTTGCCACAAGACAGACATAGCATTGGTACACAAAAGTTGCAATTTTTTTTCAATTGGCCATATACAACTCATATATCATATACCGCAACTCCACCCAAAACCCCAAACGCTTCCTTGGCTACCAGGAGGACCTTATCACTGCCCTTATATTCCTGAACGGGCCACCTCAAAACATCCGATCTAATGTTCTTAGTCGACTCTCCGAACGTCACTTTCCTGACGATTCTGTAATACCTCTGGCTGACCTAGAACTGACCCTGAACTGTTATTCGAACTTGCTTCTGCCTAACGATTCTGTAATACCTCTGCCTGATCTGGAACTTACCTTGGACTGTTTGACCATGTTTTTGCCTGCCTCATGGACTGATCTGGTACCCTGCTACTGGACAAGTGGGATTCAACACAGGGGTCTCACATATGTGAGGGGCTCCAGAATTGTTTTTCTGGATGAAGAAAACTATTTTGTTTTCTCATCCTAGATTAGGGTCTGGAGACTCAGAGGCTTCAAAGAGATTTGGGTGGGAGAAGCCTCTACCCCTGTCCCCATTCTGTCCTGAACGAGGCTCTACTTCTACCTGTAGGTCTTACTGCCATTATGTCTCTGCCTGTCGCACTGACCACACCACATGTTCCTGCCTACTACCAGGACCAATATGTTTGGCACTGATGACAATATCTCTGCCTGCACTGACCCTGGACTGTATATGGACATTATCGCTGCCTGGACAATTGTGTATGCCATTGCTGACCAAGTCCCTGCTTGGTGCCTGGACCAGTGCTATCCTGCTGTGTAAAACTGCGCTAACGGTGTTCCTTGCATGTTGAATCTCTGTATGTGGCCAGGCTGTGTAGAAGTCTCACACATGTGGTATTGCCATACACAGGAGGAGGAGCAGAATGTATTTTGGGGTTTCATTTTTGCTATGTAAATGCTATGTGTTGGAGATATCTTAAAAACGGACAACTTTGTGTAAAAAAAAAAAAAAAAATATGGTTTTATTTTTTTCTTCATATTCCCAAAATTTCTGGGGAAAACTGTTCAAAAGACTCATTATGCCTCACAGATTATATGTTGGGGTGTTAGCTTTCCGAAATGGTGTCAGTTTGTGGGCGTTTCCATGTGTAATTAATGCTCCTAGAACGCCTGAAGGTGCTACTTCAATGTAGGTCCTCTGTATGTGGCCAGGCTGTGTAAAAGTCCTGCACATTTGGTATTGCCATACTAGTAGCAGAAAGTATTTTGGGGAGTAATTTTTGCTATGTACATGCTACGTGTTGGAAATATCTTATAAATGGACAACTTTGTGTAAACAAAATGTGGTTTCTTTTTTTTTCCCAGAAGATTTTGGAAAATATGAAAAAAAATTAAAACCACACTTTACGCAAAGTGGTTCATTTATAAGATATTTCCAACACATAGCATGTACATAGCAAAAATGACACCCAAAATACATTCTGCTACTCCTCCTGAGTATGGCAATACCAAATGTTTGGGACTTTTACACAGCCTAGCCACATACAGAGGCCCAACATGCAGGGAGCACCATCAGGAGCATAAATTACTCCAGGAGCATACCAGGCCCTTAGGTCTGGTATGGATTGTAAGGAAAAAACTCCCACAATCCATACCAGACTCGTATGCGGGCACGCCGCCCGGCCGATCAGGAAAGGAGTGGGGAGGAGCGAAGGCGCCCCCCTCCTAAGCCGTACCAGGCTGCGTGCCCTTAACATGGGGGGGGGGGGTGGGTGCTTTGGGGCAGGGGGTGCCCTGCAGCCCCCCACCCCAAAGCACCGTGTCCCCATGTTAAGGACAAGGCCTCTTCCCGACAACCCTGGCCGTTGGTTGTTGGGATCTGTGAGCGGGGGGCTTATCGGAATTCAGGAGCCCCCTTTAATAAAGGGGCCCCCAGATACCGGCCCCCCACCCTAGGTGAATGAGTATGGGATACATCATACCCCTACCCATTCACCTGGAGGAAAAGTGTAAAAAACACACACAACACAGGTTTTTAAAATCATTTATTAGTCAGCTCCGGGGGGTCTTCTCTGCTCTCTGGGGGTCTTCTTTTGACTTCAGGGGTCGTCTTTCGTCTTTCCACACTTTTGTTCTGCTCTCCAGTATCGTGGCGCTCCCCGGTTCTTCTCCTCCTGGGTTCTACGGTGCCTTCTTCGGGGCTGGCCGCCGCTATCTTCTTTGAAGTTCTTTTACTAGTGGCGGCCAGTCGCCTTCTGCCTTCTTCCCTCTTCTTTTCTTCCGATGTACACTTGATGCTTCTTCCCGCTGTAGAGCCGGGTGTGCGGTGCGCAACGATTTATATAGGCCTCTTATGACGTCACAGTCCCAGCACGCTCCGGTACCCACGGCATTACAGCGGGAGGGAGCGTTGAGTCAACATCGGGTAAAAAGCAGAGTGAAGAAGGCAGACGGTAACGAAGAAGACCGGGCTGGCCGCTGCTAGTAAAAGAGCTTCAAAGAAGATAGCGGCGGCCAGCCCCGAAGAGCAAGCGGGAGAAGAACCGGAGAGCGCCGAGACGACACCGGAGAGCAGAATAAGAGAGCGGAGGAGACGAAAGACGACCCCCAAAGTCAGAAGAAGACCCCCGGTGAGTGGAGAAGACCCCCAGAGCTGACTAATGTTTTTATAAACCTGTGTTGTGTGTTTATTTTTTGACACTTTTCCTCCAGGTGAATGGGTAGGGTTACGATGGCCCGCAGACCCCGACAACAAACGACCAGGGTTGTCGGGAAGAGGCCCTGTCCTTAGCAACATGGGGACAGGGTGCTTTGGGCAACCCCCGCCCCGAAAAAAAAACCACCCATGCATGTTGAGGGCATGCAGCCTGGTACGGCTCAGGAGGGGGGGGGACACTTGCATGTCTGGTATGGATTGTAGGGGAACCCATGCCGTTTTTTTATTTAAAATTTGACGTTGAGTTCCCCCTCATGATTCATACCAAACATGGCATCTAGAATTGGCGGGAATCCAAGTCGGATCCCCGCCGCTTCTATGTTGGCTTTTTCCCATTGCAGTGAGTCGGCTCAGTGCTGGCTCCCGCGACGGGGCTCATAGGTGGTTAATCTTGCCGAGAAATAGAGCAAGATTGACACAATATCGCGGTCACCTACTGTAGGGCTGTCAGGCTTTTAAATCTATACAGGGTGATCAGTGCTTGTAACTCCACCACAGCACTGATTGCCCAGGTATTGGGTGAAGCATCGGAGCAGTTGCTCGAGTACAAGTACTGGGGCAAATTCTCGGTATCAGTACCGATACTAGTATCGGTATTGGGACAACCCTAAGGCCGCATACACACGATCGCTCCAACCCGATGAAAATGGACTGAAGTCCAGTTTCATCGTTCCAAACCGACCGTGTGTACGGGCTATCGGTCTGTCGTCCTTCGAACCAAAGTTTTAAAACTTGCTTTAAAATCGGACTGATGGAAGCCTGACCATCGGTCCAAACCGATCGTTAGTACGCAAAAGCATCGGTTCAAAAACCCCCGCATGCTCAGAATCAAGTCGATGCATGTTTGGAAGCATTGAACTTCGTTTTTTCAGCACATCGTTGTGTTTTACGTCACCGCGTTCTGACACAAACGGTTTTTGAACTGATGGTGTGTACACACATCAGACCATCAGGCCACTTCAGCGGTGAAATTCTCATCGGGTTGGACCGATCGTGTGTACGCGGCCTAATACTTAGTATACTTTAAAGTGGTTCTAAAGGGAGAGAATGCATTAAGGTATAATGTCCCAGTATTTGTATCGCCCCCTTACCCCAATGTATAATTACCTAAGTCCTACCTCGAGAGGCAGCAGCGGAGGCCATTGGCTATTGCTGCTGTCAATCAAATCCTGTGAGCAGAGAACAGGGGGAGGGCTGAGCCATGCTGTGTGTGTCAACAGACGCCTGGCTTGAGAGCAAGAACCAAGTGGCTTGCTATGGGGGCACACAAAGAAGAGGAGGAGCCATAAACTTTCATGGGGGACTGCAGAAGAGGGGGTTTGAGGCAGCTCTGTGCAATGATTTTGCAGGTAAATATACAATGTTTCTTTTTTTTTCTCTTAAAGAACATTTATAATAACTTTAAAACTACTAACAAAAGCTTACCATTTACTTCAGGTCCAATCACCAAGTATTCAATCATTTTGTTCATCGAAGCCATGAAGAAAATTATCCGAAGCTGTGTCATCATCATAGTGATAAGTGAGAATAGAAAGATGGGGGAGCGAGCACTTTGTAGAAATGTAGGAGAAGGTGCTAAAGGCAAAAGAAAATAATTCAGTGGCGTCTTAATAAGTTTGAAGTGACAGTTAAGGTTTTACATGCAGACATATCATTCAGGTACTTATTTTTCTGTATGAAAAAAATGTATACATGGGCCCGGCTTCACAAAGCACTTACGCCAACTAATCTCGAGATACGCCGCGTACAAATGTGTGCCGCTGTATCTATGCGCCGAACCCATAGAACTAAGATACGCCAAAAAACTGACTTCATACGACCGGCGTAACTTGCATACGCCGGCGTATAGTGGGCGCATAGTTACGCTGGACGCATTTGGTACTCCCATTGATTTGTGATGAAAATATGCAAGTGAGGGAGATACGCCGATTCACTAACGTACTTGCGCCCGACGCATGTTTTAAGCGATTTGCGTAAGGGTTACGTCCAGCATAAAGTTATTCCTCATATAGGAGGCGAAACTCATGCAAAGGTATGGACCAGGGAACGAACGCCATCTAATTTGACGCCGTTTAGGTAGCACGTGTATAGGGCTGGGCGTAGGTTACGTTCACGTCGTAGGCAGTGATTGGACGTATATCAACCAGTTGTTTCCACATGATTGTGAGCATGCGCATTGGGATGCGTCCAAGGTACGACGCATGCGCAGTTCATTTTAAGTACTTTGCTGAAGCTCAGCCCATCATTTGCATGGGGTAACGCTTCATTTAAATGTATCATGCCCACTTCCAGCCCACTTCCACTTACGCCACGCCGGCGCAGAGTTGGGAGCATTTGTTTTGTGAATTGCATGCTCCCCTCCCCTCCCCTCTCCACGCTGCGCTGGAGTCTTTTTTTGTTTCATTTAATGTTTTTAGGTTTTATTTTATATTCTGCTGGTGTTAGCCTTTTAGGCTGCGTACACACGAGCAGACAGATTTGTTCAAATCGGTCGGGCCGACCGATTTGAACAAATCTGTCTGCTGGGGACGCATTGGTTTGATCGTGTACACACGATCAAACCAAAATCCCCGCCGACAGACGGCGCGGTGACGTGGACGCCGCCACATCACCGCACCAGGAAGTAAAACACTTTCGCGCATGCGTCGAAACCATTCGGCGCGTGTGCGAGAAGACATGTCTTGCTGGTTAGCGTACTAACCAGCAGACATGTCGGGCGGATGGGTTCCCAGCCGACAGATTTCAAAGCATGCTTTGAAATCTGTCGGCTGGCCAAATCCGTCGGCTCGCCCGTACACACGGTCGAATCTGTCTGCTGGGACGGTCGGGCCGACCGTTTCCAGCAGATAGATTTGATCGTGTGTACGTGGCCTTAGGCTCCATGCACATTGAAGCTGATAAAAGCTATTTTTTTTTTCCACTTTTTATTTTTTAATGGATAAAAAATAACGCTAAAAACTTCGCTTTGCGTTTTTGAGTGTTTTTTTTTTTCTGCCAAAAAAACAGCACTTTGAATGCAAATTTTGGGCGTTCAGAAAAAAGACAATAAATTTCAAAGCTCATTAAAACTGCTTTTATAAGGACTAACGTTAGACCGGACGTGCAGCTGATGCGCACAGGGCGTAGCCTGCACCGCACAAACTTACTTTTGTGGATCGGCGTATCTCCCTCATTTGCATATTTGCATAGGAAATCAATGGTGTGGACGGAATAAATGTGCGCCTAGGATGTGCAGGCGTAGGCAGGTTAGGCCGGTCGGGAATAGTCTATTTTGGTGTGTATCTAGTTCTGTGGGTATGGTATATAGATATTCCGGCACAAATTTCAACTTAGGAGGCACATCTCGAGATACTCCGGCGTAAGTGCTTTGTGAATCTGGCCCAATGGATCTGCTGAACACTTCTGTAATCTCTCTGAAAAGATAAGAGAGCTGAAATTCGCACTGCACAAGTGTGATTTCGGCCTGAAGCTATTGCCTTTTGGTTGTACTTGACGCTCCCTTCTAGATTGTAAACTCTAACAAGCAGGACCCTCTGATCCTTCCTGTATTGAATTGTATTGTAACTGTACTGCCTGCCCTCATGATGTTAAGCGCTGCGCAAACTGTTGGCGCTATACAAACCCTGAAGAAGAATAATAAAAATTAGATTTGTAAAGTTATGAAATGTACTGAGAATTTTCATACCAATGTATGAACATTAATTTGAAAATCTACTAGAGTATGGCCAACTAAATATGTAATTTAGTTGCCAACAGGTACATGGACATGCTGTTAATAGTGGTCCTAAAAAAAAAAGACTACGGGCCAGATTCAGGTAGAGTTACGCTGGAGTATCAGTGATTCGCCAGCATAACTCACACTTTGAGCCGGCTTATCTGTTTTCTGTAGTCAGAAAACAAGATACGCCGGGATTGAGTTCATATACGAGCGGCGTAATTGTATTTTGCCGTCGTATCGGAACTGCAATTTTAAAATGGGCGCTCGGGGCGTTCCCGCTGATTTACGCCAAGAATATGTAAATCAGCGAGAGACGGAAATTCCCGATCGTACGCGGGCCCGACGCAGTGACTTTCCGACGTTTCCGTAAGCGATACGCGGCGTAAAGAAAAACATGCCCCCTAGGTGGAGTATCCTATGTTAAGTATGGCCGTCGTCATCGCGTCGAATGAAAAAAGTTTAGCGTCGTTTGTGTAAAACGTCCGTGAATGGGGATTGACGTCATTGACGTTTTGACGTTCACTGACAGAATTTGGAGCATGCACACTGACAGTCGACGCATGCGCAGTATGTTCGCCGCGGGATCGCGCCTAGTTTAAATAATACAACTTTAGGAGCAAGTGCTATGTGAATAACAGGACTTGCTCCTAAAGTTTCGGCGGAGTAACGTAAATGACAAACGTTACTCCAAAATAAAGATCCGCTCTCCTACCTGAATCTGGCCCTTCCTTTTTACGTTACACCTTATACATGCTAACCCCCTTACCATTGTTTTTGACATGTTCTGGTAAGTCTTCATTAGACAAATGATCACCTTCATGATGTCCTTTCCGACTTAAGCGTTGACCAACCACGGTCACATGGGTATAAAACTGATCTCCAGTGACTTTGTGGTCTAATGCAAGAGAGCGCAATGTGACCTTTTTTCTGTAGGATTATAAGAGGGTATGTGTGTTATAATGGCATGTATGGTTTAAGGAAATCTGTAGTGTTTTGTGGATATTTTTTTTTCCTATTGGGTTTAGCAATAAAAAAAAAATATTAGGCAAATATAAAATGTATAATAATAATAATAATTCTTCAACTGTACTGATTGCAGCTAAAAAAAAAGTCTTGGGTTCCGTTCACACCTAGGCATCCCAGATCGCGGGCAGAACTGCAGCAATTGTGAATTGCCGCAAATCGTGGGACATGCTTGCGATCTCGTTGCTTTCAATGGAACCTTAATCGCGGCTTGATTTTTGCCAGACCGCAGTAAGATCATGCAAACAAAATCGCAGGACAGCTGTCACCCAAAAGAACTTCTTTTGGGTCCTGGGATTTGCGTCAATTTGAAATCGCAGGCAGAATTGCTGTGATTCTGCCTGCAATGAGGGATGCCTAGGTGTGAACGGAGCCTAAAAACTTGTACACACGATCGGATTTTGTGTGTTGACAGCCTGTTGGCGGAAAATGTGACAGTTTGTACGCTCCATCCGACAATTGTCGAATTTTCCATGGAAAAATGTTGAATGGCAAGCTTTAAAATCTTATTTTGTCGGATTTTCCGACCCTCTGTGTACACAAGTCCGTCGGACAAAAGTCCAAAGTACAAAAATGCATGCTCGAAAGCAATGCTCACCAAACACAACTGTGAGAGAATCGACCGTGGAAGAACTGGCAGACCTGTCTTGCACGGACCTACGAGCACAGTGTGCATGCGTGCACATACGAGCACAATTCCCGCGCATACGAGCACAAGGCGCATGTGCGCGCATACGGGCAACAACACAATAAATACTTTGTTCTTTACTGCGCGCACGCGTGCACCATTACGCACGCAATGCGGGCGGGACTCCTGGCGTCAGTGCCTATTTAAACCTTGTTGCAGCAGTCACCAAACTGCTGCATGATCTTCAGTCCTTGACGTAATCCTGAATCCTTGTTCCTGTATTCCTGTTGACGACCCGGCTTGCCTGACCAGATTTCCCTGTGCATGACCCCTGGCTTGTCTCTCGGCTTATCCTTGTCCTGTTCCTGTCTGCTGGATCCTGTGTATGACCTTGGCTTGCCTTCTGACCTGTTCCAGTCACTTCCTGCTTCCTGTGTATGACTACCGGCTCGGCTCCTGACTCCGCCCCTGGGTTTCCTGACAATCCACCTCTTCTGGCACTTCCGTGGTACTCCTGCCGGATTACGTATCCTGGTGCACTTCTGATCCACAACATCGCTCCAGCAAGTCGCAGCCGGCAACTCCTGCACCCCTGGGCATAGCGTCCCCTGTCTCACCTCCAGGGGGCGTTCTGCACTCGAGTCGCAAGGTAAGCCCTCTCGGCACTTCGGCCTCTGGTAAGGTACGTGACAACAACATTAGCAGAAGGTGCTCAAAGGATGGTGCTAAAGAGCTGAAAACCAAGTACGTAACTACTTTTGTGTTTGTTGGCTGACAATTGTGTGCTGTTTGTATGCAAAACAAGTACCTGACCAACGCCCTTCGGGGAAAAAACTGAGGCGTTGTCTGTGGAAAATCCGATTGTGTGTACGAGGCTTTAGATGGCAGATGATAACCTAGACTTAGATCTGCTGTTCTGCATAGTCGTAGAAGGAACAGGAACACCCCATCTCTAAAGCTAACAATTACAGCAACAGCCTAAACTAGTTTGTCACAGTCGGAACAGAAAAATTAAATCTCTTATTAGAAAACCCAACATATTACATAAACATTTTGTGTGTGTGTGTGTAATGTGACAGAGCGCGGCTCTGTCACTGTAAGAATATAGGAAAATGTGACACAGGATTTGCAGTTAGGGTTTATGGAAGGTTTATGGAACAATTATTTCAGAATGGAGAAAGCTGTGTTTTTGACTTTTTCCAGATTCTGTAGCTCTGGATCGGAACAGTCACTCCTGTATCTGGGTTTTGCAAGATGCCTGCAACCTGACTGACTTCACAGATGTGCAGGGTCATATACTTAGATGTGAGGATAGCTCAGAGCTCCCAGTTTGGAGACTGCACCCAGTGTGGGAGATGAGAGGTCTCATCTGGGGTCAGGGGGCCCAGCCAGAAGCCACGAGACAGAGGTTTTATTGAGGGGTCAGAGGGCCCAGCTAGAAGCCAAGAGACAGCAGGTCTCCGTTCCAGGAGTCGGGTCGGCTCCTATCGGGGATATCTGGAGAACCTTAATCCATAGCCCAGAGGTGGGCTGTGCAGCAGGGCGCTGCGAATAAAGGCTAGAGAGCCAAGTGTTCCAGGAGAGTATGATAACAGTCAAAGGAACTGGTAAGAGGAGAAACAGTGCTGCCAACAAGTGAGCCAGGTGGCTCAGTGTTTTCATTTGTGCATATTGTATGAAAGACCCTGCTTGGGCGACTGATGTACATGTGAACTTTCCGTTTATTGAATAAACGTGGGTCGCCCTAAAATAGTTTTGGACTCATTGGAACTCATTAAAAATGTACATACTGATTGAATTTATTCATCGTAATCTTTACTATATATAATACACACACACAATCTCACAAAAGTTAGTACACCCCTCACATTTTTGAAAATATTTTATTATATATTTTCATGTAAAAACACTGAAGAAATTGTACTTTGCTACAATGTAAAGTAGTGAGTGTACAGCTTGTATAACAGTGTAAATTTGCTGTCCCCTCAAAGGGGTTGTAAAGGTACATTTTTTTTTTCCTAAATAGCTTTCTTTACCTTAGTGCAGTCCTCCTTCACTTGCCTCATCCTTCGATTTCTGCTTTTAAATGTCCTTATTTCTTCTGAGAAATCCTGTTCTTCTGTCTGTAACGCCACACAGTAATGCAAGACTTTCTCCCTGGTGTGAAGTGTCATGCCCACCCCCTCCCTTGGACTTCAGGAGAGTCAGGACGCCCACTAACACACAGCTCCTTTCTGTATCTGCAACGTAGAGAGCGTCCTGACTCTCCTGTAGTCCAGGGGAGGGGGCAAGCATGACACCCCACACCAGGGAGAAAGCCGTGCATTACTGTGTGAAGAATGATTATGCACAAGAAAGCCTGCAAACAGTTTGATTGGATTACTGGAACCATTTCCTGTGGTCTGATGAGATGAGCTGTGACATGCTGAAGCGGAGCACGATCCCCTCCCTTCAGAGACTGGGCAGTATTCCAACATAACCCCAAACACACCTCCAAGATGACCCCTGCTTTGCTAAGGAAGCTTAGGGTAAAAGTTAATGGACTGGCCTAGCATGTCTCTAGATCTAAACCCGATTGAGCATCTCTGGGACATCATTAAAATGGAAGGTGGATGAGCGCAAGGTCTCTAACTTCCAGCTCTGTAATGTCATCATGGAGTAGTGGAAGAGCACTCCAGTGGCAACCTGTGAAGCTCTGGTGAACTCCATGCCCAAGAGGGTTAAAGGGGCTGTAAAGGTTTGTTTTTTATTTACCAAATAGGTTCCTTTAACCACTTAAGGACCGCCTCCTGCACATATACGTCGGCAGAATGGCACGGCTGGGCACAAGCACGTACAGGCTAATATGCAAGTTATTGTCCTAAAAAGTGTTTGGGGACCTGGGTCCTGTCCCAGGGGACATGTATCAATGCAAAAAAAAAGTTTTAAAAACTGACGTTTTTTCAGGAGCAGTGAATTTAATAATGCTAAAAGTGAAACAACCATTACCTACCAGGTATTTTTTCTCCTTCATTGATGTACGCTGATGAGGCTGTACTGGTGGGCACTGATGGGTGGCACTAAAGGGCATTGATAGGTGACACTGGTGGGTGGCACTAAAGGGCATTGATAGATGGGCACTGGTGGGTGGCAGTGATTGGCAATGATCAGCACTGGTAGGTTAAACTTCTAGGTGGCACTGATTGGGACCAATGGTGGGCATTGATAGGTGGCACTGGTGGGCACTGTGAGCAATGGCAGGGGGTACGGATTGCACAAAATGAGGCAGATGTGCCTCCTTCCTCTTCGGGACTGATGTCCGTTGCAAATAACCAAGCTTTGTTTACATCACATGATCAGCTGGGAGTGCATATTGACGGCCTCCCGGCAATTGGGGTCCGCGCTGTGGCCGTCATTCGGCTATAGCTCGGACCTCCGAGTGGTTAAAGCAGCTGAAAAATTGGTGCGCAAATACCATGCCTGTTGGCATGTTTTGCTGCAAACCGATCCGAGGGGTGTTCGGATCATGCCTAATGGCTGTGTGAGTTATTTTGAGGGGACAGAAAATTTACACCGTTATACAAGCTGTACACTCACTACTTTAAATTGTAGCAAAGTGTAATTTCTTCAGTGTTGTCACATGAAAAGATATAATAAAATATTTACAAAAATGTGAGGGGTGTACTCACTTTTGTGAGATACTGTATGTGTGTGTATATATATATATATATATATATATATTAGGGCTGCGCATCTTCACCGGTCTCACGATTCGATGCGATTCGATTCCGCGATGCATCACGATGCATCACGATTGCAGCTCACGTGCGCATGGCTCTCTCCCCAAAATACTAAACAGGGTGATCAGAGACTGCAGATGTGGTAGAGGAGATAATCAGAGACTGCGGGCATAGTACAGGAGATGGTCAGAGACTGCGGACATGCTACAGGGGATGGTCAGAGACTGCGGACATGCTACAGGGGATGGTCAGAGACTGCGGACATGCTACAGGGGATGGTCAGAGACTGCGGACATGCTACAGGGGATGGTCAGAGACTGCGGACATGCTACAGGGGATGGTCAGAGACTGCGGACATGCTACAGGGGATGGTCAGAGACTGCGGACATGCTACAGGGGATGGTCAGAGACTGCGGACATGCTACAGGGGATGGTCAGAGACTGCGGACATGCTACAAGGGATGGTCAGAGACTGCGGACATGCTACAGGGGATGGTCAGAGACTGCGGACATGCTACAGGGGATGGTCAGAGACTGCGGACATGCTACAGGGGATGGTCAGAGACTGCGGACATGCTACAGGGGATGGTCAGAGACTGCGGACATGCTACAGGGGATGGTCAGAGACTGCGGACATGCTACAAGGGATGGTCAGAGACTGCGGACATGCTACAGGGGATGGTCAGAGACTGCGGACATGCTACAGGGGATGGTCAGAGACTGCGGACATGCTACAGGGGATGGTCAGAGACTGCGGACATGCTACAGGGGATGGTCAGAGACTGCGGACATGCTACAGGGGATGGTCAGAGACTGCGGACATGCTACAGGGGATGGTCAGAGACTGTGGACATGCTACAGGAGATGGTCTATATTTCTCCTCCCTAGAGCCCAGTCCCTGCCTGCAGTGACAATGACTTATCACAGGTGACACATCAGATTCCACAACATGCACGTACCCCCCCCTGTGTCCCTGGATCACAGCACCCCCTTCTTTCTCTGTTATCGACAAAATGCACACGAGTAGAAGCAATAGCACTTATTAGAGAATCCTACATTAAGTGACCGCTCTGCTATTTAATATCATATAGATGGTGCCACACCACAAAAAATAGGGCTTGTAGAGTACAGTCATCTTAGAGGTTGTAAAAATAGGGCTAGCCTGCAATGACACAAGTAATGTGTAATTTAGATGAGATAACTAAGCTGAATTACACATTACTTGTGTCATTGCAGGCGGTAATGAGATGGGCGATCTGCCTGCTCACCATCCCCCGATCCCCATCCTATATAATACCATCTCATATTTTGTGCTCATAAAAACGTACAAGGCATTTGAGGAAAGCAAAGCAGCAGTGAGTCAACTTGTTTCCTATTCACCTACTATTCGAGATATTATCTATATAATATAATATCCCGAATAGTAGGTGCATAGGAAACAAATTAAAAGCCTGTAGTTCCTCTTTGCCACTGTTCCACTGCTGCTTTGCTTTCATAAATCTTTAACCCCTGATGTGTTTCTGGGCTTCATAACTGGAGAAAATATACAGATCCTCAGCTTACAGTCAGTACTATGTCTGTGTGTGTGACAGCCAGTGTCTCTTCTCTTGTGTAATGATGTTTTGTACCTGTCTGATGATGAGGATGAAATGTCTCCTCTCCTGCTGCCTGTGTGATGAGACAACCACGGCCTAGCTCACTCGGGTCTCCTTCCCAGTCCTGCTCTTGCAGCTGCTGCATGTGACTGAGTCGGGTGAAGGGCGGATGGTCTCCCCTGGCCTGTGTGCAGTGCAGTTAACGCGGCTGCACACAGTGATGCAGACGTCTGTGCAGCCGATGAGGAAAGCTGAGCGTGAGCTCTTGGGACCAGAGTCAGAGAACACATGTCTTCTCCTCTGTCTCACTCGAGTCGGACCTGCGACACACTCTCAGGGCGGCTGGGGATGACGTCGGCGGGAGGCGGGAAAAATGGCGCCAAAACTTCGGCTCCACTCGGGCGGCTCAGTCGGCTCCACTCGGCGCTGCGTGGCTGCTCGGCGGGCATCGATGCATCGATTATTTAAAGGGACAGCATCGGCGCAGAATCGCCGGAGGAATAATCGTGATGCATCGATTAAACGATTAATTTCAGCAGCCCTAATATATATATGTATATATATTGTGACAGGAAGTCAGGTAAATCTGTGGGTGTTGTCACAGACGGGAGATACATTTCTGCCTTGTTTAGACAATACACCAATTACTACCAGGTGTCGGCTACAGAGGTGGCCAGAAAGGTTTAGGGTGTTGGAAAAATTCAGCTGTTCAGAATGAGGCAATTAAGGCCAGCAATATGGAAGAATAAACCAAACTCTTTGTTTTCAACCGTCTTCGGCTGCCTCTCTGTATGGTTCAGTGTGTAGTGAACCCATCCAGGGGGTCACACACCCCCGCTACCGAGCTAACCCCTTTACAATATGTATACACACAGCATTCATAAAGTATTCAGACCCTCTCACTTTATTTCGTCTTTGTTATGTTGCAGCCTGATACTATAATTGTTTAAATTATTATATATTATTATTGTTTTCTCATTAATCTACATTTAGTAGCCAACAATGACAAAGTGAAAACAGAAAAAAAGGAAAAAAAAAACAAATGATCAGATTGACCTTCTGACCCTTTGCAACAACATTTGAAATTTAGCTCAAGTGCATCCCTTTCTCTTGATCGTTGCGGAGATGTTTCTACACCTTCATCGAAGTCCACCTTTGGTAAATTAAATTGATTGGACATAATTTGTAAAGGCACACATCTCTATATGAGGCTGGGTTCACACTTGTTCCGACAACGCTCCTACATTGGGAGCTCATGTAGCATGACGTGTGAAAATCAATGTTTCCCTATGAGAGCTGTCTTAACTGATCCGACACAAGTCGGTCCGTCTTTGAAAACACTCCCTTTACTACTTTGCTCCGACATTCATCCTACTTCAGCCCATTGAATATCATTGAAGTCGGACCAAAGTAGGAGACTTGTCCTTATCAGACATTCAACATGTGATTACAGCAGCAGTAAAAGGAACTTATCTCACTCTGGGATTGTTTTGATTGGTCAAAGAACAAGTCAGTCTATCACAAAGTGGTTCAAAGTAGTATCCTGTTCATGAAAGTCGGATGGATGTAGGAGCAATGTAGGATGAATGTAGGATGAATGTAGGATGAATGTAGGACAGATGTCGCAGAGCAAAGTAGGATGAAAGTTGTACTGCTGTCGTGTAGTATAGTGTGAACCCAGCCTGAGGCTGGGTTCACACTACACGACTTTCATCCTACTTTGCTCTGCGACATTTGTCCTACATTGATCCTACATTGATCCTACATTGGTCCTACATCCATCCTACTTTCATGAACAGGATACTACTTTGGTTCTACTTTGTGATAGTCTGACTTGTTCTTTGACCAATCAAAACAATCCCAGAGTGAGATAAATTCCTTTTACTGGTGCTGTAATCACATGTCGGATGGCAAAAGTCGGATGGTTAGGACAAGGCTCCTACTAACCCAGCCTAAGGCTGGGTTCACACTTGTTTTGACAACGCTCCTACATTGGGAGCTCATGTAGCATGACGTGTGAAAATCAATGTTTCCCTATGAGAGCCGTCTTAACTGATCCGACACAAGTCGGTCCGACTTTGAAAACACTCCCTGTACTACTTTGCTCCGACATTCATCCTACTTCAGCCCATTGAATATCATTGAAGTCGGACCAAAGTAGGAGACTTGTCCTTATCAGACATCCAACATGTGATTACAGCAGCAGTAAAAGGAACTTATCTCACTCTGGGATTGTTTTGATTGGTCAAAGAACAAGTCAGTCTATCACAAAGTGGTTCAAAGTAGTATCCTGTTCATGAAAGTCGGATGGATGTAGGAGCAATGTAGGATGAATGTAGGATGAATGTAGGATGAATGTAGGACAGATGTCGCAGAGCAAAGTAGGATGAAAGTTGTACTGCTGTCGTGTAGTATAGTGTGAACCCAGCCTAAAAGGCCTCACAACTGACAATGCATACTCTATCAGGCTGGGTTCACACTATACTACACGACTTTCATCCTACTTTGCTCTGCTACATTGGTCCTACATTGATCCTACATTTGTCCTACATTGGTCCTACTTTGATCCTACTTTTCAGATATTCTTTGACCAATGAAAACTTTCCTGGTGTGACATCATTTTTTTTTCCTGCTGCTCTAATCCCTCTTCCTTTTCCTGTGTTCATGTGGTCAGCAACTATGTCCTCTCTGGCAACTGCAGTGTCAGCCTTCATAACATCAGGTGTGGCAGTGCTTATGGAAGCGCAACAGGAGGAAAAGAGGAGGAGAAGGAGTTACAGAGGGGGGTCTAGTGCTAGAATTGTTGCACACGCTCTAACGCATGCATCGATACCTCACAAGTTTACATATGTGGGCTGGACTTACATGCATTTTTGCTTCTGAGCTACTGGGACGGGGCGTTTTTAAAAACATTTTATTTTAATTTTATTTTACTTAATTTTTTATATTTTTACACTTTTTTTTATATTTTTTTTGCATCACTTTTATTCATATTACAAGGAATGTACATGTGCTTGTGAAAGAAAATCACCGATCTCATGCCGGCGGCCGCAATTGCGGCATTGTTTCCTTCAGGGTATCTGGGCGTGACGTCGCAACGTTGCGCCGGGCCCCCGGCGGTCATAGAGAAATCTCTATCGTCGTGAGCCGGCACTGGCCGATTCATTTTCCGGGCCCCCGGTGGCACGGGAGAGCCCGGAGAAGCACCGGACGGCACAGAATCGGCACCGGAAGACGGTGTAGCTGCGGTGTATAACCGCACAAAGTCGAGGACATCGAGGACAAGTGGTTAAATAAATATTTTTGGAGTTTGAAAGCGCACCGTCACTCCAAGCTTGAGTGCAGAAGTGAATGCATATGTAAATGGTGTTCAAACCACGCATGTGAGGTATCACCACGATCATTGGAGTGAAAGTAATAATATACGTTCTCTGTAAGACCCCTTTCACACTGAGGCACTTTGCAGGCACTATAACGCTAAAAAGAGCACCTGAAAAGCACCCTGAAAGAGCTGCTGCTGTCTCTCCAGTGTAAAAGCCCTGAGGGCTTTTACACTGGAGTGGTGCACTAGCAGGACAGTAAAAAAAGTCCTGCCAGCAGCATCTTTGGAGTGGTGAAGGAGCGGTGTGTATACCGCTCCTGCCCATTGAAATCAATGAGCACAACGGCTATACCGCCAGCAAAGCGCTGCTGCAGCAGTACTTTGCGGGTGGTTTTAATTCTTTTTTGTCCCCCGCTGTATCACGGGAGCGCGCCCCCAATAATAACTGAACACCATGCAAGCTCGCTCGCATGAATGTTTTGAGTCCTTGCGGGGGAAGCCAAGACAGAAGCCGAGGGACCCCAGAAGACATGGATCAGGGGCAACTCTGTGCAAAAATAGCAGCGCTTTCCTGCCAAGGCCGTGGACGCCTCGGTGTGAAAGGGACCTAATTCTATAAAATGTATTCAGCGTCGCCTATGGAGATTTTTAGGTGCCAAAGTTTGTTGCCATTCTACAAGTGTGTGCAATTTTAAATATATTTACTCAGTGCAACATCACCTTTCATATTACACCAAAAAATTGGGCTAACTTTACTTTTTTTTTTTTTTTAATGAAACTTTTGTTTTAAAAGGCATTTAAAAAATGTCTGTTATTTTATTCGCTAGGGTGTCTGTTAAAAAAGCATCTATGATGTTTGGGGGTTCTGAGTAATTTTGTCACCCAAAAATTATGATTTTTACATGTAGGAGAGAAGTGCCAGAATAGGTCCAGATGGCAAGTGCTTAAAAATCTGGATTATAAAACTTGGTTCCCTCCTCAAGCCCATACCAGGTCCAAGGGCCTTGTATGATTTTAAGGGGAAATGACATGCCAAAAAAATGGCGTGGGGTGCCCCCCAGGCCTAGTATGGGTTTTAAGGGGAACCCTACTCCAATGTAAAAAATAAATAAAAACATGGTGTGGGGTCCCCCACAATATCCATACCAGGCCCTTAGCTCCGGTATGGATTTTAAGGTGAACACCGCACAAAAAAAATGGTGTGGAGGTGCCCCCTTAAATCAACACCAGACCCTTATCCGAGCATGCAGCCTGGCAGGCCAGGAAAAGAGGGAGGGGCGAGAGAGCGCCCCCCTCCTGGACCATACCAGGCCACATGCCCTCAACATGGGGAGGTGCTTTGAAGTTGTCCCCCAGAGCACCTTGTTGATGGGGACAAGGGCCTCATCCCCACAACCTTTGCCCGGTTGTTGTGGGGGTCTGCAGGTGGGGAGCTTATCGGAATCTGGAAGCCCCCTTTAACAAAAGGGCCCCCCAGATCCGCCCCCCATGTAAATGAGTATTGGGGTACATTGGGGTACACCTGGCAAAAAAAAGTCTTAAAATTAAAAACAGACAGGATGCAGTTTTTGACAATTCCTTTATTATGATTAACGTCCCCCATGTTGCACCAAAGTCTGTCAAGATGTCTCCAGTAGCTTGCCGCTATGTTATGGCTCTGCTCCCTCTTGTTTCTTTCTCCACTGCTGCTGCCCCTGCCCCCCCCCCTCCCGCCATCCAGAGGCTAAGACAAAGTTTCCCCCGCTGCTGCCGTTCTAATAACTCCTGGGTCTGTCACTTGTTTTCCAGCTAGGAGGCGTGGTTGTGACCTCACCCTCAGACCCCCGCAACCCGGTGACGTCAAGAACCCAGAATGAAGAGTCCCTGACGCAACAAGGGGGCGGGGTCTGTGGGTGAGGTCAAAGCATGGCCATAACCATCTATATTTAAGAGCTGTCAGAAAGCAGAGAGCCCAGAAGTGCACAGACGAGCATCAGGGAAGGAACGATTCTCCTCTGGAGAATGGCGGCCGGTGGCGGAGCAGGAAAACACAAGAGAGGGGCGACAGAGGAGGTGGAGATAGAAGATAACAGGAGCAACCGACTGGAGACACTGGCGGAAGAGAGAAACAAAACTCATCAGCTGAAGAACCGGAGACATGCCATCGGCGGTGAAAGAAGAAATCATGACTGACCACGGAGGACATTCTTCAGTCTTAATAAAGGAATTGTCACAATTCTTATTATCACTTACATTTAGGGTTGCCACCTTTTCATTAACCACTTGCTTACTGGGCACATATACCCCCCTTCTGCCCAAGGTGATATTTCAGCTTCCGGCACTGCGTCGCTTTAACTGACAATTGCGCGGTCGTGCGACGTCCTTCCCAAACAAAATTGGCGTCCTTTTTTCCCCAACAAATAGAGCTTTCTTTTGGTGGTATTTGATCATCTCTGCGGTTTTTATTTTTTGCGCTATAAACAAAAATAGAGCGACAATTTTGAAATAAATGCAATATTTTTTACTTTTTGCTATAATAAATATCCCCCAAAAATATATATAAAAAAATCGCAATAAGCGTTTATTGATTGGTTTGCGCAAAAGTTATAGCGTTTACAAAATAGGAAGTCGTTTTATGGCATTTTTATTAATATTTTTTTTACTAGTAATGGCGGTGATCAGCATTTTTTTTCAGTACTGCAACATTATGGCGGGCACTTTGGACACTTTTGACACATTTTTGGGCCATTGGCATTTTTATAACGATCAATGCTATAAAAATGCATTGTATTACTATAAAAATGCCATTGGCAGTGAAGGGGTTAACACTAGGGGGCAGGGAAGGGGTTAAGTGTGTTCCTGGGTGTGTTCTAACTGTATGGGGGGGTGGACTCACTAGGGGAAATCACTGATCTTCCGTTCATACATTGTATGAACAGAAGATCAGCGTTTCCCCCGCTGACAGGACCGAGAGCTATGTGTTTACACACATAGCTCCCGGTCCCCGCTCTGTAACGGGCACGCACGCGGGACTCGGGGGGCAAGCGGGGACGCGTACGCACCCCCTAGCGGCGGCTTTAAAGCAGACGTATAGCTACGGGCTCTCGCCCAGCAGTGCCACCGTCCCACAGTAATATGACGGCGGGCGGCAAGGAGTTTAAAAAAAACACTTTTTTTCTCAGTTTAGGCCATTCAGGAAGATAGGAAGTCCCCTCCCTCCCCTCCAAATAAAGAAGACCCCCAACAGGGAGGACTGAAGGGGGGTTGATAAGAGGGGACCTCCCTCCAGTTAAATAAGACCCCCAGCTAGGAGGACTGCAGGGGGTGATAAGAGGGGATCCCCATCCAGGAAGATAGGAAGTCCCCTCCCTCCCCTCCAAATAAAGAAGACCCCCAGCTGGGAGGACTGAATGGGGGGTTGGTAAGAGGGAAGCTCCCTTCAGTTAAATAAGACCCCCAGCTAGGAGGAATGAATGGGGTGATAAGGGAAACCCCCAATAAGGAATATAGAGACTCCCCTTCATCCCCTCCAGTAAAAAAAGAAAAAGAAATAGAAAAAAACAGCTGGGAGGACTGCAGATGGGTGATAAGAGGGGACCTTGCTCGCCCCCCATCTAGTATAAAGAGACCACTGGGCAGTGGGCAGGAAGACTGCAGACAGCTTCCCCCCTCCTCCCTCTCTTAGGTGAATGATGTGCAGTGACTTAGAGAACACATCCAGAGACCTGTACACTAAGGTGACCAGATTTTTAAAATGAAAACCGGGGACATATTTTTTTTACTAGTAATGGTGGCAATAAGCGACTCTTTCCACAACGCCACTGCTACACCACCTCACAGCCTGTCAAGTCTTACTCTCCAGGCCCCGGCTATTACTGGGTGGGGAGCGGAGAAAGATCACAAAGGAATGCCAAGGAGATAAGCAGGCAGGCGGTTGGCCGGAACTTGAGCCAGAACAACATGCGAGCGGAGCTGAATGGGCATGCACCCGAAAATGAAGAAAAATACCCTCCGCTTCGACCAGCACATGATTATCAGAAAAGGGCACAGATAATGGAAAAAATACAGCCCCCTAAGCTAGCGGCGGAGCGGGGGGGGGGGGGGGGTGTAATTCAGATGTATTAATTTTTTGTCTTTGAAATTGCCCCAGCCCCTGTTCAAATCCAATCCGGGGACAAAACTGGGGACAGACTTGGTCCGGGGACAGTGTCCTCAATCCGGGGACTGTCCCCTGAAACCGGGGATGTCTGGTCACCCTACCGTACACAGCAGCTCGAGTTACAGTGCAGAGGGGGGAGGAGGGAGGGGGTGACACACAGTAGCAGAGGAGGAAGAAATCCCAGCACAGCTCCGATGTATGTGATTGTGATGGAGCTCTGGCAGGCTGAATGTC
Source organism: Rana kukunoris (assembly GCA_029574335.1). Lineage (NCBI taxonomy): Eukaryota > Metazoa > Chordata > Amphibia > Anura > Ranidae > Rana > Rana kukunoris. The sequence continues at coordinate 162,517,994 of CM056056.1, read as the reverse complement.
TCTGATACTTCTACTCCTCACACAGACTGTCCTCCATGCTGCTGAAACTGCCTTGCAGTGGTGTGGGGGATGGTACAGGTCACACAAGCTGAAGCAACACACGGACACTTCCTTCTCCTCACCACCAATGGGAGGGGCTACAGCAGGGGGCAGGAAATAACACAATGTCGGATGCCAAAGTCGGATGGTAAGGACAAGGATCCGACTTTGATCCTACTTCAATGATATTCAATGGAGTGAAGTAGGATCAAAGTCGGACCAAAGAAGTGATGGGAGTAGTTTCAAAGTCGGACCGACTTGTGTCGGACCAGTTAGGACAGCTCTCATAGGGAAACATTGCTTTTCACACGTCATGCGACATGAGCTCCCAATGTAGGAGCGTTTGTCGCACTAGTGTGAACCCAGCCTCAGAGCAAAAGTCAAGAGGTCAAAGGAACTGCCTGCAGAGCTCAGAGACAGGATTATTGCAAGGCATAGATCTACAAGGCTACAAAAAAAAAATCTGCCGCTTTATAGAAGAAGACTTTGGCACAACCAGCACTCTTCTGAGAGCTGGTCGCTTGGCCAAACTGAGGGGAAATCAGGGAGAAGGGCCTACGTAATGCGACGCTATACCCAAATGAAATTTGCACCATTTGTTTCCCTCACAAATAGAGCTTTCTTTTGGTGGCATTTGATCAAAGTCGTTTTTTTTTTTTTTGCGCTATAAACAAAAAAAAGCATACATTTTGAAAAAATACTATTTTTTTGACATTTTTCTATAATAAATATCCCTAATATTTTTATTTATTTTTTTAAAACAAACCATCATTTGAGTCCAATATGTATTCTTCAACATACTTTTGGTAAAAATCGCAATAAGCGTATATTGGTTTGCGCAATATATAAACATGTCATTTTATGTTTTAGCTATGATTAACCACTTCCTGACGGCTGTACGACTATATACGGCCGCAGGGTGGTTCTAATTCTCTGAGGCGCCGTGTTTTTACGGCCGCCCCTTTCCTCGTGCTACGGAGTGCGCAGCGGGGAACCTCTGTGCTGGCCGTGTCCCTTGGACACAGCCAATCACAGATCGCCATGAACGGAGTGGCCGTTTGGTAGGCGTTCTGTGCGGCCAATGAGAGATGATCTCATATGATCTCATTGCCGGCTCTCACAATGACAGCGTCCTGTCAGGGAGAGAGGAGACCGATCTGTGTCTCTTGTACATAGGGACACAGATCGGTCACCCCCCCAGTCACCCCCCCCTCCCCCCACAGTTAGAACGCTATATAGGGTACACATTTAACCCCTTCCTCACCCCCTAGTGTTAACCCCTTCCCTGCCAGTCACATTTATACAGTAATTAGTGCATATTTATAGCACTGATTGCAGTATAAATGTGAATGGTGGCAAAAATGTGGCAAAAAAAGTGTCCGATGTGTCCGCCATAATGTCGCAGTCACAATAAAAATCACAGATCGCCGCCATTATTAGTAAAAAAATAATAATAATTCTGTCCCTTATTTTGTAGGCCCTATAACTTTTGCAAAACCAGTCGCTTTTTTGCGATTTTTTTTTTACCAAAATTATGTAGAAGAATACGTATCGGCCTAGACTGAATTTTTTTTTTTTTATTAAATTGGGCTATTTATTATAGCAACAAGTAAAAAATATTGTATTTGTTTTCAAAATTGTCGTTCTTTTTTGTTTATAGCGCAAAAAAATAAAAACCGCAGAGGTGATCAAATACCAAATACCACCAAAAGAAAGTTTTTGGGGAAAAAAGGATGTCAATTTTGTCTGGGAGCCACATCGCACGACCACGCAATTGTCAGTTAAAGCGACGCAGTGCCGAAAGCTGAAATTTCACCTAGGCAGGAGGGGGGTATATGTGCCCAGTAAGCAAGTGGTTAAGCACCAGTGAAAGTGGTGTGAAACGAATTAGCAGTTTGCAATTTTAATCTGTTTGTACAGACTGTATCTACAACTAGAAAATGCATTTCCCGAGGAAAATACGTGGGAATGCTGAATAGCTGAATTGCTAAGCCCGCACAAATCCCATTCACCATAACCACTATACTATCTTTAGGACATACAAGCAGTGTTCCTTCAGTACTTATAAAGCCTCTCTTTAATCATTAAAGGTGTTGTAAAGGTAAAATCATTTTCCCTAAATAACTTCCTTTACCTTTGTGCAGTCCTCCTTTACTTACCTCATCCTTTGATTTTGCTTTTAAATGTCCTTATTTCTTCTGAGAAATCCTCACTTCCTGTTCTTCTGTCTGTAACTCCACACAGTAATGCAAGGCTTTTTCCCTGGTGTGGAGAAAGCCTCTTGAGGGGGGAGGGGGTGAGCAGGATGCCCACTAACACACAGCTCCTTTCTCTATCTGCAAAGTACAGAGCGTCCTGACTTCCTGGTCGCCCCTCCCCCCTCAAGAGGTTTTCTCCCCTCCCCCCGGGTGAGTGAGGGGGATAATTGCACTGAGGTAAAGAAAGCTATTTAGGGAAAGAATTACCATTACAAACGCTTTTTATCTACACACAAAATAAGTGAAATAACCCTTCAAACAAACCTTAATAAATCCACAACCGTACATGCGATCGATACAGCGACTTCACCGTATAAAAGACAAGACCCTTGTGAACGCATCGATATGAAATTTATGTTGATAAACTTAAAAATGTGGCCATGTCAGCGATTTAGAAAAGAGTATCTTTGTGTGTCTTACTAACAAATTTTAAAAGCGCGTTATAATGAAGGCCTATGGGGAAAAATTTGGAACTCTTGTCCTTTAGAAGCTCCAGCAACGAAAAGTAAAATGCGCATAACAAAACTGATCACATTGCCTGAAAGCAGACAAAAATACCTTCCATTTGATATATAAATTGTGTATGACAAGTAAATCTTGTGGGCGTGAGAGCAATTTGTTCCCCCTTTTTTATAGATAATCCGAGTTTTTTCAAAACTCACACTCTAAAGGTCACATGACTCACTCTAACAGGTCTCCATAGAAAGACTGTTAAATCGATAAAATTTTCTGAAAAAATCACTAAACGTAAATTGCTTTTTCACAAAAACTATAAAAGATTTCAATCTGAAAAGTCATAGCCGGATAGCTGAATATTTTGTGACCGTGGTAAAGTTTGTTTGGTGTCTGTCAGTGAAAGTATGAAGGAGGAGATACATTTTGTACGGCATGAGTTTTGAAGCAGGAAAAAGCATGTTCTCATTGACTTCAATGTTAAAAAAAAGCAACTAAAAGCTTAATATTTTAAAAAGTATAAATGGCACAAAAAAACTTGAAGAAGTCTCATCGTTAGCTAAATGAGATGAACATTTTAAAAGTTGAATGGTCTCAATCGCTGAAAGTATGGCGAAGTTACGCAGAGCCAAAAAACGTACGGAATAAAATTAAGAATAATAAAAAACGAATAACAATACTGGGAAAGCTTTCTAAAGCATTCCCACTAATAATAAAAAACGAATAACAATACTGGGAATGCTTATTAAAGCATTCCCACTAATAATAAAAAACGAATAACAATACTGGGAATGCTTATTAAAGCATTCCCACTAATAAATGAAATGACATCCGGCTATCCGGATCTTTATTTGCTTGTATGGGGATAGATCTGACTAGAGGAGGAGAAAGGAGGAACAAACATGTCTCCTCTTCCCTGACAGAACAGGGATTTGTGTGTTTGCGGCTCTTAAAGGGAATTCTGTACCTGTACGGGGTTTCGCGCAGGGGTACCATTCTGTCCCTGTAAAAAGACTTGAGCCGGTAGGTTAATGAGAAATAAAAAAGGAATTTAAACCAGGCTGCAACATAAAAAATTGAGAAGGGGGCCTGAAAACTTTATGAATGCACTGTATATTAACCACTTAATCACCTTAGGATGTCCATGGACGTCCTCCACTTTGTGCGGTGATATCTCAATGATGCCTGCAGCCACAGGAATCATTCAGATATCCCCGTCTTTAGCCGGCGATTCTGTGCACCATAAGAACGATCAAAGCGGCGGTTCCACTGCTTGATCGTTCTTATAGGCGGCGGGAGGGGATGTCCCCCCCCCCTGCCGCCATCCGGTGCTTCTCCGGGTTCTCCCATGCCATCGGGGGCCCGGAGAGCGAATCGGCCGGCGTTCCCTGCAGAACCATAGGGATTACTGGTGACCAGACGGTCACAGTCATCTCTATGACCGTCGGAGGACCGGGCGCGGAATGTAAACACAGCCACAATTGCGGCTGAAAGCATTCGATCGGTGAATTTTTTTTTCACAATCCAATGCTTTCCAGCCTGGAGGAGAGATGTGGGATCTTATTGACCCCAAATCTCTCCATAAAAAGGACCTGTCACAGTGATTCCTAATACAAGGGATGTTTACATTCCTTGTAATAGGAATAAAAGTGATCAAAAAAAAAAAATTAAAAAAAAAAAAGTGTAAAAATAAAAAAATTAAGTAAAAAATAATAATAATAAAAAAAAATTAAAACGTCCCGGTCGCTCGCGCGCAGAAGCGAACACGCATGCAAGTCCCGCCCCACATATGTAAACACCGCTCAAACCCCACATGTGAGGTATCATCGCGTGCGTTAAGAGTGTGTGCAACAATTCTAGCACTAGACCCCCTCTAATTTAAAAATAGTAACCTGTAAAAAAAATTAAAGCGGCGCCTATGGAGATTTTTAAGTAACAAAGTTTGGCGCCATTCCATGAGTGTGCGCAATTTTAAAGCGTGATATGTTAGGTATCTATTGCGTAACATCGTCTTTCACATTATACAAAAAAATTGGGCTAACTTTAGTGTTTTGTTATTTTTTAATTCACGAAACAGTTTTTTTCCCTAAAAAAAGGTGTTTGAAAAATTATTGCGCAAATACCTTGCAAGAAAAAAGTTGCAAAAAAGTTGCAATGACCGCCATTTTATTCCCTAGGGTGTCTGCTAAAAAAAAATATAATGTTTGGGGGTTCTAATTAATTTTCTAGCAAAAAAATTTGATTTTTATATGAAGGAGAGAAGTGCCAAAATAGGCCTGGTGATCAAGTGGTTAATCTCATATAGTCTCTTTAAAATTTTTGAAGCTTGAAGCCTCATTTTCGTTTTCTTCCAAAATACAATTTTAACTTATGGCTAGGTAACATGATTCCAAATATCCACTGTGGGCTGATCAATACACACTTACTTATAAGCTGTTTCTTCGGGTGATGGGATAGCCTCCTTTGGCCAGTTGATCAGACAGTTGAGAAAAATCAGGCAAGCTAAAGCAGACCAGCCTAACATAATTCCCACAAAGGAGACCCCTGCCTCATATATAAGCTGCAGAAAGAATAATGCAAGAGAATTGTTAATAATAAATTCCAAGTAAATTGAGAAAGAAAGACAGAGCACTCACACATTTACAATGAGATACGTTAAAGCTGTTTGTAAGTGAACTGTCAGCGTGCTCCAGGCAGATGCGCATGTGCAGAGGAGCGTGCACATCAGCGGGAGAGTGTCCACGTGTTCCCTTGGTGCCAGACGGCCTATTTAAGGGGCGTACTGATACCAGTCTAGTGCTGACGGATCTCAGCTGTTCCAGTACCTGTATCCTGTGTTTACCTGCCTATTACTAAACGTTGGCTTTCCCTGACCCTGCTAATGGATTTGGCTACACTTCTGATTATTGGTTCTTGAACTCGGCTCCCTTCTCTGACCTTGCTTCTGTCTGATGACTTTGCTACCCGTCTGTTACTGAACCCGGCTATCCGTGTGACTACGCTCTTGTCTTCGGTTTGGCTCTACTCTGCTTCCCGGGTATCTGCAACTCCGTGCCTGCAACCTGCTGCCTTCCAAGAATCACATAATCTGCTTCAGGCTTCTAGAGCTTCATCTGCAGGCACTCGTGTCCCTCCGGGCCCTTGGTTTCTCCTGTCTCCACTCTCAGGCTGACATCGTCACTTTAGACTTCGTCCAGGTATGTGACACTGTTGCTGCTGTATTGTATACCTCTTCCTGTTTTAAAGTGAGCCATATGATGTGTAAAAATAAAATGTGGCTTCAAACTAAACACCAACTGTAGTACTAACATATATACAGGGCCGGACTTACCATTGGGCTTGACCGGGCTCAAGCCAATGGGCCCCGCCCATTAGGGGGCCCCCAAGAGGAGGAAGCAGGAAAAACCATGCAGCAAGGGAGTAGGAAGCAGGAAGAGCCATGTAGCATGGGAGGAGGAAGCAGGAAGAGCCATGCAGCATGGAAGGAGGAAGCAGGAAGAGCCATGCAGCATGGAAGAAGGAAGCAGGAAGAGCCGCATCATGGGAGGAGGAAGCAGGAAGAGCCGTGCAGCACGGGAGGAGGAAGCAGGAAGAGCCGTGCAGCACGGGAGGAGGAAGCAGGAAGAGCCGTGCAGCACGGGAGGAGGAAGCAGGAAGAGTCATGCAGCATGGGAGGAGGAAGCAGGAAGAGCCATACAGCATGGAAGGAGGAAGCAGGAAGAGCCATGCAGCACGGAAGGAGGAATCAGGAAGAGCCATGCAGCACGGAAGGAGGATGCAGGAAGAGGCATGCAGCACAGGAGGAGGAAGCAGGAAGAGCCATGCAGTTGCAGATGAAGAGGTAAGAAGTCCGCCCCCCCTTAGCTACTGTGATCGGGCCGCGCCCTCCGCTCAACAACTCTGAGATGGCCCCCCACTCAACAACTCTGAGATAGGGCCCCCCAACTCAACAACTATGATCGGCAGTTAGCCGGCGGACCTGCCCCCTCCCCCCTCTCATCAACTTTGATCGCCTCACCCCGCTCAACAACTATGAATAGTAGTTTCTTGGCAGGACCCCCCCCCCCTCAACAACTTTGATCCCCCAGCTTCTCGGCTCCAGGGGGCCCCTTCAATCAACACTCAAGCCCAGGGGCCCCCACAACCCTAAGTCCTGCCCTACATATATACACCAATTTTTATCATTATCAGTAATATTTACTGTTTATGTTGTAACATTTTGCTTTTGTCCAGCTCTGTACAGCTGTCTAGAGCTTCTATTTCCCCCCCAAAAATTACATTGTAGAAGAATTTTGGACTCTTAGTACCTAGCACCTATATCACCACCATTTTGTACTATTTATACATTAGGATCTGGAATATGTAGTTCAGTTTTGGGCACCAGTTCACAAAAATTATATTGGGGAACTATAGAAAATGGCCAACCAAACTGCTAAGAGGCACAGAGGAGATCGGCTATGAGGAAAGCTTAGAACTGAATACATTCCCTCTTGAAAAGAGGCAATTTAAGGGGGATATGATCAACATGTATAAATGCATACAGTATTTGTGCATATAGTGAAATTGGTTTTAAGGACAAGAGGGCACTATTTATGCTTGGAGGAAAAGAGGTGGAACCTCCACATACAGAAAGGCTTCTCCATAGTATGAGCTGTGACAATGTGGAACAGACTCGTTTTGGCCAGCTCAGTAGATTGCTTTAAAAAAAATAGCCAGATATAGACAAAATATAACTGGATACTAACCTTTATTTACAGGTAATAACACCAGGTTTAGTTGGTCCAGGGAATATCCGATTGCCTCCTAGGCGATCAGGAACAAACTATTCCCTCCCCTTCCCAACCACTGGAGGGAATTAGATCATGATTTTATTTTATTTGCTTTCCTCTGGCATGACTGTAGGTATAGGGTTCTGTTATAAAGGTTTCTACTAGTTTATTTTTTTCTATTGGTTGAACTAGATGGAGTAGTGTGTGCGTGTTTTTTTTTTTTTTTTCTTTTCGTTTTTAGACCTAACAATGTAATTATGTAAGTGGTATCATTTACTTCAAGTGTCCAGAATGTAGACAACTTACTTTGAGGGCTGGAAATGTTATGGCAGATGATGCATAAGATCCAATCATTAGAGACATCATGGTGGAACGTAGGTCGCCAAACATATTTGGTAGCTGCAAAAGATAATTGTATGATTTATTTATCTTTGAAACATTTCTTCCATCTCCACCCTCCAAGGAACTGGGAAATCATATACAGTACCCAGACACCAAACTGTCAATTGTTAGCATACATTGGTAAATTGACAAGAATTACAATATAACCAGGAGTCCCGCAATGGGAATGCCCAACAAAAATGGGTAATAACCCCAAATAAGGTATAAAAATCCGGTTGTGTGAGAGTGTCAATCCCCACCGGAAAAAAACATTCAAAAAAGTGATATGTGTCAAAATAACAATGCTGCCAATATTACAAACATTGTGCAATCCTTAATAGTGAAATAAACTAATCCAGTGTTGAATTGTGAAAATCGTAAACAATCTTCTAAGCAGTCCAGATACAATGATGAATAAATACAAATGGTAATGTCCTCTGTTAGATAACTTTCCAGCATCTAGGGATTGTATGTAACCTATTCCAATTGGAACCAGAAGGGGGCTCTTAGTACTGGTCAGTATCATACAATTTTTCTAAAACTCCACATTCTTGTCAAACTCCACATTGCTGTATAGTAGGCGTAAGGTACAGTTGGAATTGCTACGCTTACCGACTGATGTAGACCCACAGCTCACCATACGGTGGGGGGTCCCTTGAGCTTGGATGGGCTGGATACCCAGGTCACTATCACAGTGCAGATCTTCTTGTGGATGATCCAGGAATCCTCGCAAGGAAACAGCCAGGGTTTTCAAATGAAGTTGAATCCTCATGCAAGGTTGATCCAAACAGGAAATGGGAGATATGAAAAAAAGGGAGAAAATCGTCTCCTAATATTGTGTAAAAAAATGTATTTAAAAATGGAAACACATTTAAAAATAAAACAGGAAGGCAATCCAAACAGGCTTCCTTATTACAAGAAGGAAAAAACTTGTAAGGTGTATATAAAAATCGAGGTATAAATGTCCTAACACACCACAGCAATTTTCACATCTAGGAACAACAAATGAATAAAAAGTCCAAGAAGCGCAAAGAAATTCAGGTAAATTCCAGTAATAACCCGACCGGTTTCGTCTAACAAGACATCAACTGGGGTGTAGGACTGGATATCGTGAGTCTCTTTGCGCTATAAGTAGTCATCCCAATTAATCCCATGAGACCATAATTGCCACCAGGTGAAAGGACGGCGTGCGTTCCATAATCTGATCATATGCGTTCCAGGCGCCAGGAAGTGACACATACAAGCGCAACAAGGCGCGCGGAAGTGACTGCTCATGGTGGGGTGGGGTAATCCCATAAGACCATACTTGCCACCTGATGAGAGGACGGCGTGCGTTCCATGACCTTCCATTTCCTGATCCTATGCGTTCCAGGTGCCCGGAAGTGACACATACAAGCGCACTTTCATTGAGGTCGATCTTAGACCCCTCCCCTCAGTGATAGTGGGACCACTGATTGGAAGGGATATGGGGAATTATACCACCCCATCATGAGCGGTCACTTCCGCGCGCCTGGATGCGCTTGTATGTGTCACTTCCGGGCGCCTGGAACGCATAGGATCAGGAAATGGAAGGTCATGGAACGCACGCCGTCCTCTCATCAGGTGGCAAGTATGGTCTTATGGGATTACCCCACCCCACCATGAGCGGTCACTTCCGCGCGCCTTGTTGCGCTTGTATGTGTCACTTCCTGGCGCCTGGAACGCATATGATCAGATTATGGAACGCACGCCGTCCTTTCACCTGGTGGCAATTATGGTCTCATGGGATTAATTGGGATGACTACTTATAGCGCAAAGAGACTCACGATATCCAGTCCTACACCCCAGTTGATGTCTTGTTAGACGAAACCGGTCGGGTTATTACTGGAATTTACCTGAATTTCTTTGCGCTTCTTGGACTTTTTATTCATTTGTTGTTCCTAGATGTGAAAATTGCTGTGGTGTGTTAGGACATTTATACCTCGATTTTTATATACACCTTACAAGTTTTTTCCTTCTTGTAATAAGGAAGCCTGTTTGGATTGCCTTCCTGTTTTATTTTTAAATGTGTTTCCATTTTTAAATAAAAAATTTTACACTATGAGGAGACGATTTTCTCCCTTTTTTTCATATCTCCCATTTCCTGTTTGGATCAACCTTGCATGAGGATTCAACTTCATTTGAAAACCCTGGCTGTTTCCTTGCGAGGATTCCTGGATCATCCACAAGAAGATCTGCACTGTGATAGTGACCTGGGTATCCAGCCCATCCAAGCTCAAGGGACCCCCCACCGTATGGTGAGCTGTGGGTCTACATCAGTCGGTAAGCGTAGCAATTCCAACTGTACCTTACGCCTACTATACAGCAATGTGGTGTTTGACAAGAATGTGGAGTTTTAGAAAAATTGTATGATACTGACCAGTACTAAGAGCCCCCTTCTGGTTCCAATTGGAATAGGTTACATACAATCCATAGATGCTGGAAAGTTATCTAACAGAGGACATTACCATTTGTATTTATTCATCATTGTATCTGGACTGCTTAGAAGATTGTTTACGATTTTCACAATTCAACACTGGATTAGTTTATTTCACTATTAAGGATTGCACAATGTTTGTAATATTGGCAGCATTGTTATTTTGACACATATCACTTTTTTGAATGTTTTTTTCCGGTGGGGATTGACACTCTCACACAACCGGATTTTTATACCTTATTTGGGGTTATTACCCATTTTTGTTGGGCATTCCCATTGCGGGACTCCTGGTTTTATTTGGCGCTACACTTTTTTTCACATATCCACATACAATATTTTCCATTGTTGTGTTGGCTGCCTTCACCCCCTTTATTAGTTTTCACGTATTTTACATAATACTATTGTACGTCACAATTTTTATATATACTTTCATTTTGGATTAGCGCAATATATTTTCATATAAACATTTTCTTACCGGGATTAGTCTATATTGCAGCCATTCCACAATGGATGTGTTTGATTATCGTACTAGTCGGACTTTCAACACAGAAGGGATATTTTCTATCCCTAACATAAATTCAGAAATTGGGGGCCTCTTCCTTAGACTCAAAAATGTGATGACCACAGAGTTACATCTGCAATGGGATATTGCATTTTTAGAGCAGTATGTAAAGGAACAGATGGTCCCCAGAGGACTAAGGTGGGATGTACATCCCCAACAGGGGGACCCTGATTTAGAATCTTGGTACCAGTTTTTTAATTCTCAGGGAATATCCCTTTTAAGCTTTCTGATAGAAAGAAAAATGTCCAAAATGCCGGTTTTGGACAAAGAAATCAAGGAAATCAAAGAAAAATTATTACCATCAAACACTACCACAGAACACACCACATTATCTTCCAATCTGAGAAACCATCTTGAAAAGGAGGAAAGGGAACAGAAAACAAAAAAACAAAAAAAATACGCCAGGGATGTTGGTGATTATAAGGCCGGCTCGGTCTTCAGTTGGCAGAATAAAGAAAATATTGGAAATAGGACACTTCCCTCAAATTCAGATATGGAGGTATCCCAGCCCTCCACAAGTGAGGCAAAAGTGTTATCATTTTCTCAACCCATACCAATCCCAACATCTAATCATAGAGATATGGGACAAACAAATAATACAAGACCCCGGACCCCCAATTATCAACAAGGGCACCCACCGCCCCAAAATAGGGGGAGGGGTAAAGGTCACAGAGGAAGAGCACATAACCATAGAGATCCTTCACGGGATAGACACACCTATGAACAGTCCCCCTACAGAAGGGATGGATACAGTGATCATGCATCCAGGCCATATGGTACACCAGGAAGGGGGGGAGGTTCATATACACCAAGAAATGATTACCCCCCCAGATCTTATGGACCTTCTTATGGATATATGGAAAAGGATGATGATCATTTTGAGAGACCCCCTTATACTTATAACCAAAGTCAACCTGGACCTGTCCAGGGGGGGGGATTTTCACAGGGGACAGGGAAACTACCCCAGGGGGGGAGAACCAAACGGGGCTCGAGAGGGGGGAGACGGGCCAGGAAGAAAAAGGAGAAGAGTATAAAGGCCGGGGGAATCTTTAACCTCAGTACAGCCGAATTTTCTGAGGCAGAGAAGACGGTCCTTGACAAAGGATTGAAATATGTTCCATCAAAAGGACTGAACAAGTTTAATACATTTGTGGATGTTCAGAAATTCGTTAGAAAAATGAACATCCAGAGATATTTCATCTCGAACCCTTGTAGACCCAACCTCCCAGAAGTAACCACTCAGATGATACATACAGGTCTTTCAAATCCATCCCTCTTTAATCCCTCGTGCCCAATGGCATCTAACATAAAGGTTTTTAGAGATCTGGTCCTCAGGGACCTAGAGGAGCTTCCTTTGAAAAGGTCTCACTCAGATCCCAATATTAAGATTGGTCTGAAATCTTTATGTGAGAGGAAGGACCTAGTGATCCGCCCAGCGGACAAAGGGGGAGGTATTGTGGTTTTGGACAAGAGAGCCTACAGCAAAGAAATGTCCAGAATTTTGGGAGACAGGGCCACATATGTCAAGTTACCCTCCAATCCAACTTTAAAAATTAAGGCCTCTCTTAAAAAGTTGGTGGAGACGGGAGTGAAAAGAGGAATACTGGATAATAAAGAAAGAAGTTTTTTGATTCCCACAGTACCTCGTATTCCCGTGATGTACTACCTGCCGAAAATCCACAAGAATAGCGTATGTCCTCCAGGACGTCCCATTATTAGTGGAATCAATTCGGTCACTTCAAGATTGGGAAAATATATTGACTTTCACCTTCAGCCAATAGTTAGAAGCATCCCTTCATACTTGAAGGACACGAGACACACTATTGCCAGGCTACAAGAAGTAGAATACACTGAAGACATCCTACTGGTGACAGCGGATGTCACGTCCCTCTACACTAGTATAGCCCATCATTTGGGCTTTCAGGCTGTAGAATGTTTTTTGGATAGAGTAGTAGAACTCCCCATGGCACAGAAAATGTTTATTATGGATCTATTGAGATTTGCGACATCACATAACTATTTTTGGCATGAAGGGGAATTCTATCTCCAACAAAAAGGAGTGGCCATGGGGGCTAAATTTGCCCCCAGTCTGGCCAACATTTTCATGGCCAAATGGGAGGAGGATGTCGTCCGTGTCCCTGAACGCCCAGAGATAGCTCTCTGGGCTCGGTACATAGATGACATCCTCCTCTTATGGAAGGGAGATAGACAGTCACTGGACTCATTCATGGCTGACCTCAACCAGAACGAGGTGGGTATAGATCTCACATATGAAGCCAGTTTTTCCAATATTCATTTCCTGGATCTGGAAATCTTTGTACACAACAAACAATTGAAAACAAAGACTTTTTTCAAAAGCACCGATCGGAATGGTTTCATTCCGATCGATAGCTGCCACCATCCCTCGTGGTTGAGATCAGTACCCCGGAGCCAACTATTGAGGATCAGACGCAATTGTTCCAATTTGGAAGATTTCCAGATCCAGGCCAAAACCCTAAAAACCTAAAAATTTAGGAACTCATTTTTCACGACCTTCTCCACCCAACATAAACAAATCAAAAATATTATTCGAAAACATTGGAATATTTTGAAAAATGACCCCATCCTGGGTCCAGTCCTCCCAATACAAGCAGGTGTGATTTATAGGGGAGCGATGTCTCTGAAGAACCAAATCGCACCGAATGTCCCTGACCCCCCGGTTAAGCCGTCCTTTTTTCCTTTGTCCAAAGAGTATTACCCCTGTAGAAGGTGCAAGGTATGCTTGCACAATATCCATCGTAAGAGATTGATGAATTTTCGATCCTCTGTCACAGGAGTGGAATTCCCTATCAAGCAATTTTCCACTTGTGCAACTAAGTATGTGGTCTACCTCATTACCTGCCCTTGTGGGAAACAGTACGTGGGTCGCACCAAGCGTAGTTTTTCCACAAGGGTAGGGGAGCACATTGCTAAAATTAAGAAAGGGTGCACTAAACATACAGTACCAAGACACTTCCTGGAAAAACACAATAAAAAGGTAGAAGGAACAGCTTTCCAGATTATAGACCACTTTGTCCCCCATTGGAGAGGGGAACCATGCATTAGAGGTGTCTCCAGATTAGAAGTTTTCTGGATCTATCAGTTAAAAAGCTATGTGCCCTCGGGCCTCAATGTTGATTGGGATTTAAACGCCTTTATCAACCAATCCTGATTTAATTGGTTCTAGATATTTCTAGGTCTGCTTTGATGATTAAATGGGTTATCATATTTTTACTTTATTCATTCTTGAAAGATTCTATGTTCAAATCCCATTACTTCCATGAGACCGTTTTTTTTAAGTCCTCCCCTCCCTTTTTGTCCATAGTTAACCTGTGAACATATATAGAGGGGCTTGCATTTATGCTTGCCCATCTCCAGTCTGTGAGGTTCCCCCCTTTTTTTAACATATACTGTTCCAACTTTATAGATCTTTATTTTGACCTTTGACTATGTTGAAATGCATTGGTGGAGTGTAGACACTAGGAGACGCCCCGCCGCGCCGTGATACACGGAGATGATGGTGCATGCTATGGTTACGCAGTGACATCCGTCATGTTGCTGGGTTGGAGATGGGCAGAGTACCTGAGGAGGCGCTTTCCCATCCTTCCACCCTATCGACGGCGTGATTGGTGGAGCGCTGCACAGCGTCATTTGTCTCCTCCCCCCAGATGTGAATCAGGACTTTCATTGAGGTCGATCTTAGACCCCTCCCCTCAGTGATAGTGGGACCACTGATTGGAAGGGATATGGGGAATTATACCACCCCATCATGAGCGGTCACTTCCGCGCGCCTGGATGCGCTTGTATGTGTCACTTCCGGGCGCCTGGAACGCATAGGATCAGGAAATGGAAGGTCATGGAACGCACGCCTCTCATCAGGTGGCAAGTATGGTCTTATGGGATTACCCCACCTCACCATGAGCGGTCACTTCCGCGCGCCTTGTTGCGCTTGTATGTGTCACTTCCTGGCGCCTGGAACGCATATGATCAGATTATGGAACGCACGCCGTCCTTTCACCTGGTGGCAATTATGGTCTCATGGGATTAATTGGGATGACTACTTATAGCGCAAAGAGACTCACGATATCCAGTCCTACACCCCAGTTGATGTCTTGTTAGACGAAACCGGTCGGGTTATTACTGGAATTTACCTGAATTTCTTTGCGCTTCTTGGACTTTTTATTCATTTGTTGTTCCTAGATGTGAAAATTGCTGTGGTGTGTTAGGACATTTATACCTCGATTTTTATATACACCTTACAAGTTTTTTCCTTCTTGTAATAAGGAAGCCTGTTTGGATTGCCTTCCCGTTTTATTTTTAAATGTGTTTCCATTTTTAAATAAAAAATTTTACACTATGAGGAGACGATTTTCTCCCTTTTTTTCATATCTCCCATTTCCTGTTTGGATCAACCTTGCATGAGGATTCAACTTCATTTGAAAACCCTGGCTGTTTCCTTGCGAGGATTCCTGGATCATCCACAAGAAGATCTGCACTGTGATAGTGACCTGGGTATCCAGCCCATCCAAGCTCAAGGGACCCCCCACCGTATGGTGAGCTGTGGGTCTACATCAGTCGGTAAGCGTAGCAATTCCAACTGTACCTTACGCCTACTATACAGCAATGTGGAGTTTGACAAGAATGTGGAGTTTTAGAAAAATTGTATGATACTGACCAGTACTAAGAGCCCCCTTCTGGTTCCAATTGGAATAGGTTACATACAATCCCTAGATGCTGGAAAGTTATCTAACAGAGGACATTACCATTTGTATTTATTCATGATTGTATCTGGACTGCTTAGAAGATTGTTTACGATTTTCACAATTCAACACTGGATTAGTTTATTTCACTATTAAGGATTTCACAATGTTTGTAATATTGGCAGCATTGTTATTTTGACACATATCACTTTTTTGAATGTTTTTTTTCCGGTGGGGATTGACACTCTCACACAACCGGACTTTTATACCTTATTTGGGGTTATTACCCATTTTTGTTGGGCATTCCCATTGCGGGACTCCTGGTTTTATTTGGCGCTACACTTTTTTTCACATATCCACATACAATATTTTCCATTGTTGTGTTGGCTGCCTTCACCCCCTTTATTAGTTTTCACGTATTTTACATAATACTATTGTACGTCACAATTTTTATATATACTTTCATTTTGGATTAGTGCAATATATTTTCATATAAACAAGAATTACAATATGTCAATATGTCAAATAAGCAATTGTGACAATACATGAAAAACAAGCAGACAATTGTGACAATATATGAGCAACTCCCTCTGCACCAACTCGGCCACCTTCCCCAAAGCAGAACTGCCCCCCACATTCCTCCATAGGAAACAAATCCCCCCTCATTTCTAATCAGCAAAATGATCTTTCCCTTCCTCCAGGAAAAAAAAATACCTCAGACATTTACTAGACCTTAAAGTATGGAAAATGTGTATGGGTGTATTGTAACCTGGGGACAGGTAGCTGGTACAAAGCTCCATGGGGTGAGCAGTGGCGGTGCGTCCATAGAGGGTGCAGGAGCGCCGCCCTCTCTCGCTCCTGCACCGCCACTGAAAAACAATACATAGATTCATGCATAGCATATGAGAGTCTGGTATGATATGGTATGACATAGAGATAGACATAGATGAATCTATGTATTGCCGCTGCCTCCCACTATTCAGAAGGCTGGCCCCCTGGTGAGTGCCAGCCATCTGAATAACGGCAGCTGGTTGGCTTTGGAAGTGTCTATCAGAGCCAGCGGTTCTGACAGGCTTTCTTATTACAGCCTGAGGGCTGTAATCGGCTTCCAAATAGTTAACCAAGGGAAGCAGGGGGTGTGCATTCCCTGGTTAACACTGACAGACGTCTCAGTCAATTGGTTTCACCGGTTCTGGTAACCGGTAACCTTATTGGCTGAAGCGACATCGAGGGATCGTGGAGGAAGATCCAAGGATGGCTGACCGAGAAAGGTAAGTGCCAGGCAGAGGGGAAAACTGGCGGCAATTGGTGGGCACAGTGGCGACAATGGCATGGCACAGTGGCGACAATTGATGGGTACAGTGGCGACAATGGCATGGCACAGTGGCGACACTGGCATGGCACAGTGGCTGCATGTGGCATGGCACAGTGGTGACAATTAATGGGCACAGTGTTAACATTGACATGGCACAGTCGCTGCGTTTGGCATGGCACAGTGGCGACAATTGATGGCCACAGTGGCATGGCACAGTGGCGACAATTGATGGCATGGCACAGTGGCAACAATTGATGGCACAGTGACTGTGTTTGATGGCATGGCACAGTGGCGACAATTAATGGGCACAGTGGCTGCGTTTGGCATGACACAGTGGCTGCGTTTGATGGCATGGCACAGTGTCTAAATTTGATGGGCACAGTGGTGGCAATTGATGGACACAGTGAGGCTGCAATTGATGGGTTTGCAAAATGTTGAGCAACAGCCGCCACTAGGGGTGACCAGTCTTTCAGGCACAGATACCAAATCCAGTGAGGTATTGACAAACAGTGCAGGGTTTATTGGTGATATATACAGGTGCTGTACAGTGTTTCAGAAAAATAAACAGAACAAAAATAGCCAAACAAAAACCTAGCCGTCTCTCGGCACTAACTACACAATATACAGTGCCTTGCGAAAGTATTCAGGCCCCTTTGAAATTTGCGACCTTTTGCCACATTTCAGGCTTCAAACATAAGGATAGAAAACTGTATTTTTTTGTGAAGAATCAACAAGTGGGACACAATCGTTAAGTGGAACGAAATTTATTGGATATTTCAAACTTTTTTAACAAAAATAAAAAATAAATAAAAAAAACTGAAAAATTGGGCGTGCAAAATTATTCAGCCTCCTAATTAATACTTTGTAGTGGCACCTTTTGCTGCGATTACAGTTGTAAGTTGCTTGGGATATGTCTCTATCAGTTTTGCACATCGAGAGACTGAAATTTTTGCCCATGCCTCCTTGCAAAACAGCTCGAGCTCAGTGACGTTGGATGGAGAGCGTTTGTGAACAGCAGTTTTCAGTTCTTTCCACAGATACTCGATTGGATTCAGGTCTGGACTTTGACTTGGCCATTCTAACACCTGGATATGTTTATTTGTGAACCATTCCATTGTAGATTTTGCTTTATGTTTTGGATCATTGTCTTGTTGGAAGACAAATCTCCGTCCCAGTCTCAGGTCTTTTGCAGACTCCATCAGGTTTTCTTCCAGAATAGTCCTGTATTTGGCTCCATCCATCTTCCCATCAATTTTAACCATCTTCCCTGTCCCTGCTGAAGAAAAGCAGGCCCAAACCATGATGCTGCCACCACCATGTTTGACAGTGGGGATGGTGTGTTCAGGGTGATGAGATGTGTTGCTTTTACGCCAAACATAACGTTTTGCATTGTTGCCAAAAAGTTAGATTTTGGTTTCATCTGACCAGAGCACCTTCTTCCACATGTTTGGTGTGTCTTACACTTTTTAGGGATATCTTTAAGAAATGGCTTTCCTATTGCCACTCTTCCATAAAGGCCAGATTTGTGCAGTATACGACTGATTGTTGTCCTATGGACAGAGTTTCCCACCTCAGCTGTAGATCTCTGCAAAAACAATTTAGTGTGGACACCCAGTTACTCTATATTTAAGCACCTCATCCCGTGTAGATAAATTTGTAAACAAAAACTTGGGGAAAGGGGGGTACCTGAGGACCCTGGGACTATGAGGCGGTGCTGATAAAGTGTACCGAAACACTGATAAAATACAAAAGAAACTTTATTGGGTTTATACAAAGGTAAGTAAATAAAAACCATCCATTATGTTAAATATCACAATTATCACAGGCTTCAATAGTCTGGGAAAAGTTCTTTGGTAGTTGTAGTTCAACCGACATGTTTCGCTCTGTGGAGCTTCTTCAAAGGTTTTAGGAACTAACTACACTGTGTTAAAACAAGAATATAAAGATGGTTCAAACAGAGGTACAACAATTATAGACAAAGAGAATGTATTCATTTAAACAAACAATTGGTACATGGATCAGGGGAATTGTCATTGGTTCAATATTAAAACAAATTCCTCAATAAATTATGCTTAAGCAGGGGAGCGGGGGAGGGGGAGGGGAGATTTGGTGATAAGTTGGGATGGAAAATGTTAGTGGAATGGAAGGGAGGGGGGGGGAGGGTTTTGTTGCAAGGGGAACAACAGGGGGGGGGAGGGAGGGGGGAGAGGAGGGAGGAGGGAGGAGGGTTTTAAAAGGTTTTATTTTTATTTTTGGGGAGGTGAGGGGTTTGAGGGGGGGGGCAAAGTGTTTGCGGGATGGGTGAAGGATGTGGATTGGGGAATGGTGGGGGGGGGGGGGCGGGAAGGGAGGGGGGAAAAAGAGGGGGGGAGGGGACAGTGTTTGGGGGACCAGGAGAGGGGGGGGAATAGCTAGGGGCAACAGGGAGGAGGGGAGAGAGGAAAAGAGAGGGAGGGGGGGAAAGGAGAAAAAAAGGGGGGCAAAAGAAGGGAAGGGGGAGGGGTTTTGGGAGATGGAAAAAGGGGGGGAAGGGTATGGGGGTTAGGGGTAAAAAAAGGGGGGGGGGCTTACCGATACTCACAAACCGGATATTTAGGACTACAAAGCCATTGAGTGAAGGGATGGTGAAAGGAAGAGGCCCACAAATCACCAAGAGATCCAGATGCTATAATCATTCCGTCCAGGAACCATAATCTAATAAAGAGGGGTCAATTGTAATATATCACGTTGATCAGGATTGGTAAATAATATGTCAAGGATTTGAGTATAAAATAAAAAATATTAAATATTGATATTATTATTAATGATAAAAAGAATAAATATTGAAGGTTGGGCGAAAGGGAAATAAATACCTTTAAAAATGATCGTGGGTTCGCTTAGTACTAATCAGACACAAGTGTGCTGATTAGTTAGATTTAGATGTGGTAGGATGACCCTGGAAATTCCGGTGGGGAGACACAAGGAAAGCCTAAATAAATACCATCATCAGTGACCTACAAAAAAGGAAAAGCGTTCCTTTAAAGAAAGGAGGATCAAATTCAATTTGTACAATCCCCTTGCTAATGAAAACAAAGGGGCAGTGAAATTGCACAAGATGGATTGAGGGAAAAAAATCTCCACATTAGCTGTGGGAAAGGAGGATTTACCTTGGTGGTGCAGGGAGTGCTGGAATGAGTAAAATGCCAGCTGGTATGCTGGACGCATCCTTTAGGTGGTGCCCGGGAGAGCAACAATGACATCCGTCCTTTATATAGATCAGCAGGGGGCCGACGTCGGCAGTGACGTCAGCCTCCTGCCGGGGACATGTGACTCGCCGTGTCTTCAGTTGCCTCCGCCTTTTTAAAGGTAATTATTTCTCTTTCGCCCAACCTTCAATATTTATTCTTTTTATCATTAACCACTTAAGGACCTCCGCACGCACATTTACGGCCACAGAATGGCACGGATGGGCACAAGGGCGTAAATTTACGTCCTCACCCAGTAGCGGGTCAGGGGTCCGATCGGGACCCCCTCCGCGGCGTGCGGAGGTCGCCCGTGTCTCCGGGAGCGATCCGGGACGAGCGGGCGGATGTCTGTTTACCCGCCCCCCGCGATCGCTCCCAGCCAATCGCTGCGCTCCCCCTTCTGTCACTTCCTCCTCCTGTGTAAACACAGGAAGGGGGAAGTGATGTAATCTCTCATCGCAGCGGTATTTCCAACCGCTGCGATGGGAGAAACACCTCACAGTAAGTCCTGCACCAACACTACACTGACATACACACACATAGGCATACTTAACCCCTTGCGATCTGCCCCCCCACCCCCCTGTCACAGTGTCACTGAATGCAGTGATCTAATCACTGCATTTAGTGTCAGTGTGACAGGCAGTGTAAAAAACAGTTAGTGTTAGGTTCAGGATAGCCCCCCCACCCCCCTAATAAAGTTTTAACCCCCTGATCACCGCCCTAGTTAACCCTTTCACTCCCTATTGCCACTAAGCGATCATTTTTCTGATCGCTGTATTAGTGTCGCTGTTCCCGCTAGGTAGCTATGTTTTTATTGCGATTTTTTTTTTTACTAAAGACATGTGGCTAAATAAATGTTGGCCTAAATGTTTGACTAAAATTTAGTTTATTTGATTTTTTTTAACAAAAAGTAAAAAATAGTGTTTTTTTTCAAAAATGTCGCTCTATTTTTGTATATAGCGCAAAAAATAAAAATCGCAGAGGTGATCAAATACCACCAAAAGAAAGCTCTATTTGTGGGAAGAAAAGGACGCAAATTTTGTTTGGGAGCCACGTCGCACGACCGCGCAATTGTCTGTTAAGGCGACGCAGTGCCGAATCGCAAAAACACCTTGGGTCATTTACCAGCGTATTGGTCCGGGTCTTAAGTGGTTAATAATAATATCAATATTTAATATTTTTTATTTTATACTCAAATCCTTAACATATTATTTACCAATCCTGATCAACGTGATATATTACAATTGACCCCTCTTTATTAGATTATGGTTCCTGAACGAAATGATTATAGCATCTGGATCTCTTGGTGATTTGTGGGCCTCTTCCTTTTGGACCCAAGTGTCCACCATTCCTTCACTCAATGGCTTTGTAGTCCTAAATATCCGGTTTGTGAGTATCGGTAAGCCCCCCCCCCTTTTTACCCCTAACCCCCATACCCTCCCCCTCCCCCCTTTTTCCATCTCCCAAAACCCCTCCCCTTCTTTTGCCCCCCCCCCCCCATTTTTTTCTCCTCCCCCTCCCTCTCTTTTCCTCTCTCCTCCCCCTCCCTGTTGCCCCTAGCTATTTCCCCCCCTCTCCTGGTCCCCCAAACACTGTCCCCTCCCCCCTCTTTTTCCCCCCCCCCTTCCCCCCTCCCCCCGCCCCCCCCATTCCCCAATCCACATCCTTCACCCATCCCGCAAACACTTTGCCCCCCCCTCAAACCCCTCACCTCCCCAAAAATAAAAAAAACCCTTATAAAACCCCCCTCCCTCCTCTCCCCCTCCCTCCCCCCCCCCCCCCCCTGTTGTTCCCCTTGCAACAACCCCCCCCCCTCCCTTCCATTCCACTACCATTTTCCATCCCAACTTATCACCAAATCTCCCCTCCCCCTCCCCCGCTCAAGCATAATTTATTGAGGAATTTGTTTTAATATTGAACCAATGACAATTCCCCTGATCCATGTACCAATTGTTTGTTTAAATGAATACATTCTCTTTGTCTATAATTGTTGTACCTCTGTTTGAACCATCTTTATATTCTTGTTTTAACACTGTGTAGTTAGTTCCTAAAACCTTTGAAGAAGCTCCACAGAGCGAAACATGTCGGTTGAACTACAACTACCAAAGAACTTTTCCCAGACTATTGAAGCCTGTGATAATTGTGATATTTAACATAATGGATGGTTTTTATTTACTTACCTTTGTATAAACCCAATAAAATTTATTTTGTATTTTATCAGTGTTCCGGTACACTTTATCAGCACCGCCTCATAGTCCCAGGGTCCTCAGGTACCCCCCTTTCCCCAAGTTTTTGTTTACAAATGTAGATCTCTGCAGTTCATCCAGAGTCATCATGGGCCTCTTGGCTGCATCTCTGATCAGCCTTCTCCTTGTATGAGCTGAAAGTTTAGAGGGACGGCCAGGTCTTCATAGATTTGCAGTGGTCTGATACTCCTTCCATTTCAATATTATCGCTTGCACAGTGCTCCTTGGGATGTTTAAAGCTTGGGAAATCTTTTTGTATCCAAATCCAGCTTTAAACTTCTCCACAACAGTATCTCGGACCTGCCTGGTGTGTTCCTTATTTTTCATGATGCTCTCTGCGTTTTAAATGGACCTCTGAGACTAGCACAGTGCAGGTGCATTTATACGGAGACTTGATTACACACAGGTGGATTCTATTTATCATCATTAGTCATTTAAGTCAACATTGGATCATTCAGAGATCCTCACTGAACTTCTGGAGAGAGTTTGCTGCACTGAAAATAAAGGGGCTGAATATATTTGCACGCCCAATTTTTCAGTTTTTTATTTGTTAACAAAGTTTGAAATATCCAATAAATTCTGTTCCACTTCATATGATTGTGTCCCACTTGTTGAATCTTCACAAAAAAATTACAGTTTTATATCTTTGTTTGAAGCCTGAAATGTGGCAAAAGTTTGCAAAGTTCAAGGGGGCCGAATACTTTCGCAAGGCACTGTATGTATGTATGTATTGTAAACGTTGGGGGTTTAACTCTTCTGGCAGATGCGTTTTGGTGTAGTGAGTCCACAGGAAACAGGCAATTAGTGTTAAGGGCCTAATAGCCCACGTTTATTAAATGGAGATAAACAAAACAAAAAGCCCATTCATAGGAATCCCACGCAGGGGTTTAAACGACATCCAAAGATAAGTGAAAATACCAGCCCACCTGGCTACTCTTCAACAGCACTGCGGTTATAGGTAATAGTTCCTCAAGCCATCAGCTCCTCCAGACCCACAGTCCTGGATGCACAAGGCCCCGAAGTCCTTCAACACATACAGTGTTCGTCCCAACACAGAGACACAGCGACAGTCATAGCCACTGCTTCACCTTCCTTCCTCTCCTCTGCTTTCTCCAGCCCTTCATTTTATGAGCTGTCTGCACCTGGGAAGGCAGCTTGCAGGCTGTCTTCAAAACCTGGACACAGGTTGGAGATCCCGTCCCACCCAGATCTCTGAAGGATCCCCAAGCCACATAGACCCATGTGAATATAGAAAAATACAAGAAAACTGCCAAAGCAGTTTTCTCCGTTTTTTAAATGTAATCTCTGCAGCTCTGCATTCAGCCAATATGCAGATTCTGTGTCCACTTCAACGTGACAGTAGCTCCTACTGTTACAGTATATATATATATATATATATATATATATATATATATATATATATATATATAATATATATATATATATATTACATAGGTCCTAACTACCAGGCTGAGCAAACCTACAGCTTGTTGGCTTCCACAGATACAGCTTTTTACAAACCTTTTTGGCTTCTCAAACCAGTGCTATCTGCGCTTCCCAGAGAGCAAAGGCTGACTGCTCAGGTGAGCTTAAATTAGCCTGGGGAAGAGGACCAATGCCCTGTACACAGGATTGCATTTCCCTTCGGAATAAACTGATGGGTTTTTTCCGACGGAATTCTGCTCAAGCTGTCTTGCATGCATACGGACACACCAAATTCCAACTGTCAAGCGCAGTGACATACTATGATGTAAATAAGGAAAAAGGTTGCGCTACTATAAGTGAATGAATGTGAATAAAATCAAAAAATATTGCAAACCACAAATAATGAACAGTAACACACAGTCACGATCGTGTTTACGAGGCATAAGGCTACTTTCACACTGAGGCGCTATAGAGCTAAAAATAGTACCTGCAAATCACCCGTTTGTGTTCGACGTATGAGGTTTCTTTTTTTTTTTCGGGTGGCTTTTTCGTTAGCATTTTTGGGGCCTTTAGGATTAGCAAGCTCTTATCCCTTCCAAAAAAGTGCACAAGGGGTATTTTGGACCTTGAGGTGTTGTGTACGGACGAAGGGGTGTCGTTGGTACTACGAAGATCCAAGATGGATCAAGTGGGTAGGGGCAAGACGGTGCAGGTTTTCCCCATACATGGCTCGCCCATATGTCCAGTGGGGGCGGTTAGGGGATTTTTGGAGGTTTGCCCTGCAGCAATAAACAGGAACCCACAGCTGTGGGTTCCTGTTTATTGGAGGTTTGCCCTGCAGCAATAAACAGGAACCCACAGCTGTGGGTTCCTGTTTATTGCATGCAGATGGGTCCCCGTTATCCAGATATCAATTTGTTTTCGGAAATGTTTACGGTTTGGTAGACATTTTTTTTTCTCACTTATAGGAGCGGCCATGGAGGTGGTTAGGTGCGAGATGGATTCTGAGGTGGTTAAGCGCATTAGTAGGTGGGAATCCCGAAGGTTTAGGCTGTATGTTCGCCCTGGGGGGTGGCGCGTGTATATGGATGTGATGTTAGTTGGGCTTATTGAGGTCATGGTGGTTGATTGTCTTTCTTTTCTTTCAGGTGCAGGGCCTGGTCTGGATACTGGGCTATTCTTTTGTGTTTTTGGGGGCTAAGAGGGCTGATGTTAGGCCGGAGGGTCGAGACAGGAGGCCTGTGTTCGCTGGCTGGGAGTTCCGGCAATGGTTTGGAGCAGAATGGTTCCGGTGCATCGTTTTGCATGTTTGGACAGACTGCCTGATGTTTTATTTTACACATGGGTGGTAATGATTTGGGGGTTAGGTCGATGTTGGACAATATGTGGGACATCAAGTTCGATTTCCTGCATCTCCGTATGGCATTCCTGGGCATAATTGTGTGTTCAGACATTGTAGCTCAGACCAACTGTTGGATGGCAAAGTCAGTGGAGGGCATTGACAGGGCTCGTAAAAAAATTAATCGGGATGTGAGTCGATTTGTGGTCAAGAATGGGGGGTTAGTGATTAGACATTTGGAGTTGGAGGTGGATACCTGGAGATACTTTCGGGGCGATGGTGTGCACCTTAATGCTGTGGGGATTGATATTGTGGGCATTGGGGCTGCAAGATGGAATACAGAGAGCTCTGTGGGTGTGGTGGGGCACCCAATGGTAAGGTGTTTCCCTTCAGCTCTGGGCGCTGTGGCGGTGTTGCTCTTTGCAGGTGAAGGAAGATACCTCAAACGAAGAGTTCAGGACCTATCAGTGGTATGGGTCCTAAGAGTGGTATTTATGGTTGCACTGTGATCAGTGGTCATCTCTGAGCCAGCCTGTTTGAATAGCCCGCCTACTATACCTCCCACTATACCGCCCAACGATATTAAAGTTATTCAACCCACCGAATCACACAGCCAGCAAGACAGCGATATCCTGCAGACAGCAAGAGACAGACTGAGTGTGTTCTTATGGGTGATGTACAGAAAGAAAAGGGGCGGGGTCCAGGCGGGGCAGTGCAGGGGAGATTTTTATAATTGCTTCTTTTCTTTATTATAATATACCACAATACATACATTACAACACAAAAAAAAACACCATACATACATAAAAATACTTAAAAAATACTTATAAATTTCCCCCCTCCTCAAGAGAACCCTCAGTTTATTCTCTTACTTCTCCTTCCCTCTCTTCCCTTCCCACTCCCCCCCCCCTAACTCCACCCTCCGCCTACAAGAGGTCGAGGGAGATAAGGGGAGAGGGGAGACAGCCTCCCTATTTCTTAACTCTATAAATCCCACCACCTTATGACCCCGTATCGTACAAAAAGGAGGGACTTAATAACACCCTGTAAGCCAGGAAGAACTTGATAGTTCTTTATTTCGTGCCTGTGACAACTCTTTAATGCCCCATTTCCTATTCTTATGACCCCTTCCCACCAAATTCATGAATTGGAGGAAAGAGGACAAAAAGAAAAAAAAATTCTTAACCCTTTAAATCCCACCACCCCCATACCATACAAAAAGGAGGGACTTAACACCTTGTAAACCAGAAAATAACTTAATGGTTCTTTATTTGAAGAAGGTGACATCTCTTTAAAACCCCACTTCCCATTCTTATGACCCCACCAAAAATCGGTGTGGGAAAGGAAAAAAAAATGGAGGGGGAAAGGGGGGCCCAGTCCCTTCTCTTTCCAAGTCCTTTCTCTCAGGTTCCCCCGTGGGGGGACAACAAAAAAAAGAAAAAAAACCCTCATGGTCTCACCCTCTTCACCCCACCCAACCCCGGACCTCCCTGCCCCACGCTATTCCACCCCTATTTCAGAATAGTATATCCATCCCGCCCATACATCTTTAAATTTATCCTTTTGATCTTTAACCATATGTACCCATCTCTCTTTTTCCATTATCCTCTCTACCTCCCTTTTCCATTCTATTATATTAGGTACTCTGGATTGTTTCCAATATCTAGGTATCAATGCCTTCGCTGCATTTAACAGGTGTAGTATAACGCTTCTTTTGTAAAACTTTATCGATGATGGCATCCCATGAAACAAGAAATGTAATGGGGATTGCTCGATAGGTCTTAGTGTCAGTTTTTTTATCCAAGGGGATATCTCCTCCCAAAATCTCCCCCCCCCCTCTCTCTTTGATCTTTTCAAGATATCATATGCCAGCCTAGGATGTTTATTCCCCCAGACAAAAGTCCTAAAAGCCTCCCTTATTTGTTTGAAAAATATTTGTGGGAGAGTTATAGGTATAGCATACAGGACATAGATCAACCTAGGAATTACACTAATTTTAAGGGCACTTACTCTCCCAAACCACGTCAATGTATGGTTTCTCCATTTCTGTAAATCCCTTAGTATTGATGAGAGCAGAGGTACATAGCTCAACTCGTATAGACTTTTGACATCCGTGGCTATATGTGTTCCCAGATAAAATATAGAATCTGAACGCCACACAAAGGGAAAGGATCTTTGCAATTTTTTCCTCATTCCCACAAGCACCCTATTCGGCTTCAACACCGATTTTTCTATATTTATTTTAAAATTAGAGATACAGCCAAACCTGTCTATCTCTCATCAATTCCGTCAGAGACTCTTGAGGTGAGGAGAGATATAGCAATAGATCATCCGCATATGCTGATATCTTATGTTTTATGGATCCTATAACCATCCCTTTAATCCCCCTATTCCCTCTAATCATACACAAGAATGGTTCCAGTACCATGGCAAACAATAATGGGGATAATGGGCACCCCTGCCTAGTCCCATTTCTTATTTCGAAATAGTCTGATAGTCTACCGTTGACTTTGACCCTTGCTCTGGGTTCTGCATACAATGCCATCACCCATCCCATCATTCTCTCCCTCAGGCCCATCTCCCTCAGAACTCCGGCCATAAATCCTCATCCCACCCTATCGAAAGCTTTCTCGGCATCCATTGAGATCACCACTGCTGGGTTTTGATTTGGGCCTTTATGTATCCAATGTAGCACATGAAGGGCCCGTATTGTATGGTCTCTAGCTTCTCGCCCCTTCATAAATTCTGTTTGATCTGGATGGATCAGTTTAACAATGTGATCTTGTAGCCTCAAAGCTAGAATTTTGGACAGGAACTTAACGTCAGAGTTCAGGAGGGAGATGGGCCTGTAACTGGCACAGCACTGGGGGTCCTTCCCCGCTTTCGGGAGGACAGTCACATATGCCATTAAGGCCTCTGGTGGTAATTAGTGTTGAGCAGAATATGCCATATTCGAATTCGCGATATATCTCGAATATATAGTCGAATATTCGACATATATTCGCTAAATACGAATATTCGTGATATTTTTTGGAAATAAAATGATTGCGAATTTTCGCTATCGCGAATCGCGAATTGCGAATTGCGAATCGCGAATTGCGAATTGCGAATTGCGAATTGCGAATTGCGAATATTCGAGAAATGCGGAATGGAGCATTCTGATTGGCACAGAATATTCGTGATATATTGCAATATAAAATAATTGCGAATATTCGAGAAATGCGGAATGGAGCACTCTGATTGGCTCAGAATATTCGTGATATATTACAATACACAATAATTGCGAATATTCGGCAAATGCGGAAGGAGCACTCTGATTGGCTCAGAATATTCGTGATATATTACAATACACAATAATTGCGAATATTCGAGAAATGCGGAAGGAGCACTCTGATTGGCTCAGAATATTCGCGATATATTACAATACACAATAATTGCGAATATTCGAGAAATGCGGAATGGAGCACTCTGATTGGCTCAGAATATTCGTGATATATTACAATACAAAATAATTTCGAAATTTCGAGAAATGCGGAATGGAGCACTCTGATTGGCTCAGAATATTCGTGATATATTACAATATAAAATAATCGCGCGATATCGCTATTGCCGAATAATCGCATTGCGATTTTTTCGGCAATATAAAATGAGCGCTGCAGCTACTCGGCCCAAGGTCTCTAATCATACCAGCAATGCTTTTAGACGTCGATGGGGATCTCTAGGATGTGATCTGTTCTAAAAAAAAATTGAAAACATTCGAATATTCGAAATAGCGAATATTCGCCGCGATATTCGCGATATTCGCGAATACTCGAATATGCAATATTCGTAGCGAATATTCGCAATGCGAATATTCGTGAGCAACACTAGTGGTAATGGATTAAAAATCGAGACCGAATTAAGATATTTACAGAGGGGGGTCAGGAGTATAGATGCAAACTTTTTATAGTACATATTAGTGAGTAGTGATGAGCGGAATACGCCATATTCGATTTCGCGATATTTCGCGAATATTTCGAAGAATATTCGCGAATATTCGTTAATATCGAATATTCGTGATATTTTATAAAAAAAAAAAAAATTGCGAAATTTCGCTAATGCGAAATTTCGCTAGTGCGAATGCGAAATTGATTGCGAAATTGATTGCGAAATTTGAAAAAATACGAATATTCGAAATAGTGAATATTCGCCGCGATATTCGAGTTATTCGCGAATACTCGAATATGCAATATTCATAGCGAATATTCGCAATGCGAATATTCGTGAGCAACACTATTAGTGAGACCATCTGGTCCCGGATTTTTACTCTGCGGTGCAACCAATATCACTCTCTCTAAGGCCGTTTCAGCAGACAGATTCGATCGTGTGTACGGGCGAGCCGACGGATTTGGCCACCCCGACAGATTGGAAAGCATGCTTACCAATCTGTCGGCTAGGAACCCGTCCGCCCGACATGTCTGCTGGTTAGTACGCTAACCAGCAGACATGTCTTCTCGCACACGCGCCGAATGGTTTCGACGCATGCGCGGAAGTGGCGGGGATTTTGGTTTGCTCGTGTGTACACGCGAGCAAACCAAAATCCAAGCAGACAGATTTGTTCAAATCGGTCGGTCCGACCGATTTGAACAAATGGATTGCCACGTGTGTACGAGGCCTAACTCCTCTATGGAAATGCTTTTTCCATTTCCTCCAGAGCTGCTGTTGGTATCGCTTGCAGCCCCGAGGCCTTCAAATATTCCCAGATCCTATCCTCTTGACCCCCCCTATCTACCCCCCCCCTCATCAATCCGATCCAATAGACTCGAATCCGATCGTAAGCTCGTCCCTACGCGTTACGTCACGGTGACGCGACTTATTCATGGGATATGAATCCCACGATCGGATTCGAGTCCATTGGATCGGATTGATGAGGACTGCACACTGAGCGGCGTTCAATGCTTGCATTAAGTGGGGATTCGTGAGTGCATTTGCTGTTACATTAGGATCGTACGACCGTTTTTTTTTTATGTTTGTGCAATGAGGTTCTCTTTCCTTTTTCTTTCATACAACATCTACCTGTGAGTGCCTGCTCAATGGATTGCAGCCTTGGAGTATCTGGGACTCGCATTCCCAGTGGAGGAAAGCTTGTATGTTTTTTCCTGTTTGGAACTTTTTTATTGTGCACTTGGTTTGGACTTATCACTTGATGTCTGTTTTTACCATTGATTATTTGCACATGGAGATTGTCTCTCCCTGATCAATTTGTATTTTATTTTGCATTTATCTACAATTTTGTACGTCTACACTTGTAAGTTAACACTAGCGTATCCATATTTTACAATACTTTCTCACTGTTTGATCTGGTCACACTCGGATTGCAGCCGTGTTATTTGTTTTTTTACTTAGTGCTCTTGAGATTATTAATGTAATTAGCGCTGTAGTTCATTTTTCACTCAAGGGATTTATCCAGCCTTCCTCTTCCCCTGCCGGAGCAGGGATATTCTTTGTTGAAAAGAAAGATCACACACTCCGGCCTTGTATCGACTATCAGGACTTGAATAAAGTTACCATTAAAAATCGATATCCTCTGCCCCTCATCCCTGAGCTGTTTCAGAGACTGCGTGAAGCACGTGTTTTTTCCAAGCTGGATCTAAGAGGGGCATATAACCTGATCAGAATCAGGGAGGGGGATGAGTGGAAGACGGCCTTTAGGTCTCGGTTTGGGCACTTTGAGTACCTGGTGATGCCCTTTGGGCTTTGTAACGCGCCAGCCACCTTCCAGCACTTTGTCAACGATGTGTTCCGGGACTTTCTTGATGTGTTTACCATCGTTTACTTAGATGACATACTAGTGTTCTCCACTTCCCTTGAGTCTCATCGGGTCCATGTTAAAAAGGTACTAGAGAGGCTAAGGAAACACCATCTTTATGCCAAAGCAGAAAAGTGTGAGTTCGAGAAGTCCATCATCCAGTTCCTGGGTCTTGTTATCTCCGCAGATGGGATTGCTATGGACCCGCAAAAGGTTTCTGCAGTACTTGAATGGCCAGCCCCAACCGATAAAAAGTCTGTACAGCGGTTTGTGGGATTCTCTAACTTTTACAGGAAATTTATCAAGAACTTTTCTGGTATTATATCTCCTATTACGCAATTAACCAGATCACGTACAACCTTTACATGGACTTTAGAAGCTCAAGCTGCCTTTGAAAAGTTGAAGGGTCTTTTTACTTCAGCTCCCATCCTGAAACACCCTGATCCTGTTTTGCCCTATGTTCTTGAGGTTGATGCCTCCGAAATTGCTGTGGGAGCCATTTTGTCGCAGCGACAGGGGACAAAGTCCCTACTTCACCCTGTTGCCTTTTTCTCCAGGAAATTAAGTACCTCAGAAAGGAACTACGACGTTGGTGATCGGGAATTACTCGCTATTAAGTCGGCCCTGGAAGAATGGCGCTATCTTCTCGAAGGAGCGGCCCATCCTATTCTTGTGTTCACCGATCACAAGAATCTTGAATATTTAAGAACAGCCAAGAGACTAAGACCCCACCAGGCTAGATGGGCCCTCTTTTTTGCAAGATTTTGCTTCCATATTACATACTGGCCAGGGTCTAAGAACGGGAAGCCAGATGCTCTTTCCCGTATTTTCCAAGACACTGAGACTCGTGGCGTGGCCAGGCAGCGGATGTAGCCGGACGCTTATTCAGCTCCTCTCTGCCGAATCTCCTGTAATGATCCTGCTACACTACCCGGCTCACCTGCTGCTACAGCCCGATCGCTGCTGTGAGATCCCCTGAGTGTCCCGGTGCCGTCTGAGTCCCGATCGGTGGCAGATGTCCGCGTCAAAACAGCCATACGCGGCCCGCTCCGGAGACAGCATGCTAAGCCAAAATGGCGCCCAGGCCCAACGCACGCCGAAGAAAAGACATAAGGAGGGGGCGGAAAGGCTATTCTCCAGGGTACTTGTTCCGGACCCTAATACTCTCCCAGGACTTCAGGGGGGATCATCGGGTGGATCGTCCGTTGCGGATGACACTGTTCCCCTGGAAGATGGATGCGGATCAGGGTTCAAATGGAACGCAGTGAGTACTCCTGATGACACCCTCGCTAGGCCGCAGGCCTCCTCCACCAGTCCTGCCTCTAATGGTGAGCCCTCATTAAGGGACATATTCATGGCCGTAACCTCCTGCAATGCCTCCATTACTGCACTGGCCACAGACATTAAAGGGGTTAAAGCCGAAATATATTTTTTGAGACAGGATGCACAAAAGCTGAGGGAGAGGACCTCTGCGGTGGAGGGTAGAGTGAGCTCCATTGAAGATGATATGGCTCCCATGCAGAGGGATCTCACATATAACAACCACCTTCTCACACAGCATTCATCTCGTTTAGAGGAATTGGAGAATAGGATGAGAAGGAATAACGTGAGATTGGTGGGATTACCTGAGAGGGCAGAAGGAAAGAATCCTGTTGAATTTATCGAAAACTGGCTGATGACTGCGTTTGGTAAGGAGGTGTTCACTCCATTGTTTTCTGTGGAGAGGGCCCACAGAGTACCAGCTAGGCCTCCTTTACCTGGAGGCCCCCCCCCCCCGGCCTTTTCTCTTCAAACTGCTCCATTACAAAGATAGAGATGCTATACTGCATAATGCTAGGATCAAGCCTGAAGCTATTAGAGTTGATAATGCTAAGATCTCCTTTTTCCCTGATTTTTCTGCTGAACTGCAAAAACAACGTGCTAAGTTCCTTGATGTCAAACGTCACCTCAGAGATCTAGATGTAAAATATGCTATGTTGTACCCCTCCCGTCTGAGAGTGGAGGCCCTGGGCTCTGTTCACTTCTTTGATCTGCCATCTGCGGCCGCACAGTGGTTGGACAGAGAAGAACAATCGATTAGGGACAATCGTAACAGGCGCCGTGCTCAGCAAGATGGGTGATGTACTACCTGATTTATTCTGATACCTATACCTGGTTGTCAAGGCGGAAGAGTTGCTGATGTTTACCCCCCCCCCTTTTTTTTTTTTGTTTATTATCAGAGCTACCTGTTTCAGCTGCTGAGAAGTTTGGACGCTTATGTGCGCTTCCACTGCAACCCCCATGTTGGTCTGGTGCAGGCCTCCCTTTGCCCTGGTGCAATCAAGTTTGGCCATGTTGGCCCGTTATTTTCTACTATTCTTTTTTAATTTTTTTTTTGTTTTCATCTTTGCTGGTATCTCTCTTTATGGAAGGCTCCGATATGGAGTCGTCGCCACCACTACTTTACTCGCTCCACAAAGCCATGGACCCCATCGTGACTGCTCCACTTGCTCGACATGTCCTGCTGAGTTCCCCACCTTTGCTGCATGACTTTTTTTTATTTTTTATTATTTACCATCCACTCGGAACAATTATAGTTCTATTGATGCTTGCATGTGTCAGTGCTCTTTATTGCCTCGCCTCATGGCGTTCTGAATATGCCAGAAATCTCCTTAATGTGATAATTTGTGCGTTGTCATGTCTAAGATAACTAGAATTGTGTCCTGGAATGTTAGGGGGCTGAACAACCCTGTCAAACGGTTGGCTGTGCTCCGTACGATTAAGAGGGTGACTGCTGATGTTGTCTGTTTGCAGGAGACTCACTTCTCCCCGTCCTCCACGCCTCAATTTGCCATATGGCAGTTTAGCCACCAATATCACTCCACCTTCTCGGTGTACTCGAGAGGGGTGAGTCTCCTGATTAAACGGGGGGGGGGGTGCAGTTCTCAATGATAGAGGTCATAACAGACCCTGATGGTCGATATGTTTTTGCTTTCTGCTCCCTCTACGGGACCAAGTGTGTTATTGCAGGAATGTATGTTCCCCCTCCATTCTCCACCAACACCCTTAGGATACTGACAGACTTTGTTGTCCGCTTTCCGGGTGTCCCGGTACTGGCGATTGATGATTTCAACAATTGCCTGGACCAGGCCAAGGATAGGTTATCTATGGATGGGGGGAGTGAACCACTGAGACGGACTGGGCCTACCCCGTTTGCCTGTCTGCTGTCCGAAATGGGCCTGGTGGATGTCTGGAGAGTACGCAATCCAGATTCCAGAGTATACTCCTGTCAATCTGCTTCTGTGGGAGGGCTGTCCAGACCTGGGGTTGGGAAATTAATTACTCTTGCCAATGTTGGAATCCTCCCAATGCCATCCTCGGCAGGTATCTGACCATTCCCCTTTAACGATAGATGTCCGTTTCGGAGGGAGTAGGGGCAATACCCTTTGGAAACTTAACCCTTTCTGGCTCTCGCTCATCCCTGATTTAGACCCTATACCTGATCTTCTTATCACCTTTTTTAGACATAATCTAGATTCTGCAGAGTTGGATGTGGTTTGGGAATCGGCCAAGGCTTTCATGAGGGGACAGTTTATCAGAATTATCTCCCAGATTAAAACCTCTACTAAGGAATGGGAATTATCAGTCCTAAAGGAGGCAAGCGCCTCTGAGGCAAAATATGTTGCAGATCCTACGGATAAGACAAAACGCTCCTGGTTGGCTGCTCAGTCTATGCTAAGGGATCTGTCACTGCAACTTGCTGAGAATAAAAGTTTTTTCTTACAGCAAAGTTATTTTGAGGAGGGGGAGAATACGGGACACATGCTAGCACTGCTGGCTAGGTCACAGCAATCATCCTCTCACATTGTATCTATATTGGATGTCAATGGTACCCCATGCTACTCCACTAGTGACATTACAGAGATTTTTAAACACTTTTTTCAGGATGTTTACTCGTCTAAGGTTAGGCCATCCAGGAGTGACATTTGCTCCTTTCTAGATAAATACCCCTTACCTTGTTTGTCCGCATCAGATGTGGCTCAACTTAATGCCCCTTTAACCGAGGAGGAGTTGTTGGAGGCTCTGTCTCATGCTAAAAACAGTCGAGCCCCGGGTGCCGATGGTCTGCCATCTGAGGTGTACAAACGGTATTCATCTATACTTCTTCCCGTTTTACTTAAAGTGTATAACCATGCGTTCGAGACGGGATCTCTCCCTTCTTCCATGAACGAAGCCCTCATAGTGGTGCTGTTGAAACCCGGCAAGGATGCTCTGTCCCCGGATTCCTACAGACCAATATCGCTACTCACTTGTGATGTTAAACTACTGGCTAGGATATTGGCGAATAGATTGGCCAATTGTATACAAACAGTGATTCATAGAGACCAATCCGGGTTTATCCCTACTAGATCCACGTCCCAGAATTTACACAGACTCTTTTTGAATTTACAAATTCCCACGGACAACATGGGCGGTACTGTCATTGTATGCCGCTAAGGCATTCGATAGTGTGGAATGGCCATATCTATGGGAAGTATTGACTAAATTCGGAGTGGGTCCCTCATTTCTCTGGTGGGTCCAACTATTATATAGTGCCCCGTTGGCGAGAATACGCATTAATGGAGCAGTTTCGGATTAATTTAGTCTTGCCAGAGACACCCGCCAGGGGTGCCCTCTTTCACCCCTGCTGTTTGCCTTGGCCTTAGAGCCTCTAGCTGTCCATATTAGGGAATCACAAGAGATAAGTAGGATTCTGTAGGGGTTCCGGACAAGATGTTGTCTCCCTATATGCGGATGATACTCTAATATACCTGGGTGACACTGCTGGATCCCTGCAAAATGTGATGAGACTGATAGCTGACTTTGGGCAGCTGTCAGGTTTCAGCATCAACTGGAATAAATCAGTACTCCTGCCCCTGGATCCTCTCCCTGGCCCATTGCCTGCCTGCGCGAGAGACATTGCCGTAGTTAACAAATTCAAGTATCTAGGGGTGTAAGTTACCCCGGATCCTACTCAATACCTAGATAAGAACTTGTCCCCATTGCTTCAGAAGTTCCGGCTGAAGTGCTCTGCCTGGCAGAAACTACCACTCTCTGTTATGGGCAGAGTTAATCTCATTAAAATGGTATGGGCCCCTCAACTCCTTTATGTCTTTCACAACGCCCCAGTCTGGATAACGCATAAATTGTTCTCCCGAATAGATACCCAATTTAGGGAACTGATCTGGAACAACGAACCGGCTCGTATCAGCTTGCGCACTTTGCAACTTGCAAAGGACCAGGGTGGTATGGCGGTCCCTAACGCCAGAAACTACTATGTGGCTTCACAGCTTCAACACCTGGGTAACTGGGGGGAGGTGGATAACTCTGATACTATTAGGTCTCTCATAATCCCTGGGAACTCTAATATTTTCCGGCACTGGTATACCTCGATGCAGGTCTCACGCAATTTCCAACCACTCTCCCCACTATAAAACTATTGACTAAATTATGGGAATATGTTAGATCCCTCTTTAAACTCAGAGCGGTCTGTCAGTTCACCCCGATATGGAGGAACAAATATTTTAAGGAACTTTTCAAGCTCCAGGGGTTCGGTCTATGGGAGGAGGCGGGACTCTGCTATATCGTCCAGTTATTCTCTGGAACTGTACTTAAATCTTATAAAAATCTGAAAGAGGAATTTAATTTACAGAATTCACAATTCTACCAGTATCTGCAGTTGCGCCATGCTGTGCAGGGGGAAGGCAGGTTGTCTCCGTTTGTCCAGACAGTACATCCTCTGATGAGAGAGGTCCTCTCGACTAAGGAGAAAAACCAGAGTTGGTCTTACCGGAAACTCTGTTTCCAGGAGTCTTCCAGGACAGCCCTTGAGAGATGGAGCTTCTCCCTGGACAGGAAACACATCACCTCCAGCTCTTTAAAAGGCGGTCCCTCAGGCATCTGGTCAGTTTTAATCCAAGAACCGAAGGACGGAGCTGAAAAACAGTTAATGACATACATACATATTATCCATCCATATATACATACACACATATATACCTACCTCAAAGCATAGGGTGGGAACGTGCTGTCCTGGAAGACTCCTGGAAACAGAGTTTCCGGTAAGACTAACTCTGATTTTCCCAAGGTGTCTTCCAGGACAGCCCTTGAGAGGATGAGCAAGCACTCACCAG
Source organism: Rana kukunoris (assembly GCA_029574335.1). Lineage (NCBI taxonomy): Eukaryota > Metazoa > Chordata > Amphibia > Anura > Ranidae > Rana > Rana kukunoris. Next base: position 162,480,870 of record CM056056.1, on the reverse strand, counting down.
ATTAGGGTGGGACTACTGCTTGCAGGACTTTCCTCCCAAAGGCCTGATCTTGACTACTTAGGACGTCCAGTCGGTAATGTCGAATGAACGTGGACATGCTTGACCACGTAGCGGCCTTACATATCTGCTCCGGGGTAGCCCAGGACGTGGCTAACGCCCTTGTAGAGTGTGCCTTCAAACCCTGTGGAGGATCCAAGTGTAGAGCTTTATACCCTTCCAAGATGGCCAATTTAATCCACCTGGCTAGTGTCCCTTTTGAAGCCTGTTTTCCCTTTCGATTCCCGGAAAAAAGAATAAACAGTGCATCTGATTCTCTAAAGCTTTTAGTTGCTTCCAGATAAACTAAAAGGCATCTCCTGACATCTAGCCGGTGTAATTGTTCTTCTTTGCTATTTCTTGGTTCATTGCAAAAGGAAGGAAGTATAATGTCCTGACTCTTGTGAAAAGCAGAGGCGACTTTTGGCACAAAGGACTGATCTGTCTTTAGAATAACTTTATCCTCCAAAATTTGCATATACATATCTCTAATTGAGAGAGCCTGAAGTTCGCTGATTCTGCGGGCAGAAGTCATAGCGACCAAAAAAATTGTCTTCAAAGTAACTAATTTTAAGGATGCCTCTGATATCGGCTCAAAAGGCTCTTTAATGATCGCTTTCAACATAAGAGATAGGTCCCACGTCGGGACCTTACGGCATGGGGACGGGCGTTGTTTGGCAATCGCTTTGCAAAATCTGCTGACAAGCGGGTCCTCTTGTAAGGAGCGCTGAACATAAACTGAAAGGGCAGCAATTTGAACCTTAATTGTGCTTAAGGCCGCCAACTTCTTGTCGATGCCCTCCTGTAAGAATTCCAAAATCGCTGGGGAATCATGTTCCCTCTTTCCATTCTCTTTAAGCCAGAGATTACATTTTTTTCCAGTGTTTCAGATAAATCGCTCTGGTAACTGGTTTGCGACTCTGTAATAGAGTTTTGATTACTCTATCTGATAGACCCTTAGGCCTCGTACACACGAGGGGATATGTCCGCTGAAAACGGTCCGATGGACCGTTTCAGCAGACATCTCCGCTCGTGTGTATGGGCTAGTGGACAGATTTGTCCACCCGACAGATTTCAAAGCATGCTTTGAAATCTATCTGGTGGGAATCTGTCCGCCCGACATGTCTGCTGGTTAGTACACTTACCAGCAGACATGTCGTCCCGCACCGCCACCGCGCCGCCGCCGAATGGATTCGGCGCATGCACGGAAGTGTTTTACTTTCTGGTGCGTGACGTAGCGGTGACGTGGCGGCGTCAACGTCACCGCCGCGTCACCGACACGTCACCGCGCTGTCGGGGAATTTGATCCGATGGTGTGTACACGCCATCGGATCAAACTCCAGATCGGACATATCCGATGGAAATGGTCCGTGGACCATTTTCATCGGATATGTCCGATCGTGTGTACGAGGCCTTAGACTTCAGGATGTCTATTTCAGAAACCAGGCTGCTAGATTCAGAAAAGCTGGATTGGGGTGCCGCACTGGACCTTGAGTCAACAGATCTTGACTGCACGGCAACATCCACGGTGGACGATCTGCTAACGCTAGTAGAAGCGAAAACCACGCCCTCATTGGCCAAAAGGGGCTATCAGGATAAGGGAAGTCTTCTCCATCCTGAATTTGGAAAGGACTCTCGGTAAGAGATGCAGAGGTGGGAAAGCATATGTCAGGGAGAATGACCATGCGTTCTGAAGGGCATCGACTGCTACCGGTTGATCCCTGGGGTTCAGTGAGAAAAATTCTGGAAGCTTGGTATTTCTCCTGTTGGCAAACAAGTCGATCTCCGGAAGACCCCATTTGGACACTATCTTGGCAAAGACCGTCGGATCCAGGGACCATTCTTCTTGAGAGACTAACTGTCTGCTCAAGAAATCAGCTAGACTGTTTTGCGTACCCTTGAGATGGACAGCTGAAAGTGACTCGAGATTCTCTTCTGCCCATACAAAAACTTCTTTTGCTATGCCCATCAGGGTGGGATTCCTGGTCCCCCCTTGTTTGTTCAAATACGCTACAGTAGTTGTATTGTCCGACCTGATCTGTAGATGTTGATGCTTGAGCTGACCCTGGAACGCTGCGATCCCTTTGGCTACGGCTTTTAACTCCCGGTAATTTGAAGAGTGTTTCTTTTCTAGATGACTCCAGGTGTCTTGTGCCCACTGACCTTCTAGGTGGGCTCCCTAACCTTGGTTGCTGGCGTCCGTAGTCAAGATGCGTGTCACAGGTGGGTTCCACAGCAGACCTTTGTTCAGGTGGTTTTGGTTTCTCCACCACCAGAGAGCCTGCTTTGTTTTTTCTGGCAGGTATATCTTCTCCTCCAAGTCTTTTCCTGCGAGATTTTGAAGGAGAAAAGACTGGAGTGGCCTTTGGTGGAACCTGGCCCATCTGACTGCTGGGATGGAGGCTGTCATGAGGCCTAGGACTGACATTATCTCCCTTACTGTGACAGGGAGATTTGTCTGCAACTGAGCTACTCGCTGACTTAGGTGATCGATTTTTTCTTGTGGGAGAAAGATCCTTTGCTCTGTAGAACTTACTATGTAGCCCAAAAACAGGATTTCCTGTGTGGGAATGAGGACTGACTTTTCCCTGTTGACTATCCAGCCTAACTGAGTCAACCACTGCTGGACGACCACTAGGTCCTCGAGTAGCTTTTGTTTTGTGGGTGCCAGGAACAACAGGTCGTCCAAGTATGGGACAACTGTTATTCCTTGGAGTCTTAGGCCTCGTACATACGATCAAATCTGTCCGCTGGACCGTTTCAGCAGACAGATTCGATTGTGTGTACGGCCGAGCAGACAGATTTGTCCACCCGACAGATTTCAAAGCATGCTTTGAAATCTATCGGGTGGGAATCTGTCCGCCCGACATGTCTGCTGGTTAGTACACTTACCAGCAGACATGTCGTCCCGCACCGCCGCCGAATGGATTCGGCGCATGCGCGGAAGTGTTTTACTTCCTGGTGCGGTGACGTGGCGGCGTCAACGTCACCGTCACGTCACCGACACGTCAGCGCGCCGTCTGCTGGCGGGGATTTTGGTTTGCTCGTGTGTACACGCGAGCAAACCAAAATCCCAGCAGACAGATTTGTTCAAGGCCTTAGAGGGGCCAACGTCTCCGCAAGGATTTTGGTAAAGATCCTCGGAGACGAGGAGAGGCCAAAGGGGAGGGCTTGGCTCTGATAGTGGAAAATCTTTTCCCCTATCCGAACTGCTATGCGAAGGAACCTTTGGGAGCTTACTCTGATAGGAATGTGGAGGTAGGCATCCTTCAGATCTATCTTTGCCATAAAGCAGTCTTTCTGAAGCAAATTCTTGACAGAATAAATAGATTCCATGCGGAATTTTTTGTACCGAATGACTGCATTCAACGGTTTTAGGTTGAAAATCAGGCGATACTTCCCTGATGGCTTTCGTACCAGAAAGACGTGCGAGTAAAAACCCCGACCTTCTTCCTGTTTGGGAACTGGTATTAGGATTTTTTGATCTACAAATTCTCCTATGAGAAGTTGTAGCGCCTGTGCTTTTACCGGGTCCTTTGCCAGCTGTGTAACCAAGAATCTTGTTGGTGGCAACTGACTGAACTCCAGGGCATAGCCCTTTCCTATGACTCCCCTGACAAAGTTGTTGGAGGTCAACTTTATCCATTGTGGAAGGAGTCCCCCAGTCTTCCTGTTAAAAGGCTTTTTCTTTTCAGGAAAGGTCCTCTTTTTATCCGCCGTGCGTTCTAACGATTCATCTAGCGGAGTACCAAACAAAAGGTTACCTGAGAAAGGAACGCTACAAAGACGTAATTTAGATGAGGTGTCTCCTGGCCAAGTCTTGAGCCAAAGAGTTCTCCTCGCTGCTACTGACAGTGAAGCTGACCTGGCTGAAAGCTTTACCGATTCTGCCGAAGCATCAGCGATAAAACCAACTGCCTTAAACAGCAATGGAAGAGATTTCAATAAATCTTCTCTAGGAGTACCTGCTGTCAGGTGTTCCTGTAGCTGTTTGAGCCAAAATTCTAAATTACGTGCTACACACGTAGTTGCCAGGGCTGGTTTAAGATTAGCCATGGCTGCGTCCCAGGATCTTTTGAGGATAACATCTCCCCTTTTGTCCATGGGATCTGCTAAATGTCCCATGTCCTCAAACACTAAGTCTGAGTGCTTTGAGACTTTAGACAGGGGGGCATCCAGTTTAGGGGACTGGTTCCAGACCGCCTTAGGGTCTTCCTCAAAAGGAAATCTTCTTTTTAAACCGCTAGAAAAGAAAGGCCTCTTGTCAGGTTCCTCCCATTCCCTAAGCACCAGGTCTGACATCAGCTTGTGCACTGGAAAAACTTTTTGTTTTCTCCTGCTTAACCCCTGATACATTTTATCATGTCGTGAGAGAGAAGTTTTTTCTTCCTTCATCTCTAACGTTTCATGAATAGCCCCAATTAATTCATCTACCTCCTCCTGGGAGAGCTTGAATCTAGTGGGTGTGCGGGAGTCATTCTGATCATCTTCCTGCCCAGAATCTGAATGGGAGGAATCCGAATCAGGATTTCTAAGGGAAATCTCCTCATTCTCCACAGGATCACCTTCTCCTGACGCTACCGGAGTGGGAGAGGTGGGCACCTCTTGCTGTGTGGTGGCTGGCTTTGGGATTTGTGAGTCAGCAATAAGTTTCCTAAAGGACTGAAAAGTTGCTTTCATCTCCTCTTTAAAAGAACCCAAAAAATGTGTTAAGTGGGGAATCCTCTTCACTGCTTATCACAGTTGAAATACAGGGTCCACATAGGTTTTTCCCGGGTATATTCCAGGCTTCTTAATTTAACCCATGACGCAGGGGGACTTCCCTGTAGGAAGGGATGGGAGCGAGACCTGGGGCCTATAGTCGGAGACGTTTGGGATCTTTGCCTGACGTCTGCTCCCCAGGTCTCGGTCTCCGCTTCACAGAGGCTATCTCATTTATACCTCTTGCATAGGGTGTATAGGACCCCAGCCAGACTACATAAATGGGGCGTCAGGGACACGCCTTTATGTCCGAAATGTGAAGCACATACTGGAGATCTGCTGCACATGATGTGGAAGTGTCCGAAACTTTTTAGATACTGGAAGTATGTACTCGAGACCATTTCTATGGTGTTTCAAATACCAACCTTGCAGGACCCAGTTGTATGCCTGCTTGGTGCCCTGGAGTTACTCGAGCTGTCACCCAACGGTCATGTTGCCGTGCTACGTCTACTCTATATCGCTCGCAAGGAAATTGCGCGGCACTGGATTACTCCAAGGGTACCAACGGGTGGGCAGTGGGTAAAGCGAGTTAATAACCTACTAATTCGAGAGAAACTCACGTACCAACATCGTAATGTCTTGCGGAAATTCTACTCTATGTGGCAACCCTGGTTTGATGTCCCGGGATTGGGTCCCGTCCAGCTAGTGAGGGATAGATTGCTCCAAGGTTAACCTGTCTGTTGGAAGGATAGAGCGGTTTGGATTATAGGATAGTAAAAGCGGAGTGGATAAACTAATGGGGGAGTGGTATTGTGTAATGCTCCAAGTGGTGGTGGCTGGCGACTGGCAGTAAGTAGGAGAGACATGGCTATGTTACTGCCTTCAGTTCTTGTTCTCACCACTATCCTAAAAGATTTTTCCCTTCCCTTTTTTTTTCTGTTTGTTTTTCCTACCCCCCTTTTTTTTCTCCTCCCTTTTCTCCTCTACTATAAGTCGTGTTGTACTACAGTGAGCGCACTCAGGTCCTATTTACTGAGAGACAATCCTTATTTTGCAGTATTGTATATGTCATTATTTCTGCCCTTATGTTTGCTTATTTCATTTTCCATGACTCGATTGTACCTGAACTGGTGCCCGTAGCGAGCCTAGTTGTTTTATTCATGACAGGTTCTGTTGAATGTTTGCTCCTGCTACTGCGAATACCATGACCTGTATGTGTATGTTTATGTAATCTCTTTGTTTCTAATAAACTTTTTTCTGATTAAAAATAAAAAAAAGACACTGAGACTCCTCCTGAACCTGATACCATTTTACCTGCTAAAAATTTTCTTTTGTTACAGAGTGATCTTATCTCGCAAATTAAGTCAGCAGTCCAAAACCATCCTCCTCCTCTGGAACTCCAATCTAAGGAAGGACTCTACTACCACGGTGAGCAAATTTTTGTTCCTGAGCATCTACGAACTGCAGTTCTTTACATGTGCCATGACCATCCTTTGGCAGGGCATTTTGGGGCCTATAAGACCTCAAATCTGGTCCTTCGCTCCTTCTGGTGGCCCCACTTGTTGCAAAACTGCATGTTAAATCTTGCACAACGTGCCTTCGGAATTAATCTGATTGGGCTAAGAATTGGGGTCTATTGGAACCCCTTCCTGTCCCTGACAAATTATGATCTCTATGGACTTCATTGTCGAGTTACCCCCCTCCGAAGGGTTTACTACAATTTTTGTAATTGTGGATCGGCTGTCTAAGATGGCCCACTTTGTGCCCCTGAAAGGTACCCCTTCTGTAGCGGAAACTGCCTCTTCCTTTATCAAAGAAGTTGTACGCCTACACGGTATTCCCGCTAACATCACCTCTGACCGTGGGGTGCAATTTACGTCCCGATTTTGGAAATCCCTATGTGAAGCTCTGGGCATTAAACACTGTTTGTCATCTGCCTATCACCCTCAGACTAATGGGCAAACAGAGAGGACAAACCAGACATTAGAACAGTATCTGCGTTGTTTTTCCTCATTTGCACAAGATGACTGGGTCTCTCTCTTGCCGTTAGCGGAGTTTGCATATAATAACTCTTTACATTCTGCAACCAAACAAACCCCCTTTTTTGCTAATTATGGGTTCCACCCATCCTTTTTGTCTGATGTTCCCCAGGAATCTTCAGTCCCAGCAGTACAGGATTGTCTGGACTTCTGGAGGTCCAACAACCAACTCTTGCAGGAAACCATCACTAAAGCCCAAGGAAGTAACAAAAGGTTCTTCGATAGGAGGAGAAGAGGTAACCTTGACCTGCAACCAGGGGACAAAGTGTGGCTTTCCACTGCAAACCTAAAGTTGGCTTGCCCCTCTAAGAAATTAGGACCCAGGTACATTGGCCCATTTCCTGTTAGGAAGAAGATTAATGCTGTGGACTTTGAGCTTTGCTTACCTGGAAGTTTGAGGATTCACCCAGTGTTTCATGTCTCCCTCTTGAAACAATCCATTGCTAACCCCTTCTCTGATCGTGAACCCGAAGCACCTGCCCCTGTGCTTGTTGAAGGGAACGAGGAATTTGTGGTCGAAACTGTTCTTGATTGCAGGAAGAGAAGGGGTCAAACCCAGTTTTTAATCAAATGGAAGGGCTATGGTCCCGAAGACAACTCATGGGAACCTTCTTCCAACGTACATGCTCCACAGTTAGTTCGGGCCTATCTTCGCCTTCATGCTGAGAAAAGGTCCCTGGTGGGCATCCGGAGGCTGCCCGTAAGGGGGGGGGGCAATGTAAGAGAACTGTTACCTTCTGTCCTAGGTGCACCAATGCGCATGCGCGTGCACACGGGCGTCCTGAAATACTTAGGCGCACCAATGCGCATGCGCGCGCGCACACACGGGCACGCCAATGAGTGCACACGCGACGGACGCCGTGCACGCCCCTAGCGCCAATCGGCACTCACTGCTTATTTAAGGAAGTGCTCTGACCTGGACCCATTGCTGACTGGTCTTCAGCTAGTACCCTGGCACCCAGTATTCCTGCTGTTATCCTGCCCTACTTCCTGTTGCTGGACCCGGCTCGCCCTGACCCTGATCTTGAACAATGTTATCGTCTGACTTCCGGTTTCTGATCTTGGCTACCCATTTGACACTTCTACTGCCTGCTGCTTTGTACCTCGCTGCCCGCCTGCTACCTGACCCGGCTTCCGTATGACCCGCCACGGCTGTCTGAACCTCCACCTGCAGGCACTCGTGTTCCTCCTGTCCCTTGGTATCCTCTGTTCCATCTCCAGCGGTACCAGGGCTGGAGATACAAGAGAGGCCGACCTCGTCATCTCAGTCTCCCATCAGGTACGTGACAGTCGCATGATCCACTAAACTCAAATAATATTGGTTGATCATCAGCATATCGATCCTTGAATATATTTTGTGGGTTTTGGAGAAATAACTATAATCTCTGTCCCGCTCATGTAACGCCCTCCAGCTGTCAACCAAATGTAGAGAGCGAAGGCGCTGTTTGAGACATCTTAACGCTTTCTGTGACAAAAAAGTTTTCCCCGATGAGGTGTTATTCAAAGGGAGGAGGTACTATGGTCTTAGCCACACAATGCTCACACCCCCTTCAATTCTCTGCTGCACGTTCACACGCAGTGTTGTAGTTCAGAGAACGGGGACGAGCACGACTTGGACCACAGTGAAGAAGCTACCATAAGATTTTTACTATGGAGCCAGACAACCAGGAAGTGAGGAGTTTAGCAAAGGATTGCAGCTACTTCAAAGCAAAAACGGACAATGAGGACATGAAATCAAGACTGCTATAAGGTAAAGCAAGCTATTTAGCCCAAACATTTTTTTTCCTTTAGTGACCCTTTAATTTTTCGAAAAAATATGTATTTTAATAAGGCTGCTACAGCCTATGATTTACTCCAAATCCAGTGTGTCATCGTTACTTAGGTTATGGTAAGAAGTTGGAGTTTAAAAAAGGGTTAAGCAGCAAGGTACATTGTACATATACAATAGTCATGGTTCCTGTCCTACTAACAGTTAAAAAGGGATATGTCTGATGATAAATGCATTGTAGAGAACTAGTATCCAATCAGAGGTTGTTAGGATTATACACCCCCTTGTAAAATCTAGTTCCTGCCAGAATCAAGGACATAAGAATATACAGAGTATGACAGCAGGTGGGTCAAAAGAGTTCCTTTAAATGGCATGTGAATGGCAAATATTTCTCTTGTGACTCAGGGTGACAATCCATTCATTTTGTTTGATAAACAAATGTCATGTGCCCTGATCAGATAACTGTCAGGCCTAAGGGTAAATGTGGAGTTTCTGAAACCATCTTCCAGAAATAGATTAATAAAAATACAAATTGCTTAACAGCAATACTTTGATAATACACTATACAGGGAGTACAGAATTATTAGGCAAGTTGTATTTTTGAGGATTAATTTTATTATTGAACAACAACCATGTTCTCAATGAACCCAAAAACTCATTAATATCAAAGCTGAATATTTTTGGAAGTAGTTTATAGTTTTAGCTATTTTAGGGGGATATCTGTGTGTGCAGGTGGACCACAGTGGACCACAGTGAAGAAGCTACCATAAGATTTTTACTATGGAGCCAGACAACCAGGAAGTGTGGAGTTTAGCAAAGGATTGCAGCTACTTCAAAGCAAAAACGGACAATTAATTATTAGGCAACTTAACAAAAAACAAATATATACCCTATTCAATTATTTATTTTTACCAGTGAAACCAATATAACATCTCAACATTCACAAATATACATTTCTGACATTCAAAAACAAAACAAAAACAAATCGGTGACCAATATAGCCACCTTTCTTTGCAAGGACACTCAAAAGCCTGCCATCCATGGATTCTGTCAGTGTTTTGATCTGTTCACCATTAGTGTTGAGCGGAATACGCCATATTCGATTTCACGACATTGCGCGAATATATAGAAGAATATTCGCGAATATTCGCTAATATCGAATATTCGTGATATTAGTGAATGCGAAATTTCGCTAATGCGAAAATGATTGCGAAATTCTCATAAACGGAGATCATTTCCTGTATTACTAAACTAATATGCACTAAACACTAACTCTACACTAACTCTACTTAAAAGAAAGAATAAGGGGGCAAAAGAAGGGCGGAGAAGATAATCGCGCAATATTCCTATTGCGCGATTATCTTCTGCGCCCTTCTTTTGCCCTTCTTTTGCATCAGAGCCAATCAGAATAACTCGAATATTCGGCAAAAGGAATATCGCGCAATATCCCTTTTGCCGAATATTCAAGTTATTCTGATTGGCTCTGATGCAAAAGAAGGGCGGAGAAGATAATCGCGCAATATTCCGTTTGCCGAATATTCGAGTTATTCTGATTGGCTCTGATGCAAAAGAAGGGCGCATCAGAGCCAATCAGAATAACTCGAATATTCGGCAAAAGGAATATTGCGCGATTATCTTCTCCGCCCTTCTTTTGCACCAGAGCCAATCAGAATAACTTGAATATTCGGCAAAATGAATATCGCGCAATATCCCTTTTGCCGAATATTCGAGTTATTCTGATTGGCTTTGATGCAAAAGAAGGGCCGAGTAGCTGATGCGATTCTTTTATGTTGCCGAAAATTCGCAATGCAAATTTTCGGCAACATAAAAGAATCGCATCAGCTACTCGGTCCAGGGTCTCTCTCTAATCATACCAGCAATGCTTTTAGACGTCGATGGAGATCACTAGGATGTGATCTGTTTTAAAAATAAATTTGAAAAAATACGAATATTCGCCATAGCGAATATTCGCCGCAATATTCGAGTTATTCGCGAATACTTGAATATGCAATATTCGTAGCGAATATTCTCAATGCGAATATTCGTGAGCAACACTATTCACCATCAACATTGCATGCAGCAGCAACCACAGCCTCCCAGACACTGTTCAGAGAGGTGTACTCCTTGTAAATCTCACATTTGATGATGGACCACAGGTTCTCAATGGGGTTCAGATCAGGTGAACAAGGAGGCCATGTCATTAGTTTTTCTTCTTTTATACCCTTTCTTGCCAGCCACGCTGTGGAGTACTTGGATGCGTGTGATGGAGCATTGTCCTGCATGAAAATCATGTTTTTCTTGAAGGATGCAGACTTCTTCCTGTACCACTGCTTGAAGAAGGTGTCTTCCAGAAACTGGCAGTAGGACTGGGAGTTGAGCTTGACTCCATCCTCAACCCGAAAAGGCCCCACAAGCTCATCTTCGATGATACCAGCCCAAATCAGTACTCCACCTCCACCTTGCTGGCGTCTTGAGTCGGACTGGAGCTCTCTGCCCTTTACCAATCCAGCCACGGGCCCATCCATCTGGCCATCAAGACTCACTCTCATTTCATCAGTCCATAATACCTTAAAAAAATCAGTCTTGAGATATTTCTTGGCCCAGTCTTGACGTTTCAGCTTGTGTGTCTTGTTCAGTGGTGGTCGTCTTTCAGCCTTTCTTACCTTGGCCATGTCTCTGAGTATTGCACACCTTGTGCTTTTGGGCACTCCAGTGATGTTGCAGCTCTGAAATATGGCCAAACTGGTGGCAAGTGGCATCTTGGCAGCTGCACGCTTGACTTTTCTCAGTTCATGGGCAGTTATTTTGCACCTTGGTTTTTCCACACGCTTCTTGCGACCCTGTTGACTATTTTGAATGAAACGCTTGATTGTTCGATGATCAAGCTTCAGAAGCTTTGCAATTTTAAGAGTGCTGCATCCCTCTGCAAGATATCTCACTATTTTTGACTTTTCTGAGCCTGTCAAGTCCTTCTTTTGACCCATTTTGCCAAAGGAAAGGAAGTTGACCAATAATTATGCACACCTGATATAGGGTGCTGATGTCATTAGACCACACCCCTTCTCATTACAGAGATGCACATCACCTAATATGCTTAATTGGTAGTAGGCTTTCGAGCCTATACAGCTTGGAGTAAGACAACATGCATAAAGAGGATGATGTGGTCAAAATACTAATTTGCCTAATAATTCTGCACTCCCTGTAGGTCAATCCAGCCAAATACTGTAAGGGCAGCGCATTGTAGATTGGAGTAAAGAGGAAGTAAACCCTACAAAAAAATAATAAAAAAAATAAACCCTGCAAGACAAAAACATAATGAGCTAGTAAAAACCTAAAAAGGATACATATTATTGCCCGGATTCACAGACATTGGCACACATTTATGCTGTCGTAGCGTATCTGTTTTACGCTACGCCGAGGCAGCGCAGAGAGGCAAGCATGGAATTCACAAAGCAAATGATCCCAACGTTGTACCAGCGTGGCGTATATTTCGTAGGCGTAAGCCGGCATAGGTGGAAGTGGGTGTGACCCCATGCAAATGATGCGGACGCATGCCCATCACCCCTATGCGCATGCTCACAACTATGCCGGCGCAACTTCCTTAAATACGCCGGCCCACCGGCTTACGCCGAGCACATAAATACACCCAGCCATAAGCCCATCCAGCGCAAAAGTACACCAGCTTGCTTGTCTTCCCCCTGGAGCAGAGTACTTTTTGCAGTCTGAGCCATGTCCGATACTAAGGTGGACAGGGACAGGAGAAAAAAATATTTCCGGCAGATGAGAGGGCTATCCTGACCCAGCCACCTCAAAGTACGACACGTACCTCCATGGGGCACAGAGCGCCAGGACCAGCAGGGCCAGGAAGCATAAGATTCCTCCAGAAGATCACCCTGGAGGTCAATGCCCTTGGGCATGAATCCAGGACCTGTAAGGACATCAGCAAAAAGATCAACGACATGCGTCGGCTAGTCCGGGATAAGCTGGCCAGCATCAGAAGGCACCTCAGGGGCACAGGAGGCGGACCAGCTTCTTCTGTGAAGTTGACACCTGGGTAGGAGGTCATTGCCATTTGCCTGTAGCAGGAGCAGGTGGAGGGCCTGGAGGGCTTTGACTCCAGTGAACAGGACTTAAGGACAGGTAAGTGTGTTTTATCCCCCATCCGGTGTGTAGCATGTGAGGGGGTGGAAGGAAACGTGACAAGTGTGTGGGTCCACCAACATGTGAATGTTGTGTGTCATCCACAGATGTGCTGGAGGAAGCTGGGCCATCCTCTGGCTGTGTCCGACCCACGCCATCCCTGGAACATCCTCAGCCTCAGCCTGACCCCCTGGGAAGCCATGAGACATTGGTGGAGGGGAGTGCCCAAACCTCTGCTCTAGACGTAGTTATTGAGGAGCAGGTGGATCTCCATCTAGAGAAATGCCTCTATCATGAGGAGGCTTCCATCTTCCCTGGACCCTCTCAGACCTCCACACCCATCAGGGCTACCCCCTCCAGGGGAACCCCATCCAGGGAAGCCCCCTCCAGGGCGAATAGAACATGGGTTGGGACTTTGAATGAGGCATATGAAAAACACATAAAAAAAGGAAACTAAAGCGCTAGCCAACAGTGAATAGATAAACCAAACAAGAGAGGAAATAAACTAATTAAATGCAGCTCAAATCTAGTATGTGCTGACAACAAAAATAGGTATTAAAGTGAAATGATGAGCGCAACTAAAACTAAACTACACAATCAATCCAAAGTAAACAAGTGAGCATCGCTATAGGAAACAGTGATAATACAATGAATACAAAATAAGTGGAGTATTTAAATATGTGCAATCAAGTGCAACAACAAATGTCCCAAATAAGTGTAATCCAGTGAAAAAACAAATGTAGATCAATCAGTGACAAGGCTTCTGTCCATGTAAACAATGAGATCATCCAGATGAGACTTCACAGAAAAAACGAATAAAACACCAAAACGGACTTCATCCGGATGAAGTCACGTGACGTGACGCAACGCGTAAGGTTGACCGGAAGTGATGTGACACCCTGACCGTCCGACCGGAAGTGCCATTGTTTTGGTGTTTTATTCGTTTTTTCTTTTGTAAGTGTGTTTTACCTCATTAAACTGTCCTCAGTTTTACGTACTTCACCATGTGAGCTTCATTTTTTCTTTGGAACATCCTCTACACTTCTATCCTATGGTGACCGGACCTCGATTGTGGCTAAGGTTGGCTAAAAGATCTACATCAGAGACGGCTGTCCACAGGACCATCGGTGTATGTGTTGATGCCCCTTTTCTTCCTTGTCGAAGGTAAGCGCTCTGTGAGCCTGTTCATCTGTGAAGTCTCATCTGGATGATCTCATTGTTTACATGGACAGAAGCCTTGTCACTGATTGATCTACATTTGTTTTTTCACTGGATTACACTTATTTGGGACATTTGTTGTTGCACTTGATTGCACATATTTAAATACTCCACTTATTTTGTATTCATTGTATTATCACTGTTTCCTATAGCGATGCTCACTTGTTTACTTTGGATTGATTGTGTAGTTTAGTTTTAGTTGCGCTCATCATTTCACTTTAATATGAAAAACACATGCCTCCACATCTGATAATTGAAAAAGAGAAGAGGCTCTTCTCTTTTTCACCCCCTCCAGGGCTATTCCGTCCAGACGGACTCAACCGGCTACCTCCCCTAGGAAGGCTCTGGCCAAGACTAGGGGTGCAGCCGGTTCCCTCCAAGAAGGGCTTGAGAGGGAGCAGGCACGGCAGACACGCCACATTGCCGATATTGCCGGCGACCTGCACAGAGTGGCTGACAGCCTGGCCTCTTTTCCTGGATCCTCGGATATGCAGCAGTGCCTCACACAACAGGCTGCCCATACCCAGGCCATAATGGACTGCCTGCAGGACATCAATGCAAACTGCGCAGCCATGGCCACAAGCCTCTGTGACCAAAGCCAGACCCCAGATGCCATGCATGACCACATGTTAGCAGGGGGTCCCTCGTCATCTGTGGTCCAGGGATCTGGGGACATGCAGGCCATCCAGGACCGGCACACTGCGGCTATTGTCGAGCTGCAGGCCACAGCATCTGGAATCCTGGCAGAGGTGAAGAGCCTGGGGGTGGTTGTGCAGGCCAACACTGCTGCCATTCAGACAGAGGGTCGGCAGAACAGGCGCTTCCAGCGGCAGACCAACGCCTGCCAGCTGCGGATGCAGGCAGATACTAACACCGTTCTGACCCGCATTGTCGTTGCGTTGGAGGGTGTTGGAGTGCATTCAAAATAATCTGGCCTAAAAAGATCTGGATTTACAATGGAATGACACTTGATCCCATGGTTTATTTGAAGCTACAGAGGAAGTGGGCCCCCTGCAGTTTGCAGTTTGCATTTGCACACAGACTTCAAAGAGTTTTGTGACAATGGACTGCAATACCTCCCCCCCTAGAGGAGAGAATGTTTTGGAAGTGCAGCTGATTGGATAGACAAATATGGGTGGGCTTTTTGAATGAGTGTTGGGTGAATGATGTTGGAATTGAGAGCTCTCTGTGTCCTGGATGCTAGGTGAGTAAGGGTCTTGGCTGGCCAAAAGCTTCATGGAAACCTGGTGGCCATTTTAGGTCTAAGACATGTGGTCAGACCAAGGCCTTCCTTCGTCTTTCTCTCTCCTCTTGATACCGGATATGGGAGCTCTAGGCTCACTGCTAACCAGCTGATTTTACAGATGTGATAAGTATCTTTGAAATTCTCTTGTATATATATGTATTGTGATGTTTATAATGTGTGATGTCGTACTATCCCGATCTCCTTGGGAATAAACAGAGATGTTCATTTTTACAAGCAGCAGTGCGTATATGTGTGTTTGTATATTAATAGGCATAGACCAATGAATCCATTTATGCAGTAAATAGAGGGAACCTGTGAATATCTCTTGAGCTCATTACTTTAGTCTATATTTGCTAGCCTTGTAAAGTACAGCAGTTTTTACAATTGGCGCCCAATGGAAATGTGGTAGTCTTAAAAGCCACATAGAACCCGCAGGACAGAAATGCTCAAGTACAGGGCAGCTTTTAGAAGGATGGTATGTGTATGTGTGTATGTATAGGCAAAAGGTTCAATTGTGTTGAATGACATCAGGTAAAAGTGGTAAGGAATGAGAATAGTGAATTCTAGGAGCAATTTGTTCATTTTTTTTAATTTGTGAGTTGTAAGAGCTAAAAGAGAATTGAGTTTGATTCATTACTTGGGGCAGTGTGAGAAGTACGTTTGTGCGGAAGTGTGTGAGATCCATGGATTGTGATGTTGTGTTAGATGAATCAACAGGCCCAAAGCGCTGTTTTGTTAAAGTTTGAACTATAGAACACCATTCCTCATTTTTAAAGAGCAACCACCCCCCCCTCTCTGTCTAGTGTGGGTGATGTGTGTTTTCTCAGCTGCTGACAGCCCAAATGACCCCCCTTTCCAGGTCTGTGACATGCAAATGACCTGAGCCAAGAAAACATATGTTACATTTTTTTTGTGGGGGGGAAAGTGCAGTTTTATTAAAGGTATGTGCTAAATAGTTTTGTATACAGGGTGTAGGTGGCTAAGTGTGAGAACATTAATACTAAAAGAATTGTGTGGATTGTATACTGTGGATTGTAAAATGGAACTTGTGTATACATATGTTAAGAAACATGCCTCTGTTAGTTATCATTCATGTGCAGATGAATCTCTTAAGAACCAGTGTGCTGCGCAATTGTCTCAGTGTCAGCAACATAATGCCAGATTAGTGGGTAAACAAATAAAGAAAATGGAAAAAGAGAAATTGGCTAATGAAATTGCAGTATTGCTCAGAATTAAGGTAATATCTGATCAAATGGGATAGAAATGGGAAGCAGAGAGGAGACGTGTTGAACAACTTCGAAAGATTGCAATAGACATGTGCAATTTTTTTCGTTACGAATAAGTTTTCTGTCATTTTTCGTTATTTTCGTTGATTCGTTAACCTACGAATGAACGAATGGTTTAGCGCAAAAAATAACGAATAACGATATTTCCAAAATTAACGAATATGGAAAACTATGAAGATAGGAAACTACTAAATGTAAAAGAACCACACAACGAAAGAAAAAAGAAACCAAAACATAGAAATAACGAAAATACCAAACACCAAAAAAAAAATCATGATTACGAAAAATAAACGAAAATGCAAACTTACTAATATTCGAAGAACGAAAAGAAAACAACCGAAATGCCGAACAAAGAATAAAAAACGAAAAGCAAAACTAACGAAAAATAAATTACAAATCTTCGGAAAACGGAAATGAAAACAACGAATATACAAAATAATGCAAATTCACTTTCATTTGTACTGTGACCAATAGCCACTCAGCGCTGTCCCTTACCCTGAAGAGGTTTGTTCCTTCCCCCAATGAGCTTCTTTCCTATTACTTAGTGGCTCCTTGACCTTGTGTCTTTATCTGTGTTAGACTGCAGTGCATTTCTTTTCAGAGTCCAGATAGGGTGTGTTTGGGTAGGTTACACCGGTTTTGTGGATCTGTCAAGTCAATCGCAGTAAAGTACGATTTACAAATTTACGACGAGTAGTGTGTCGAATAAACGTAAAATGTATTTTAACAGAATTACGAATGCAATAAAATCTACAAAAGAACGTTGTTACAATCAAATGAAATTAGACACGAAAATATGAATGATCATAAAGCAACGAAGATTTATTTCTTACGAAAATACGAACGTGGCATGATGAAATGTATAATGTAAATACGAATATCAAAACAACGAAAAATAAACCAACGTAAAAACGAATGAACGAATAAATTCATTGTTAAAATACGAACGAGGCAGAATACAAAATTAATTAATTAATTGTGTGGATTGTATACTGTGGATTGTAAAATGGAACTTGTGTATACATATGTTAAGAAACATGCCTCTGTTAGTTATCATTCATGTGCAGATGAATCTCTTAAGAACCAGTGTGCTGCGCAATTGTCTCAGTGTCAGCAACATAATGCCAGATTAGTGGGTAAACAAATAAAGAAAATGGAAAAAGAGAAATTGGCTAATGAAATTGCAGTATTGCTCAGAATTAAGGTAATATCTGATCAAATGGGATAGAAATGGGAAGCAGAGAGGAGACGTGTTGAACAACTTCGAAAGATTGCAATAGACATGTGCAATTTTTTTCGTTACGAATAAGTTTTCTGTCATTTTTCGTTATTTTCGTTGATTCGTTAACCTACGAATGAACGAATGGTTTAGCGCAAAAAATAACGAATAACGATATTTCCAAAATTAACGAATATGGAAAACTATGAAGATAGGAAACTACTAAATGTAAAAGAACCACACAACGAAAGAAAAAAGAAACCAAAACATAGAAATAACGAAAATACCAAACACCAAAAAAAAAATCATGATTACGAAAAATAAACGAAAATGCAAACTTACTAATATTCGAAGAACGAAAAGAAAACAACCGAAATGCCGAACAAAGAATAAAAAACGAAAAGCAAAACTAACGAAAAATAAATTACAAATCTTCGGAAAACGGAAATGAAAACAACGAATATACAAAATAATGCAAATTCACTTTCATTAGTACTGTGACCAATAGCCACTCAGCGCTGTCCCTTACCCTGAAGAGGTTTGTTCCTTCCCCCAATGAGCTTCTTTCCTATTACTTAGTGGCTCCTTGACCTTGTGTCTTTATCTGTGTTAGACTGCAGTGCATTTCTTTTCAGAGTCCAGATAGGGTGTGTTTGGGTAGGTTACACCGGTTTTGTGGATCTGTCAAGTCAATCGCAGTAAAGTACGATTTACAAATTTACGACGAGTAGTGTGTCGAATAAACGTAAAATGTATTTTAACAGAATTACGAATGCAATAAAATCTACAAAAGAACGTTGTTACAATCAAATGAAATTAGACACGAAAATATGAATGATCATAAAGCAACGAAGATTTATTTCTTACGAAAATACGAACGTGGCATGATGAAATGTATAATGTAAATACGAATATCAAAACAACGAAAAATAAACCAACGTAAAAACGAATGAACGAATAAATTCATTGTTAAAATACGAACGAGGCAGAATACAAAATTTTACGAAAATACTAATCTCGAATCAACGAAAAATAAACTAACATAAAAAAACGTAAACGGAAAAAAAAGTGTTACGAAAATACTAAAGAGTACGAATACGATAACTAACGTCTTACGAAACTACGACTTGTTACGAATCACAATAAACAAACAGAAACGAAACAGAAATAAACAAAATTTTTTGCTGTGCACATGTCTAGATTGCAATAACATCCTGTAATAAGAAGGAGGGGTTGCAGCTTGTCGAGAATAAATAGGGATCTGCGAGAGCAGCTTCATTCACAGAGCGCGGACGGTCAGATGAAGAGCAAACTTTTAGAAGCATTGCAAATAAGAGTGACAGAGATGGAAGAGTTGGTTATATCTGTAGAAGGGGAATTAGCAAAGACACACTCCCAGCTTCTTACAAAAGAGCAATATATTGTATCGCTTAATGAGAACAAAGGCACATTGGCTAGTATCTGCACAGTCATTGAGGAAAAGAGCCGTGATGAAACACAGTCAGATATTGCACCTATAGCTGCAAAACAGAATAACAGTTTGATTACAATCCAAGAAAGACTTACGTTATGCCAGGTTCTGGGGGAATTTAACAGCCTGGAATCACCAATGAGCCTGTCCAATAAATTTGAGGCTCTTGTACTTAAATTCAACTTGAGTAATGGGGATGCATGCTCTCTTCTGAAAGCATGGCTACCAGGACCAGTGGTAGGCAAGTTATCAGTGCAGGTTAATGACAACTTAGCAGATGCAGAAATGCGAAGAGGGGAATTGAGGCGAATTGTGGACAGTCGTGATAATGGTATGAGTAACGAATGAAATTTAGAAGAGGGGATGATCCGATAATGTTCTGCAGTGAGTATCTTGCATTGTATACGAAAGTGTTCAACTGTCCTGACTTATTGGAGGATGGTGCAAGTTTCATATACTCAATGGCCAATAAATGTTATGTAAGCTATCCCGCTAGAATGGCCCTGAGAAATGCTAGGTCCTACCAAAATTTTGTCAATATCCTACGAGACTACTGTCAAGAGTCCAGTCATAGAGAATATGGGTCAAAGGCAGATTTCTCACTAAAAAGCAGAGGTACAGGTAGGCATAGACAGTTCAGATGTTCTAAATGGAATAGAGCCCTTAAGATTGCTAGCATGCAGCAGGAAACCCCAGAAATACAGGTATCTGCAATGAAAACCCCCCAGGGTAAGAACAGCCTACCACAAAAATCTGATATGAAAGATAGCAGCCAGGACAGAACACACAACTCGCAAGAGGAGATAATAAATGACAGCCAACGCCCTAAATACAGCCAACAAGACTGGATGAACATTTCAATGTTTGCCCCCTGGGCTAATATGCCATTCTGGCTTATATGTAGTTGGGCACAGATGGCGTTGCCATTTTTCCTGTGTAATATGGCAAAGTTTACCAATACTGCCTGCTTAGTTTAGAAAAATATGGCAATTATTCCCCTTGCATTACAAAATGGAAAAGGCTTGAGGGATTTAAAAAGTCAAATGTTGTGATAATTGTGTATAATAACTGTATTTGTGTTCCTTTTTCTAGAGACCATGGAAGACGTTAAATTGGTTTGGATACTAATGTTTATTTTTTTTTGCAGATCCTACAAGTGAGAACAACAGTGGGCAAATTTAACAGAAAAGGGGTTGGATTATTGTAAATGTATAATCGATTATCACATGGTACCATGAGCTCAGTAATTAGTAATTGTTTGCAAACAATGAAAAAAAAAGATATTAAACAATATTCAGGCAGTGATTATAGAGGTACAAGTGAGGTTACTAATGATTGTGATGAAGTACAGATGTTTTTTTTTTTGTTGTTGTTTTTTTTCTCCCCATCAACCAATTCTCTTCCAGATAGGAATGAGCGCTCACTCTTCTCAGGGGAAAAGTTCATGGATGTCTTTAACTACTTGTCATCTGCCCACCGTCAAATGACGGCGGGCAGACGACTCCATTGTTCTGACATCACGTCATATGACGTGATGTCCCTTTAAAGCCGCGGGCGCGCGCGCCGCCGGCGGCGCGCGCGCGCGCACCCGCCGCTCCGCGGGGATCCCGTGCGAGTGCCCGGCGGCAACGATCGCCGCCGGGCACACGCGATTGCTCAGTAACTGAGCTGGGACGTGCAGCTCTGTGTGAAAACACAGAGCTGCACGTCCCTGTCAGGGAGAGAGGAGAGCGGTTGTGTCCCTTGTACATAGGGACACAAATCGGTCACCTCCCCCAGTCACCCCCCCCTCCCCCTACAGTTAGAACACTCATAGGACACAAATTTAACCCCTTCCCCGCCCCCTAGTGGTTAACCCCTTCACTGCCAGTCACATTTATACAGTAATCAATGCATATTTATAGCATTTTTCACTGTATAAATGTAAATGGTCCCAAAAATGTCAGAAAAGTGTCCGAAATGTCCGCCATAACGTCGCAGTCCCAATAAAAATATCGCAGATCGCCGCCATTAATAGTAAAAAAAAAAAAAAAAATTCCATAAACTATCCCCTATTTTGTAAACGCTATAAATTTTGCGCAAACCAATCGATAAACGCTTATTGCATTTTTTTTTTACCAAAAATATGTAGAAGAATACGTATCGGCCTAAACTGAGGGAAAAAATATGTTTTTTATATATTTTTTGGGGTTATTTATTATAGCAAAAAGGAAAAAATATTGCATTTTTTTAAAAATTGACGCTCTATTTTTGGTTATAGCGCAAAAAATAAAAACCGCAGAGGTGATCAAATACCACCAAAAGAAAGCTCTATTTGTGGGAAAAAAAGGACGCCAATTTTGTTTGGGAGCCACGTCGCACGACCGCGCAATTGTCAGTTAAAGCGACGCAGTGCCGGAAGCTTATATTTTGTCTGGGCAGGAAGGGGGTGTAGGTGCACAGTAGGCAAGTGGTTAATTAAAAGTTGAGTGTTTGTCAATGTTTGATGGTCGTTACCTTGCCGTGTTGTTATTATGTGTTGATGGCCAGGTTTTACATGTTTTTTTTCTCCATAATTGGTAGTATAATTTTTTGATTTTGTAATTTTTTTTCATTGTTCATATTTTTTCTTTTTATTATTATTCTATTAATTTTCCATTTTTAATTTTGTTCTCATTTTTTCAATTTGCTTTATTATTTTTAATTTTCATGTTTTATTTCAATTTTTTTAATTTTAATTTTCATGTTTTTTATTATAATTTTAATATTTTTTTTATTAATTTTCATTTTTTCAATTTTTTGTATTATAATTGTTTTATTACTTTACATTTTTTTATTTTTCAATTTTTTATTAAAAAAATGTAATATATTTTTTTTTAATATAATTTTTTTATTCTTTTTTTTTATAAATACTTTTATCTATTTTATTTTTGTTTTGTTCAGGTGGAAAAATTGTTAGGTTTAGTACGCCTGAAAAGGATCATTAGCAACTGACTTGGTGGTCGTTGAATTATGTCCTCAATTAGCAGCTGGCGACATTAGAAAGCCATTTTAGCTGCTGGAATTGTGTTTTGTTTTTTCTTTTCTTTTGTTCGTTTTTCTTTTCATTCAGGTGGAAAGAATTCCAATATTTTGTGACTTTATCCAACTGAAAGGGGAAGTAATGCATAGATCTTAGAGTGCAGATAATGCATTGTTTTTTTATTGCTTAAAATTTAGAACTTCTGAGAAGCAACGGTCACATTATTTTTTTTTTATTTTAGATTTTTGCTTGTACCATGGTGATCCATTTTAGAATGGGTTCATCCTAGAGGAATCATGGTGTTTTGATAATTTGTTTAGAAGTCAGGAATGCTAAAGTCCTGTGTTATGGTATATTATCAATAAGAATTTGATTCTGCTCTTGTTCTTTCCAGATTCCAGAATCTTGGTGGAGCAAAATTGGAGAGGATTCTGGAACAGAGATGAAGAATGTTCATCTGGTTGGCAGTTCGTCTGTGCCATACCGCACCAAAAATTTGTTCTGATTAAACGTTCAGGAGAGGAAAGATTCAGATTAATACTTGAAATATAAGGGCCCAGATTCACAGAGCGATTACGCCTGCGCAACAAGAGATGCGTGGCGTAAGTCTAAATGTGCGCGTGCGTTTCGATGCACGGCATCCCCAGAACGAGATACGCAAAAAATCTACTTTTTTTTGTCCAGCGTAATTTCGTTAGACTGGCGCATCCGTCCGCGCAAAACTGCGCTAGACAGACCATTGATTTGCTAGTCAAATATGCTAATGAGGGACTTACGGGGATCCACAAAAGAACGTTGGGGCAGCGCAGGTTACGCAGTGTGTGCGCAACAGCAAAATGTCCTGTCTAAAATTAGACCATATAAAAGCTGGTCTAAAAAGAGAAAAAAAGTCTACTTGTTAGATAAAGCAACACTGTTAGTGAGGAGCTCAGCAGTCACACGTGTTGCACAACAATCTGTAGGCCAACATGCCAGGGGCATCGTCACGCATAGCTATACTACTGACTTTAGATGAGCAAAGAAGGAGGAGGGCACGGAGGATGGCACGGGAGAGGATATACCGCACCCGCATAGACCTGTTTGGCATGAGTGATTCTGAGGTGTATCGCATCTTCAGATTCACCCCTCATGTCATCCTGGAATTAACCACAACCCTGCAGGAGGACATCACCAGCCCAACACAACGCTCACATGCAGTACAGCCACTGGTGAAGGTCATGGCAACACTCCCATTTCCTTGCCAGTGGCTCTTTTCAGCGTACAAGTGGAGTGGTTGCTGGGATGTCACAATCCTCCATGAGCAGATGTGTGCACCAGGTTGTCCCTGCAATCCTCAGACGCATGGCCAACCAAATCATCAAACCCACCACTGAGGACCTGCAGCTGAAGGCAATGACAGATTTCTACAGAATTGCCAGATTCCCACGCACCGTGGGGGCCATTGATTGCACACATGTGGCACTCCAGCCCCCCCAGGAGACAGAGAACATGTACCGCAATCGGAAGCATTGGCATTCCATCAACGTACAGGTGATAGTCGATGCCCAAGGCCTCATATGGCATGTCCGTACCAAACACCCCGGATCCAGCCATGACAGCTACATATACAATCAATGCCACATCCGAATGGAATTCGATCAGAACGTGTATGGGGACACCTGGCTGGTTGGTGAGTGACATGGGTGGCAGGCATGACTGTACCCCCCCATGATGCACACATCACAAGGGGCACATGCATGACTAACATCCTCCTGTCTTTTCCCTTACAGGTGACTCTGCATATCCACTGGGACCCCATCTCATGACTCCTTTCCGGAACCCCCAAACCCCAGGAGAGGAAAGATACAATCAAGCACATGCCCAAACACGTGCAGTGGTGGAGCGCACCTTTGGCCTCCTGAAGTCCCGTTTCCGATGCCTGGATAAGTCTGGGGGTACCCTCTTGTATTCCCCAAACTTCGTGTGCCATATTATCGGTGCCTGTTGCATGCTGCACAACTTCGCAGTGAGAAAGGGCCTGCAGATTGACCTACGTGATGACCTGACCCCTGAACCAGACAATCCCCCCCTAACCGAGGGTCCCCCGTCTTTTGAGGGAAGAGCAGCCAGGAGACAGCTCACATTGGGCATCTTTGCACGTTAAACACACACATTAATCATGGCACAATGAGAATGCATGCATGCACACCACTGTGGTCCCTAGCACACACACCCCACATCCTCATCAAATTGGATTGGCACCAGTCCACCATGCTGGACTTGTGAGCAGCAACGCCACGCCAAGGCTCCAATTATGTCACTGTACATTCATACACCATTCACACGGACCTGGGGATCACTTCTCCCTGGTCCTGGGGAACCCTTCTCCACCAAAATTGAGGGTGACACCCCTTTTCCGGCAGGAATGTCACCCCCACATTCAAACAGCATTCACAACCCAAAAAAAAAAATAACCAGCAAAATCAAAACATTTCCAGCCCAAAAAAAAAAGAGGGGAAAAAAAAATGATTGCCCTTGACGTGAGCCACGCCTGGGGCGCCCCCGGCCACAGCCCCAGCTCCTCAGGGGAGACTCATGGGGGAGGGGGAAAACCGGGGAAGGAGGAGCAGCCCCTGATCTCTGCCCACCTGGCGGCCTGCCCTCCAAGGCCACGGCTATTCTGTCCAGGGCAGCACTGGGTAAGGGCCCTACGCCTGCTGATGTCGTCTGCAGTTCGTTTAGGCAGGTTGTGAAAGCCAGGGAGTGGGAGTCCAGGTTCCCCAGCGTATCCTTGATGGAGGACAGGCTCTCCTCCATCCGCACCAATGTCTGGCTGACCTGTCCCAAATGGCGGGTCTGGAGGAACGGGTCCCTTCTCAGAGTGGCAGGCAGGAGATCGGCCACCCCCCTGGTCTTCTGGGACGACTTCCTGCCTCCAGCTGATGCTTGTGGCCGGGGAGAAGGGGAGGCCCTTGGGAGGGGAGCCATGTTGGGGGAGGAGGGGGGGGGGGGCTCCCCCTTAGGGAGGGCTGCCTGCTGCCAGCCAGAGGGGAAGAGTCCTCAAAAACCAAATGTCCAGTGCCTGACATGGACTCCTCCTCCTCATGATTCTCCTCCTCCTCAACCTCCTCCTCCTCCTGTTCAACCTCCTCCATGGACTCCGGCCTTGTCGGGGGGGCCTCATTAGGCTGCTGTCCTGGGGATGGTGCGGTCAGGCCAGATGGCCCTGCACCCTCCTGCACATCTGTGGATGATACAAAACATTCACAGGTTGGAGGATCCACACACTTGCCACATATTCCCTTTCACCCCCTCCCCCACACATGCTACACACCTGATATTAAAAAAACTACTTACCTGGCACCACGGGCTCCGGACTTGAGTCAAAGCCGGGCAGGCCCTCAACTTCATGCCGATGAAAGGTCAGGGCCACCGCACGCTCCTCCGCTGTCAGCCTAATACGGCATGGTGGGCCCCCTCCTGTGCCCCTGGCATGGGCAAGCATTTTGGACAGCTTCTGTTTGACCAGACGCCGGAGGTCCGTGTCTCCCCCTCCCCCGCTGAATTGACCTGCTCAGTAATGAGGTCCAAAATCTCCCTCCTCCTGGCCGGGGTGGTGTTGGCACTGTCTGGGCCGTGGAGAAAACGCCCATAATCGCTAATGGCCCGGGCAAGAATTCTTTTTTCCCCCACAGTAAAATTGAGTTTTCGCTTTCTCTCTGTCATACTGCAAAAAAAACTCACTCCCAGTCAACAAAAATCAGTCACAAAAACAAGCACAACCAATCAAGCAAGAACACACACAAAGAGAAAACTAACACCCAAAAAATCACACAAGCACTCAGCAAAAAACAGTCACAAAAACAAACAGCAAAAAATCAGCAAGAAAACAAACGAACAGAAATATATCAAACAAACAGTCACTCAAACACTTATCAAAAAACACTTTCAAAGATCTACTAACAAACACTTGATCACACAGAACACTAATCTGACAAATACAAAACACAACGCAACGAGCAACAGGACAAAAGCACTTGGTTAAATGGGAAGGGACAAAGGGATGTACTTTTGCAATGCAAGTGCGTTTGTGTCTGTCTATTTATGCTGTCTGCGTAGTCCTTAGTCCATTTCCAATTTCACTGATTGCGCCGCTCCCGAGTTGTGAGCATGCGCACAGCGGAGCTGACATGGTCTGCTTCAAGCGCGCATGCGCGAGTCGGCCGGCCCTTCATTTGCATGGGGTCACGGCTCATTTCAATGTAACCCGCCCACGTCCTTCCCAATTTGTATTACTCTGCCTTACGCCTCTGAAATAACGTTACGCATGCGCAATTTTCTGCGCAAAAGCTACGAGAATAGGGTGATTACGCGGCAAAATTGCGCAAGTCTAGCGTAAAGGCGGTGCGTTACTGTCCCATAATGCGCAGATGCACCTGAATCTGGGCCAAGGTTTCTTTTTCTTAAGGACAATTTTTGCACTAATACTGAATCTGAAAGACTTTGCCCAACAACGAGACGCGTGAAACATTTTGCCAAAGTCTCTCCTGTCATTTATGGATGCAAACGGACTATGAATACAAATGCAATGGGTTGGAGGTTGGGAAAGGAATATAACGTATCCAATCCCTCAGAACAAGAAATGTAAAATATGTTTTTTTATTGTGGGAGGAGGAAATGAAAGAAGGAAAGGTTTTTGTTTACATGTATTGACATAACTGAATATGGTGCAGGTACCTAGGAGGCTGGCACTTATGAAACGCTGGCTACCAGGGTACAGTATGCCGTCATCACATGGCGCTTCAGCATCTCGCAGTGGTTGACAGAATCCTTGTACCCTATGGGCCAGATTCAGGTAGATGGGAGCATCTTTAATCTGGAGTAACGTTTCTCATTTACGTTACTCTGGCGAAATTTTAGGAGCAAGTGCTGTTATTCATGAAGCACTTGCTCCTAAAGTTGCGGCAACGTATCGAAAATGAGCCGGCGGAATTCAAATTGGGCGGGTATGGGGCGTGTATTATTTAAACTAGGCGCGATCCCGCGGCGAACGTACTGCGCATGCGTCGACTGTCAATGCATCCCAGTGCGCATGCTCACAACTTCCGTCGGCACCACTTCCTTGGAAACGACAGCGCAATGCGTTCCGTTGGGCGTTTAAATGCGCCATTCCGGCACTAAAGTATATCCTGTTCCCCCTCCCCGCAGTGAAGTTACTTTTGTTCTGAGATGGCTGCTCCCGTTCCCCGCAAACACACAGGAGAAAGCTGAACTTTAAAGGCCAGGAGCTGTCAGCCGTCATCTCGGCTATGGAGACCTATGATGTCTTCCTCCATGGCTGTAAAAGTTGACAGACAAGCAGGGACAGAGGTGTTGTCCTGCAAGTGGGGGTGCTCAGCTAGCTCTGATCGTCGGTATCGCTGCTGTAGCGGCTCTCCTGCTGACCTGTGGCTGTCTGGAGTAAAGATAAAGCAGCTATTTGTAGAAATAACTTTTCGACGGACGGACGACATATGCGCGGCGCATGTAGCCAGCATATGGTGCTAATCCGTTCGTGAATTGGGAAAAATCCCTCATTTGCATATTTGCAGGGGAAATCAATTGGCGCGACTGATGCGCCAAGCGAAACTATGCGCTGACGATACTCTGGCATCGGAAAGTTAAGCCGGTCGGAAATGGCCCGTTTTCTGGCGCATCTATGTTGGTGGGTACGGCCGCAGAGATACAACGGCGCATCTTCACAGTTACGCGGCGCATATCGAAATACTCCAGCGCAAGTGTTGCTGAATCTGGGCCTATATGTGCTGAGTAAACTCTGAATCAAGTGCGGTATATTAGTGGCTTTCTCCCAGAGATGTGCGGACACAGAGTTCAGGGCGCTTATCTCTGAGGAGTAACCAGAAGAGGAGGGATGTATTCAGCACTATATTGGGGGAATGGGACCCAGTGTAACGTGGCTCGAGATTTTGTCAACCAGGGTGAGAGGTTGATAGAGAGTGTGAGATGGTTTAGGATAGATATGTCAGTGGCTCTGGCATGCACGCAGCGGCAGGCGGAGTTATGGACCACCATCAAGCTGATTGTACAGTCTCTCAATGAGGGACAATGGCCTGATGAGTTAGCATCACCGCTCAGTAAGACCTTGCAAAGCACTTCGCTTACAATAATCCAAACTGGTAATCGAATGCCTAGATGGGCTGTACTGGTTTGGATTGTTAAAGGTTGTGCTGTATGATCCATGTATAGCCACTTAAGGACCGCCTACTGCACATTTACGTCGGCAGAATGGCACGGCTGGGCACATCAACGTATATATACGTTGGTTTTAGTACCCAGCCGTGGGTCGCGGGCGCGCGCCCGCGACCCGGTCCGAAGCTCCAGGACCAGGACCGCGGGATTCGCGGACCCGATCGCCGCTGCAGTGCGGCGATCCGTCCCTGGAGCGGAAGAACGGGGAGAACCGTGTGTACACACGGCTTCCCCGTGCTTCTCTGTGGCCGGAGCATCGATCGCGTCATCCCTGTAATAGGGGGACGCGATCGATGACGTCACACCTACAGCCACACCCCCCTACAGTTGTAAACAACACATTAGGTCACACATCCCCTACAGCGCCACCTGTGGTTAACTCCCAAACTGCAACTGTCATTTCCACAGTAAACAATGCAATTTAAATGCATTTTTTGCTGTGAAAATGACAATTGTCCCAAAAATGTGTCAAAATTGTCCGAAGTGTCCGCCATATTGTCGCAGTCACGAAAAAAATCGCTGATCGCCGCTATTAGTAGTAAAAAAAAAATAATTAACAAAAATGCAATAAAACTATCCCTTATTTTGTAAACGCTATAAATTTTGCGAAAACCAACCGATAAACGCTTATTGCGTTTTTTTTTACCAAAAATATGTAGAAGAATACGTATCGGCCTAAACTGAGGAAAAAAAATGTTTTTTTATATATTTTTGGGGGATATTTATTATAGCAAAAAGTAAAAAATATTGCATTTTTTTTTAAATTGTCGCTCTATTTTTGTTTATAGCGCAAAAAATAAAAACCGCAGAGGTGATCAAATACCACCAAAAGAAAGCTCTATTTGTGGGAAAAAAAGGACGCAAATTTTGTTTGGGAGCCACGTCGCACGACCGCGTAATTGTCTGTTAAAGCGACGCAGTGCCGAATCGCAAAAACCCCTTGGGTCATTTGCCAGCGTATTGGTCCGGGTCTTAAGTGGATAGTAGTGCAGACTCGGTCTGTATATTTTGTGGCGTCGATGGGCTTACTGACGGGGGATTCTATCTTGGGGCATGTGTGGCTAAATGACCCACATGTGGTCAAAGAGTACGGAAGCTGGGGACAGGTTTATACCTCCCTCTGTCGAAAGCATGACCATGATGCCCTCTGCATTACAGGTCAATACACAGTACTCTGTGTTCTGGATGGACGAATCATTGCTGGGAAGGAAGCACCTGGGTATTATTTAGGATGTAGACAAGTTTGTCCTTGTCCTAAAGGATACCAATGTAACGTCAGTCATGAAACAAGGGTATTTCTTGAACCTAACAGTAGGTAGAGGTGCAGGATATAACCTGGGCATGATCACTGGAATCCAGTCACATGGATGGAATTGTGGGGATTTTTGTCATTGTTTGAGATTTATATGTGTTGTTGGACTCAAAACTTACATAGGAAGCTCTCCTGCTTATCTATGCAAGTTGAGGGACGGATTGATGGTAAGGTCTCTTTGTACAAATTAGAGACTCTGCGGCCAATTTAGATCCCGAGGTACCACTGACGGGCCAAGTTGCAGTAGGAAAAACCACTGTGAGCAAGCCTGCGTAATCCTGACCCGTATTTACAGTAAAGAGTTATAGAAGGTTGGGAGCGGGATATGTAATTTGATGGGTCATATGCAAATATGTAGATATCATGGTAATGGGTTGATTTAGGTCATGGTGTAGTGTGATAACTGTATTTTAGGCTAGTAAGATGGGCAAGAAAAGGCCCTCCTTGAGACTCTGTATCTGAAAGCTGGTTAATATGCTGCTCTGAGTGTGTGCTGGTGAATGGTGAGTGAATGGACACCTCTTGCCTATACTGCACGCCGTCCTGAAGATGTCAGAAAGAAACAAAGAAGACACAGAATGGTAACCTGAAAGCCGTCACGGAAGTTGATGCGTCACCCAGTAGCAAAGCGGCACATGTTGAGGAGCACAGCACGTTGAAACCATTATGGACTGTCCCAAAGAGCTGTTTCTGAAGCACAACGTCTGTTGATGACGAAACGCGTCTGGGGGACACGCAGTGACGTCACCACGTAGGGGGAAGGTATCGCTCCGTTTGCCGGCCGGCTTATACATGCAGATTTACATGTTTTTATATGTGAGTACTTACGAATAAATTTAAAACGTTATCACACTATGGTATAAATTTCCATTACTTTCACGCCTGGACTGTGAGCTGCGCTATACCATTCGACTGCTAGACTGACTCCTGAGAATCGTGAGACTCGTGAGAATCTACTGGAGCCTCTGGTAGCCAAGGCCGTGGCTGGGCTGTAGCCATCTGCTTTAACTCAGCTTGCCTCTGGTAAGCAGCCATTACATAGTTGGTGAAGGGATCACTTTCAGTCACACAATTTTTCCTTGTGGTGTGAGTGCTGGACATTTATGTATGTGCAAACATATGAAGGAGACATCATTGGGTTCACATTCACAGCGGTGTTATTAAATGGACTTTCCTTTATGTTACACAGCATATCTTAATTGATGTGCAATACAGACTGTTGGTACTATCTAAACCTGTTGATATATGTTGCATGGTTCACATTTTTTTGCCTAAATATTTATACAGTGTTTGGTATATACCTCCTATTGGCGCGGCTTTGCTTTTGTTTTTTATCTGAAGCACATGTTGGAAGGAAGACAGTTGATGACTGTTCCAGAGGTATTGATTCTGAGACACATGTTGGAAGTCAGTTATGGATTGTTTCATAGAAGCCGGTTCTGAAGCCTATGGTAAAGAGGCGCAACACGGTGAAACCACTGTGGGCTATTCCATAGGAGCTGTCTCTGAGGCGCATGTTGAAGAATGCAACACATTGAAACAGTGGAGGACTGTTCAGACCATATGGACTGTTCGAGGGGAGCCATGTCTAAAGGAGGAGGATATGCGCCTTATTAGGCGCAAAGCGGCATATGTTGGAGTACAGTGAAAATAATCTGGCCTAAAAAGATCTGGATTTACAATGGAATGACACTTGATCCCATGGTTTATTTGAAGCTACAGAGGAAGTGGGCCCCTTGCAGTTTGCATTGCTGTGCTACAGACTTCAAAGAGTTTTGTGACAATGGACTGCAATACCTCCCCCCTAGAGGAGAGAATGTTTTGGAAGTGCAGCTGATTGGATAGACAAATATGGGTGGGCTTTTTGAATGAGTGTTGGGTGAATGATGTTGGAATTGAGAGCTCTCTGTGTCCTGGATGCTAGGTGAGTAAGGGTCTTGGCTGGCCAAAAGCTTCATGGAAACCTGGTGGCCATTTTAGGTCTAAGACATGTGGCCAGACCAAGGCCTTCCTTCGTCTTTCTCTCTCCTCTTGATACCGGCCATGGGAGCTCTAGGCTCACTGCTTACCAGCTGATTTTACAGATGTGATAAGTATCTTTGAATTTCTCTTGTATATATATATATATATGTATTGTGATGTTTATAATGTGTGATGTCGTACTATCCCGATCTCCTTGGGAATAAACAGAGATGTTCATTTTTACCAGCAGCAGTGCGTATGTGTGCGTTTGTATATTAATAGGCATAGACCAATGAATCCATTTATGCAGTAAATAGAGGGAACCTGTGAATATCTCTTGAGCTCAATAATTTAGTTATAGTTGTTAGCCTTGTAAAATACAGCATTTCTGAGGGCATGCAGGCTACATCTGCCATCAGATCCAGGAGCGACAGACCAGGGGATGAACCTTCTCATGATGCCCCAGCCCCCATCCGAGTTGCCCCCCAGACAATTGAGGAGCCGTACTTGTGGCACGAGACCTGGCCCACGAGAGAGCAAATGACTGTCCTCTGAATTTTTTCTGCTCAGAGTATGAGCTTTAAATATTTTTATTTTGGACGTGCACAGATGTATGTGCCGTCCTCCTGTAAGGGCATGATCCCTATATTTTTCTTTTTTGTTACTGCACACGGTGAGAAGTGCAGAAGTGGTGCCCGGACACCAGTTTGCAGGGGCAGGGTTTGCCCGGTGCTGCTACAGTGTGACTGGTGTGTGAGTGTGTGTATGTGTGTGTGACATTCCTGCCAGCAAGGCGTTTCACCTTAGCTCGTCAGGGAGAGCTTATCCCCACGACCGTGTGAATGTGGTATGAATGGACAGCAACATCATTGGGACCTTGGCGTAGCGTTGTTGCTGCTCCCAAGTCCCATGCGGTAGACTTGGGCTAAACCAATGGAAGGTGGATGTGGTGTGTGTGTGAGCTAGGGACCACAGTGGTGTGCATGCGTGCATTGTCCGTGTGCCATGATGAATGTGTGTTTAACGTGCAAAGATACGTTCCACGAGGCAACTCCTGACTGCTGTTCCTTCAGCAGACGGGGTCTCCTCAGGCGGGAGGGGGACTGTGTGGCTCGGGGGTCAGGTCATCACATATGTCAATCTCCAGGCCCTTTCTCATAGCGTAGTTGTGCAGCACGCAACATGCACCGATGATCTGGCGCACAAAGTTTGGGGAATACAACAGGGCCCCCCCGGACTTGCTCAGCTCGTCCAAAATGGTGCTGCTGTAGCTGCTCTCCAGCTGACCTGTGGACGTCTGTTGCTGAGTTACACCTCCTTTATGGGGAATAACTTTGCGCCGGACGTACAACTTACGCGCACATCGCGTAGCCTGCGTCGGGCGCATGTACATTCGTGAATCACCGTATCTCCCTCATTTGCATATTTGAATAGAAATGCCACATGCGTCCAGCGTAAATATGCGCCCACTCTTCGCCGGCGTCGGTGGGATTAAGTCTGTTTTTAGGCGTATCTTAGTTTGTGGGTCCGGCGCACAGATACGACACAGATACGACGGCGCATATTTGCACTTACGCGGTGTATCTGGAGATACGTCGGCGCAAGTGCTTTGCGAATCCGGGCCCATATCTTTGTGGTAGAAATAGAGCATGACATGAATTCTTTATGGAGACTTCTGGGGTGCCCAGATCACTCCTCTACCCTTGAAAGCATGCGATAAAAAACAAAAACATTGATCTCATGCTTACTAGAACAAATAATGGCAGGGTTTATATCTGCCCTTACTGGACGTGACAAAAAGGGATGAGCTTCGTGTTCAAGTCAAACCCATGTTCGACTCGAACATCGTATGTTTGACCGTTGGTCGAATAACGAACGTTATGGGCCGTTCACGGCAAATTCAAGTTGCGTGTCACGGCCCATAACTCACTGCGGCATCGCAGTGCATTGCTGGCTGATGATTGGCCAAGCATGCACTATGACCCACATGCTTGGCCAATCACAGCTTGCAAAAAACAGAGAGCCATATGTGACAGAACCCACTGTCACTGTATGTCTTGGAAAGGATTGTGGGCGTGCCTCCTACCGACAGACTATGGGCCAGAAATATACTGGAGACCTGAAGCTGGCATTATTGTGATGTAATGTAATGTTACAGCCCTACACCCCCCACCCCCCCTCCTCTTGTTGCTGGACACAGACAATGGAGAGTGGACTGCAGATGTCTCTCCGCAGGGGGTGTGTATTGAGAAGCTAGGCTGCCTGCTTACCATAATCTCATTAGGTTTCTGTACACTGTTTCAATGTCCAAATGTTCTGTTCCCATTTATTGTTCCTTGTCCCCCTCCCCTCAGACAAGGCAAAGGGGAGTGTCCCTTACTGTGTGTAAAACTGTATAGTTTGGATTTCAATAAACAGTTAAGCTCTGGATGTGTAACCCTCAACATGTGTGGATTGTCTCGTGATTGAGGGGTTAAGGGCTGGTTATGGCGAATCTGCAGGCTGCGGGTGCGTTTGGAGGACAGGAGACACAGGTCTGGCGGATGTGCCCAGCAGGGGTACTTGAGGTCCGTCACAGTGGTGGCAGCGGTGGGATGTCTCCTGCAGTCCAGGACATCCAAACCACCACCAGGATTCAAGATCTGGGCAGCTGCCGAGGAGCGATACGGGGACCAGCCAGCATGAGAGCGGAGTTCGGGAGGAGGCTGCAAGGCATGCGGAAGAAACATCGGGGACCAGTGACAGAGCGCACCATGCTCGGCTGGGAGGATGTGATCCGCCGGCAACTCTGGCATGAGGCGCTAAGCTACGAGCGGCGCCAGCAGGGGAAGATCCTTCCCTCCTCCTCAGAGATGTACTGGACGCAGTACTGTGCGCGAGAGGTGTTCCTGAGGGAACGACCGCGAGATGATTGGAAGACGGAGCTCAGAAGATTGGTCCAGGAGGAGATGAAGCTAGACGCCAGCTACAGAGCCCTCCGGTGGTTCGCGGCTCAACTTTGGCCAAGTACAGCAGATGGCAGCCCAACAGAAGGCGTTGGCTATGGCGGCGTGGGGCTGCTCCATAAAAAAATGTACGGAGACCCAGACTTTGGGAGCGATGAGGAGTGGCGGTGGGAAAACATCTTGGACTTCCGAGATGAGGTGCTGGACCTCCCTGTAGAGGCATGTGACCTGGGGGAATTGGAGTTCCTGGTTGAGCAGGAATTTGAGCTCGAAATTGCATACAAGCGGCTGTTTGATGGTGATGAGCAGCCTGGCATGGCTCCTGTTACCTGGGACTGTCCTGGAGAAATAGCAGACAGTCACAAAGATGAGCAAATGGGGCCAGGGGTGACCCTACATTTTCCTGTCCTAACCGCAATGGAAGAAGCGGCAATGATACAGAGGGCACTGCGAGCGCTAGAATGCCGGAACGCACCGGAGGTCCCCCAGGCAGTGAGACAAGCTAATAGCATCAAGGTCTCAGAAAGTGGAGTTGAGACAGGCGCTGGAAGGCTGGAAAATGGTGATCAGCAGCAAGTCCAGAGTATCTCATCTGGGGCCCCAGCAGAAGCGCTGGCTACAGGGCAGAGTGCCCCTGGCATCTGTCCAGCATCAGAAAAAGAGTTGGCTCCGGAGAGTCCGAGAGATGACCTGCGTGAGCTGTTTCCCCAACTGCAGATATCCCCACCTGGAGTAGAGGAAGCAATTCTCCCTCCCCAGCAATTGGACACTACCCCAATGTTCATCCCCCCAGCAGAAGCGTTGGCTATGGAGCAGAGTGCCACTATAATCTGCCTAGCATCAGAAAAAGAGTTGGCTCCGGAGAGTCTGAGAGATGACCTGCGTGAGCTGTTTCCCCAACTGCAGATATCCCCACCTGGAGTAGAGGAAGCAATTCTCCCTCCCCAGCAATTGGACACTACCCCAATGTTCATCCCCTCAGCAGAAGCATTGGCTATGGAGCAGAGTGCCACTATAATCTGCCTAGCATCAGAAAAAGAGTTGGCTCCGGAGAGTCTGAGAGATGATCTGCTTGAGCTGTTTCCCCAACAGCCGCTATCTCCACCTGGAGTAGAGGAAGCAATTCTCCCTCCCCAGCAATTGGACACTACCCCAATGTTCATCCCCCCAGCAGAAGCGTTGGCTATGGAGCAGAGTGCCACTATAATCTGCCTAGCATCAGAAAAAGAGTTGGATCCGGAGAGTCCGAGAGATGACCTGCGTGAGCTGTTTCCCCAACTGCAGATATCCCCACCTGGAGTAGAGGAAGCAATTCTCCCTCCCCAGCAATTGGACACTACCCCAATGTTCATCCCCCCAGCAGAAGCGTTGGCTATGGAGCAGAGTGCCACTATAATCTGCCTAGCATCAGAAAAAGAGTTGGCTCCGGAGAGTCTGAGAGATGACCTGCGTGAGCTGTTTCCCCAACTGCAGATATCCCCACCTGGAGTAGAGGAAGCAATTCTCCCTCCCCAGCAATTGGACACTACCCCAATGTTCATCCCCTCAGCAGAAGCATTGGCTATGGAGCAGAGTGCCACTATAATCTGCCTAGCATCAGAAAAAGAGTTGGCTCCGGAGAGTCTGAGAGATGATCTGCTTGAGCTGTTTCCCCAACAGCCGCTATCTCCACCTGGAGTAGAGGAAGCAATTCTCCCTCCCCAGCAATTGGACACTACCCCAATGTTCATCCCCCCAGCAGAAGCGTTGGCTATGGAGCAGAGTGCCACTATAATCTGCCTAGCATCAGAAAAAGAGTTGGATCCGGAGAGTCTGAGAGATGACCTGCGTGCGCTGTTTCCCCAACTGCAGATATTCCCACCGGGAGTAGAAGAAGCAATTCTCCCTCCACAGCAATTGGACACTACCCCAGTGGTTCTCTCCCCAGCAAAAGCGTTGGCTATGGAGCAGAGTTCTGATGGTCCCTGCCCAGCCCTCAGTATGTTTTTGGAGGGTTTGGGAGACAGCCCCTGTCAGAAGTCACCCCAAGGGCTGGTCACAGAACCGGCAGGGGAGAAAACCCTTCCCCCTCTCCAGCAGCTGTACCCAACATTTTCATATGTCTCCCCGGCAGAAGCGCTGGCTACAGGACAGAGCGATGATGGTCTCTGCCCAGCATCAGAACAAGAGATGAAGAACCCAGGAGATAGTCCCTGCAAGATACCTTCTCAGCGGCTGTACCTTTGCCTCCCCAAATGCATAGCCCTACCAGCCTATGTTCCCTACCAGCTGAAGCGCTGGAAGCAGGGCAGAGGATTATTCAGCTTCCCCCAATATCTGCAACCCCCCCCAGGATCAGAGGAGTGCAAACAACTGTTCCCACTCTGCAGCGGCTGTTTTTATTCCCGGGAGACCGTCTGTGCGGTTTTGCTCCCCAGCGCAAGAGTCGTACTTTTACTTTTCCTGTTTGCCTGGGGTGGAAGTTTGTGACTAACGCAGGTCCAGACCAGTTGGGGGTCAGGAACCTGGTTAGTCTGTTTTTAAAAGGGGAGAAATGTGACAGAACCCACTGTCACTGTATGTCTTGGAAAGGATTGTGGGCGTGCCTCCTACCGACAGACTATGGGCCAGAAATATACTGGAGACCTGAAGCTGGCATTATTGTGATGTAATGTAATGTTACAGCCCTACACCCCCCACCCCCCCTCCTCTTGTTGCTGGACACAGACAATGGAGAGTGGACTGCAGACGTCTCTCCGCAGGGGGTGTGTATTGAGAAGCTAGGCTGCCTGCTTACCATAATCTCATTAGGTTTCTGTACACTGTTTCAATGTCCAAATGTTCTGTTCCCATTTATTGTTCCTTGTCCCCCTCCCCTCAGACAAGGCAAAGGGGAGTGTCCCTTACTGTGTGTAAAACTGTATAGTTTGGATTTCAATAAACAGTTAAGCTCTGGATGTGTAACCCTCAACATGTGTGGATTGTCTCGTGATTGAGGGGTTAAGGGCTGGTTATGGCGAATCTGCAGGCTGCGGGTGCGTTTGGAGGACAGGAGACACAGGTCTGGCGGATGTGCCCAGCAGGGGTACTTGAGGTCCGTCACACCATAATTGGCCAAAGCCAGTGTGGCTTTGGCCAATTATGGCTCAGGGGGTTTAGTACACACCCCCACAGTATATAAGGCCGCCTCCCTGGCAGCCTTGTGTAGTGTGTTGCGGTGGTTTACAGAGACGAGAGAGACAGAAAGAGTTTGTAATATTTTGCAGTTAGATAGAGGAGGCAGGCTAGTCAGTTAGAGTTACAGTGTGTAGAGGATATATATGCATCCCAGGTGTTGTGTGTGTGTGTATATATATATTTATGCACTGTATTGATATTAGATAGATCCGCTCTTCCTAATATACTGAAGGCAGGCAGGTGATTGTGCTAGCTGCAGTACTTTCACGTGGTGTACAGTCTGTGTCCTCTGTACAGTGTGCACCTAAAACTATGTAAAGCTGGTGTTTCTCATATTAGAGGCTGGGATCTGCTCATATTAATACCACAGGCAGGGGATCATTCTGCAAGTTCTTCCATGTGGTGTACTGTCTGTGTCCTCTGCACAGTGTGCACCTAAAGCTGGTGTTCTCATATTAATTCCTACAGGCATAGATCTGCTCATATTAATAACACAGGCAGGGATCAGCAGGTATTGTCAGTATTTGTGCAGCTACATCTCCTTGCAGGCCATTAGTATGTCTGGAAGGACAAAAAGGAGAGGCAGAGAGTCATAAGCTGATAAAAGAAGCAAGCAGGCTGGTCGTGGACACAGTGTATGCTCATCAGCACGTGGCCGTGGGACATGCTCATCTTTTTTTTTCCAGCTGGCCGGGGGTTGAGCCGCACCATGCTGAAGACTTTGTAGAGTGAATGACCAAGGCGGACCCATCCTCCTCATCCATTCTCACCCAGGCTCAGCATACTTTGTCTGGCAAAGCAGTTGCCAATGCGGCCTCTTCCCTCTGCTCAATGGCATCAGTCACTCCTTCCCTAGCCCTAAAATGTCCTCCTGAGGAGTCCCCCGAACTGTTTGACCACAGTGTTGGGTACATGCTGCAGGAGGATGTGCAGCGTTTTGAAGGCTCCGATGATGGTACACAGCTAGAGAAAGGCAGTAAGGTGGCAGTCATGTTCCCCCCAGCTGCAGCATACTGCCAGGTTTTCGACAGTGATGAGGAGGGAGGGGGTGATGAGTTCCACTCCACGTGGGTGCCTGATAGGAAAGAGGAGGAGAAGTTACACCACCAACGAGGCAGGATGCCCTCCAGGGGCCAGCTAAATGGCAGCACACCGACTGCATCACAACGCAGAGCTACGCATGTGCAGGGAGCTACTGTCTCTCAGCGTTATTCCAAAAGTTCTTTGGTGTGGGCCTTTTTTAAGACGAGTGCATCAGATCACACCACTGCTATTTGCAACATATGTCTCAAGCGCATCTTGTGTGGCCAAAACATCACCCACATGCTTGACCAGGCATATGTCGACATGCAGTTCGTTGGCAAGCATACCTCAAAGACCCACACCAAAGAACAAAGCAGACCTCTCCTTGCTCCTCATCAGCTGGGATCTCTAACCCCACTATACCCTCAGTCCTCTCTGAAGCCTGCACTGATAGGACTGAATGTGTAGAATTAGGTGTGTCACAGCCAAGTACTTGCAGGCAATCTACTATCAGTACACCAACGTCAGCTTGTACCAGGCAAATTTCCCTGCCCCAGCTGCTGCAGCACCGAAATAAGTTCTCTCACAGCCATCCACATGCCCAGCAGTTGAATGCTAGCTTAGCTAAATTGCTAGCACTTCAACTGCTGCCTTTTCAGTTGGTGGATTCTGCCCAATACCTTGAGTTTGTGGAATGTGCAGTTCCTCAGACGCAGCTGGGAAGGATGCAGGACAAGGTACAGTAGTGTTGAAGATTGTTGCGCCACTAGGCCTCCAAAATGCTACTACTGGTTGTGACACGCCTCTCTCCTCCACCCCCTCCTCTTCTTCCTCTATGACCTCTTCCTGTGCTGATGTGTCTTTGAAACCAGTGGTGGTCCGTAGGGGTTCAAGGGCTACCCAGGTACGCAAGCAAAGAGATGCCACGTGGTGCTTGAGCTGGTGTGCAGGAGCCACACTGGGGCAGAGGTTCTGTCAGCTCTGCAGGGGCAGGCTCAGAGGTGGTTGACGCCACACCAGCTTAAGCCAGGAAAGGTGGTTTGCGACAATGGCACCAACCTCCTCTCCGCCCTGCGACAGGGGCAACTGTGGTGGAAAGTTTAAATTTCATATTTATACCAGGGGAACCAGTGCAAAGATGGATGTATATGTTTTACTGGACTGGATTACTTGACACACCATAGACTGAGAGGCTTTTAGTTTTGGGCGTGCTAGGTAAAAAAGGCTTGAGATTCAACCAATCGGGATCTGGGACAACTTTGAACCAATGAATATCTAGGCTTGGGGTTCAACCAATCTGTGTGTAAGGCAACTTTAAAACCAATAGAATCCTAGAGTTTTTGATCTCTCTCTCTCTCTCTCTCTCTCTCTCTCTCTCTCTCACTGTCCTGTCACCATTTGAGGAGGCCACAAGGATGGTGACAGTGCATGCATCAGTGACACTGCATTGAATAATGGACAGGGCCCCTGAGGCAGAACAGAGGGACTGCTGACACTCCGCACCGAATGCCTCAGCAAACCTATGCTGTATGGCCTCCCTGATCCTGCAAAGCCTGCGTAAGGATCCTTGTATTCGTGCTATCAAGGAGAGGGATCATTACTGGCTGGCGACCCTTCTTGATCCATGTTACAAGAGTAAGGTTGCGGACCTTTCCTTGCCTGCACCGAGGGAGCAGAAGAAGAGACATCTTCGGGAGGCCTTGCAGAAAGGTCTGTGCAACATGTTCCCAGAGACTGGGAGGTTACAAAATCCTGGTCCTGGACAACGTGTTGCTAAGGCTTCGGTCAGTCACAGAAGGAGCGGTGGAGAAGGTGGACGTCTGACTGATGCGCTTAGACAATTTTAGACAGTTTGCAGCCCCAAGGCATGACCTGTACCAGCAACTATTGCCAGCGTCTGTTTTACATGGTTCAGGAATACCTAGGGCAGTGATGGCGAACCTTGGCACCCCAGATGTTTTAGAACTACATTTCCCATAATGCTCAACTACCCTGCAGAGTGCATAAGCATCATGGGAAATGTAGTTCCAAAACATCTGGGGTGCCAAGGTTCGCCATCACTGACCTAGGGGCAAGATCAGACTTGAACACCTTTCCCCCTGAAAATCCTCTGGCTTACTGGGTCTTGAGGATGCAATTAAGCTACTGGCCTGTCCTGCATCCATCGTTCTTTCGAAACGCACATTCAGTGCTGCTGGAGGCTTTGTAACCGATCACAGGGTGTGATCTGACCTTCATAAAAATGAATCGGGCTTGGATCACCACCAGCTACCAAGCACCTGATGCTGATGTAACTGAATATATTTTTTTTAAATGTCAGATCCCTTCAAGACTGCCTATGCTGATGCTGAGTGACTAAACTGTTATGCTGAGTGACTATCCTTTTCCTCAATGATTATGCTGATAGCTTGTAAGAACATTTTTGTTTCTGGGCACCGCCACCAGTGGCTAAGGCCCAATTTTTCTGCCCCTGTTTAAAAGGGGCGTGTAATAAAAAATGTTGATGCAATACTTTGCAGCAGGGCTTATTACTGCGCTCCAACTAGAGTATCTGTTAGGGGTTGCAGTGTTGTGGCACAAACACCAGTGCCTAAGGCCTAATTTTTCTACCCCTGTTTAACAGGGTGGTGTATTTACAATTTTTGATGCAATACCTTGCAGCGGGCTCATTCCTGTGCTCCAACTAGAGTATCTGTGAGGGGTTGCAGTGTTGTGGCACTGGCACCAGTGCCTAAGGCCCAATTTTTTTGCCCTGTTTAACAGGGGCATGTTATTACAATTCTTGATCTAATATTTCACAGCAGGGCCCATTCCTGCGCCCATTAAGAGTAACTGTAAGGGCTTACAGTGTTGTGGCACCAGCACCACTACCACCACCACCAAAGGCCCAATTTTTATGCCCCTGTTCAACAGGGGCATGTAATTACAATTCTTGATCCAATGTTTCACAGCAGGGCCCATTCCTGCGCCCACCAAGAGTAACTGTGAGGACTTACAGTGTTGTGGCACCAGCACCAGCAACAAAGACCCAATTTTTCTACCACTGTTCAACAATGGCATGTAATTACAATTCTTGATATAATAGTTCACAGCAGGGCGTTCCAGTGCCCACCAAGACTAACTGTGAGGGCTTACAGTGTTGTGGCAACACCAACACCCAGGCCCCACATTTCTGCAGAGTATATACGGCAGGCCCCTTCTTTCAAACATCTAATTTACAAACGACTCCTACTTGCAAACGGAAGGAGACAACAGGAAGTGAGAGAAAATCTACCCCAGGAAGGAAAATTCTCTTCTGTAAGAGGTGTTTCCTGTCCACTGATGCTTTATCACAATTGTTTTTATTTTTTTTTTAACATTTGTCATTGGGACAGAAAGTGAGGTGCAATCTTCTGAACAGATGCACACAGACAGCAAAACAAATGTTACAGGGGTGATAATCCTTCTCTATGTTTTCCAAAAAGTTTAAAAATAGATTTTTTGGCTGGAGCTACACTTTAAAAAAGTACCAGTTCAAAATTAAAAACAGATTCTACTTAACAACAAACCTACAGTCCTGACCTTGTTTGTGCCTCTTGTATACTGCTGTTTAAAGTATATAGGGACAAAGGGGCTGGTAATGACCTGGGAGGAGGGGGGGAAACCCATTCTATTTTTCTCAATGATTTTCCTCCATATTGCAGGCACCAGACATTACATTAAAGCCGAAAGCAGTTTTAAATGACTTTAGTAATCGAAATCTAAAACTTCACAGGCATAATATTAGACACCCAGCAGGTACGATATTTAAAGGAATTAAAAATTATATATATATATATATATATTATATATATATATATTACACTTTAAACATAATTTTTTTTTGCATTGATATATGTTCCCTGGGGCAAGACCCGGGCCCCCAAACCCGTTTTAGGACAATAAGTTAGCCTTAGCCTTAGCAAATTAGCCTTTAAAATTAGCACTTTTGAATTAGGTCCATTCAAAGGTTCTGGTGTGAACCGAACGGGGGGTGTTCGACTCATCCCTAGTGACAAACATGCCCGTCACTTACAGTTTCCTAGGCCACTGTATACCTACGTGTTAATGTGCTTTGGAGTAACATACATTTTACTGAAGCGCAATTGACCAAATGGGCCCTACAAATGCACAAACATGCATTGTGCTTTTATCATTCACTGGGGTGTGGAGAATCCTTGGACTAGGAGAGGGTGGGGTGTGGAGAAAACCTGGACTAAGAGGGGGGAGGGTGGGAGAATACCTGGATTGGGAGGGGGTGTGGAGAATACCTGGACTTGGGAGGGTGTGTAGAGGAGTCATTTAAATAGATGCAAAACAAATTATAAGCCCCAGGTGACACATATGTTAGGTATCCCACTGCAAAAAGCTACAGTAAATAATTGTGAACTAGCCACATACTATTGGATTGTGTGAAATGTAGGGCTGGGGAAATTAAAGATTAATTCCTCGATTAATCTTACATTTTTTTGATCGATCAAAATTATTTTGATCGATCAAAATTCTTGACGTCACCGGACAGCCTGGACAGTGAGACTTACCCTGCTGGATGCAAACAAACTGCACCCATTCGATTGAGGTACCTTTGCATCTGTGGAGAAGGAGGATGCATCAGGCTCCATCAGGGGAAGGGGGCAAAAATAACCATTGTTTTCCTGTCCTAAGCAGTTTTGTGCAGACAATTCTTTGTGTATTGGAAACATCTGTTCCGTGCGAAAGACTGTTCAGTTCTTCAGGGTATATTGTCAATAAAATGCGATCATGTCTGCTTCCAGAAAATGTAAACACTCTGTTATGTCTGCGTGACTGGCTAAAGTGATGCCTACCTGCCTACTATAAAGTGACTGACAGTCAATATACTAGATACATTTTATAATTAAAGTTAAACTAACTTTCTAAGTTTTTCTTAAAGTTTAATAAGAAAAAATTACTTGAGTCAGTTCTACAAATTTAATTTAAAACCTATTTGTGTGAACAGTGAAGTAAAGTCATGGTTTGTGGACAGAGGCGGCTCTCTAATTAGGCAAATTAGGCGATTGCCTTAGGCCTCGCCCAAAGAAAGGGCCTCGCCATCGCCTAATTTGCCTTTGAGGTGTTGTGAGTGTCATATTGTTGTGCACAGTGCCAGTGAGTGCGGGACAGACAGGGACTCGCAAGCGGCGGGGTGAGCGGGCGCGCGGTACTTGCACATAGCCGTAGACTGAGGCAGCTGAGCCACCGCTGCGATCCGCGGTGGCAGACGAGGCGGGCATTGCTATCACTCCTGGGTCCCAGGCTCCACCTAAAGTCGGCGATGGTGGCCCCAGTGCATGGCGGGAGTTGTAGTTCACAGGCACACAGACTTCAACTTGGCCGTCTGGTGCCTGTGTTTTGCAGAGAGACTACAACTCCCAGATTGCACTGCAGGGCAAACTCAGAGAGAGCGGGAGAGTTAGAATTGCTTCTTCCTCAGAGTCCTGCTGCCTTTAGTCATGGAGGAGGACCAAGTCACCAAGGTGAGAAGCAGAAGGTGGTCTTTTATATAAAACTATATTATCTATATCTATATATATATATATATATATATATATATATATATATATATATATATATATATATATATATATATGTGTGTGTGTATGTATATATATATAGATATATATGGGAAAAAA
The DNA here is from genome assembly GCA_029574335.1 of Rana kukunoris. Taxonomy (NCBI): domain Eukaryota; kingdom Metazoa; phylum Chordata; class Amphibia; order Anura; family Ranidae; genus Rana; species Rana kukunoris. The sequence goes on along the minus strand of CM056056.1, from coordinate 162,436,450 downwards.
ATTCTGCATGGGCTATTATGAATTCTTTCAACTTTTGATGGGTACAGTGGCAGCGTTTGATGGGCACGGTGGTTGCATTTGATGGCACGGTGGCTGCAATTTATGGGCACGGTGGCTGTGTCTGATGGGTAGGGTGGCTGCGTTTGATGGCACAGTGGCTGCGTTTGATGGACACGGTGGCAGCGTTTGATGGGCACGGTGGTTGCATTTGATGGCACGGTGGCTGTGTCTGATGGGTAGGGTGGCTGCGTTTGATGGGCACGGTGGCAGCGTTTGATGAGCATGGTGGTTGCATTTGATGGCACGGTGGCTGTGTCTGATGGGTAGGGTGGCTGCGTTTGATGGGCACGGTGGCAGCGTTTGATGGGCCCGGTGGTTGCATTTGATGGCACGGTGGCTGTGTCTGATGGGTACGGTGGCTGCGTTTGATGGCACAGTGGCTGCGTTTGATGGGCACGGTGGCTGTGTTTGATGGGCACGATGGCTGAAATTTATGGGCACAGTGGCTGTGTTTGATGGACACGGTGACTGCAATTGATGGGCACGGTGGCAGCGTTTGATGGGCATGGTGGTTGCATTTGATGGCACGGTGGTTGCATTTGATGGGTAGGGTGGCAGCGTTTGGGCACAGTGGCAGCGTTTGATGGGCACGGTGGCAGCGTTTGATGAGCACGGTGGTTGCATTTGATGGCACGGTGGCTGTGTCTGATGGGCACGGTGGCAGCGTTTGATGGGCACGGTGGTTGCATTTGATGGCACGGTGGTTGCATTTGATGGCACGGTGGTTGCGTTTGATGGGCACAGTGGCAGCGTTTGATGGGCACAGTGGCAGCGTTTGATGGGCACAGTGGCAGCGTTTGATGGGCACAGTGGCAGTGTTTGATGGGCACAGTGGCAGCGTTTGATGAGCATGGTGGTTGCATTTGATGGGTAGGGTGGCTGCGTTTGATGGGCACGGTGGCTGCGTTTGATGGGCATGGTGGCTGCGTTTAAAGGGCACGGTGGCAGCGTTTGATGGGCACAGTGGCTGCGTTTGATGGGCACAGTGGCTGCAATTTATGGGCACAGTGGCTGTGTTTGATGGACACGGTGACTGCAATTGATGGGCACAGTGGCTGTGTTTGATGGGCACAGTGGCTGTGTTTGATGGGCACGGTGGCAGCGTTTGATGGGCATGGTGGCTGCGTCTGATGGGCACGGTGGCAGCGTTTGATGGGCACGGTGGCAGCGTTTGATGGGCACGGTGGCAGCGTTTGATGGGCACGGTGGTTGCATTTGATGGCACGGTGGCTGTGTCTGATGGGTAGGTTGGCTGCGTTTGATGGGCACGGTGGCTGCAATTTATGGGCACAGTGGCTGTGTTTCATGACACAGTGGCTGTGTTTGATGGGCACGGTGGCTGCGTTTTATGGGCACAGTGGCTGTGTTTTATGGGGCACAGTGGCTGTGTTTTATGGGCACAGTGAGGCTGCAATTGATGGGTTTTTTCAGTGGCTGTGTTTGATGGGCACGGTGGCTGCTATTAATTGGCACAGTGGCTGCGTTTGATGGCACGGTGGCTGCGTTTTGATGGGCACGGTGGCTGTGTTTGATGGGCACGGTGGCTGTGTTTGATGGGCACGGTGGCTGTGTTTGATGGGCACGGTGGCTGTGTTTGATGGGCACGGTGGCTGTGTTTGATGGGCACGGTGGCTGTGTCTGATGGGTAGGTTGGCTGCGTTTGATGGGCATGGTGGCTGCAATTTATGGGCACAGTGGCTGTGTTTCATGACACAGTGGCTGTGTTTGATGGGCACGGTGGCTGCGTTTTATGGGCACAGTGGCTGCGTTTTATGGGGCACAGTGGCTGTGTTTTATGGGGCACAGTGGCTGTGTTTTATGGGGCACAGTGGCTGTGTTTTATGGGGCACAGTGGCTGTGTTTTATGGGGCACAGTGGCTGTGTTTGATGGGCACAGTGGCTGTGTTTGATGGGCACAGTGAGGCTGCAATTGATGTTTTTTTCAGTGGCTGTGTTTGATGGGCACGGTGGCTGCTATTAATTGGCACAGTGGCTGCAATTGGTGGGCACAGTGGCTGAGTTTGGCACAGTGCCTGCGATTAATGGGCACAGTAGCAGCGTTTGATGGCACAGTGGCTGTGTTTGATGGGCATGGTGGCTGCAATTGATGGGCACAGTAGCTGCGTTTGATGGCACAGGGGCTGCAATTGATGGGCACAGTGGATGTGTTTGATGGGCACAAACATATATATATATGAATATGGAAAAATTATGAATTCTGTTGGAGGAGTTTGTTTCTTCATTCATGACAAGTGCTTCTTTTCTCAAATAAATCATTTTAATTGGTCTCATCATCATTGTCTGTACCTTGTCACAGTGGCAACTTTTGATGGGCACAGTGGCAGCATTTAATGGGCACGGTGGTTGCATTTGATGGGTAGGGTGGCTGCGTTTGATGGGCACGGTTGCTGCGTTTGATGGGCACGGTTGCTGCGTTTGATGGGCACGGTTGCTGCGTTTGATGGGCACGGTTGCTGCGTTTGATGGGCACGGTTGCTGTGTTTGATGGGCACGGTGGCTGTGTTTGATAGACACGGTGACTGCAATTGATGGGCACAGTGGCTGTGTTTGATGGGCACGGTGGCTGCAATTGATGGGCACAGTGGCAGCATTTGATGGGCACGGTGGCAGCATTTGATGGGCACGGTGGCTGCAATTGATGGGCACAGTGGCAGCATTTGATGGGCACGGTGGCTGCGTTTGATGGGCACGGTGGCTGCGTTTGATGGGCACGGTGGCTGCGTTTGATGGGCACGGTGGCTGCGTTTGATGGGCACGGTGGCTGCAATGTATGGGCACAGTGGCTGTGTTTGATAGACACGGTGACTGCAACTGATGGGCACAGTGGCTGTGTTTGATGGGCACACTGGCTGCGTTTGATGGGCACGGTGGCTGCAATTGATGGGCACGGTGGCTGCAATTGATGGGCACAGTGGCTGTGTTTGATGGGCACAGTGGCTGCATTTTATGGGGCACGGTGGCTGTGTTTGATGGCACAGTGAGGCTGCAATTGATGTTTTTTTTTTTCCAATTTTATAATATTTTTCCCATTATGGGCGTGAGTGGGGCCTCAGGTCTATGTTTTGCCTAAGGCCTCACAAAGTCTAGAGCCGCCTCTGATTGTGGAAACTAACTAGTGTCAGGTGATTGTATATAGTGTATACCACATTTATCACTGACTAATGGACGCGCCTAATTTAAATAGGAGATACCCCCTACCCGCCTATTTTGAGTTAGGCCGCCCAATTTACGCCGCCGCAACTTAACACGCAAGTGCTTTGTGAATACAGTACTTGCATGTTAAGTTGCGGCGGCGTGACGTAAATAAGAAAAGTTACGCCGCCGCAACTTTACGCGCGGCTTGATGAATCTGGCCCATAGTGTTTTTTGCTTTTAGGTCAAAAAGTTCAATATTGATCTCATCTGACCAGAGTACTTTCTCCACATGTTTGCTGTGTCCCCCATGACTTCTACCAAACTGCAAACGGGGGTTTATTTGGCTTTTTGTCAACAATGACTTTCTTCTTGCCACTCTTCCATAAAGGCCAGATTTGTGGAGTGCAGGACTAATAGTTGTCCTGTGGACAGATTCTTCCACTTGAGCTGTGGATCTCTGCAGCTCCTCCAGAGTTACCATGGGCCTCTTGGCTGCTTCTCTTTTTAATGCTCTCCTTACCTGGCCTGTCAATTTAGGTGGGTGGCCATGTCTTGGCAGGTTTGTAGTTGTGCCATACTCTTTCCATTTTCGGATGATGGATTGAACAGAGCTCCATGAGATGTTCAAAGCTTTGGATAATTTTTTATGATCTAACCCTGCTTTAAACTTCTCCACAACGTTATCCCTGACCGGTCTGGTGTATTCATTAGCCTTCATGATGCTGTTTGTTCACTAAAGTTCTCTAACAAACTTCTGAGGGCTTCACAGAACAGCTGTATTAATACTGAGATTAAATTACACACAGGTAGACTATTTACTAGATTTTAGTTAGGGGTATTAAAGTAAAGGGGGCTGAATACAAATGCATGCCACATTTTTCAGATATTTATTTGTAAATAAATGTAAAAAACATTTATGATTTTCCTTTTACTTCACAATTATGTTCCACTTTTATTTGGTCTATCACTAATAAAAATACATTTACTTTTTTTAGTTGTAACATGACAAAATGTGGAAAATTTCAAGGGGTGTGAATACTTTTTCAAGGCACTGTAAATAATCACCTGTTTCTTGTAGAAACACGCAAGAAAGAATATAAAATCTGCTAAATATATTTGGTATAAAGATCACTTACTGTTAAAGATGTAAAGGTCAAACATATACCTCCAAAGCCATTCAAAGACAAAGCCAGGAAAATCACTGGGGCCAGCACTGGGAAAAGCAATACAAAGTCACATGGTTATATAATGTTTCTTAAGAGTTTCAGAAAGAAGTACAGTATATTGAATTTTTGGGAATTTAGGAATACAAGCCTTTTTATGAGAGTAAGGCCTCGTACACACGAGGGGATATGTCCGCTGAAAACGGTCCGATGGACCGTTTCAGCAGACATCTCCGCTCGTGTGTATGGGCTAGCGGACAGATTTCTCCATCCGGTGGAATCTGTCCACCCGACATGTCTGCTGGTTAGTACACTTACCAGCAGACATGTCGTCCCCCACCGCCGCCGCGCCGCCGCCGAATGGATTCGGCGCATGCGCGGAAGTGTTTTACTTCCTGGTGCGGTGACGCAGCGGCGTCAACGTCACCGCCACGTCACCGCGCCGTCCGGCGGCGGGGAATTTGATCCGATGGTGTGTACACGCCATCGGATCAAACTCCCGATCGGACATATCCGATGGAAATGGTCCGCGGACCGTTTTCATCGGATATGTCCGATCGTGTGTACGAGGCCTAACACAAAAATATACTCCAGAATGCTTCTAGAATGTACAGTCCTATTGTATAAAAGATACATTATTATCTAAATGTAGCGTGATTTCCCCGCTCACCCCCCCCCCCTCTGCGAGCAGTGAGCTGGTCACCATGCAGAGAGAGAAAAATGCAGCTAGCTTAGGCTCCATGTACACGGGACGCTGCTAAACGTACATCAGAGGCAGTTGGACACTTTTTTTCAACTGTTCCTGAACTCAGTCAATGTAACCCTATGTGATCATGTACACAGTCAAGTTTATTGCTGTTTTTAGGCAGTTGCGTTTAACAGAGTTTCTTTGAAAGCAAAAAAAATGGGTTCAGACCCCGAAGATTTCCACGTTTTCAGATGCCAAACGCGGCTAAACACGTTAAGCTAAGTTTCTTTTATGGGCGCTTTTCGTTTTTGCGCATTAAAAAAAAAAAAAAGCAAATGCGGAAAAACGCCGCTACACAGTATGTAAATGCAGAAAAGTTTGTCTGTCTGTCAAGTTTAATCATTTAGGCCTCATTCACACGAGGCGGACTCCGTCACAGTCCATTGCAACGGAGTCCGCCTGCTCCCGCCAGCTCAGCGCGAGATCAGTCCGCAGATCCAAGCTCCTCTCTGCTCACTAAGCGGGGAGGGGCTGTTCGGCCACCGCTGTCTCCTATGGAGCGATCTGATGAAAACGGACAGCATGTCCGTTTTCTTTAGATCTTACCCGATCCGATCCGCATGGACGGATGGGGACGTGCCCCCCATACATCTGTTTTTAGCGGATCGGATGTCAGTGTACATGTCACCGCTGACATCCAACGCTCCATAGGGATGCAGGGAGCGGCCGTTCAGGTCCGCCGTCAAAACTAAAATAGATTGCCACCTTTCTGAAGCCTCGAAGAGTCCTAGCCATTTGGGTTTCAAGTATCAGCAGGGGGCAGGAACCAGAATGTCTGCAAGCTTTGATTCATATCGACAGATCTAAAGAATCTTTTTTATCTCTCATAAAAGCACTCTGGGACATTATGTTTCGGTCCATCCGGTGCTGCCAGGTTGCACCCCAGTCTTTTTAAGAGCTCAGTGATGCTCTGGTCCAGATCTGGGAGGAAATACCCCAGGACACCATCCGTCGTCTCATTAGGAGCATGCCCTGATGTTGTCAGGCCTGCATACAAGAACTTGGGGCCATACAAACTACTCAGGACCATTTTGAGTTGTTGCAATGAAATTTCAGCAAAATTTACAAGCTTGCTGCATAATTTTTTCACTTTGATTTTCGGGGGTGTCTTTGAATTCAGCCCTCTGTAGGTTGATAATTTTCATTTCCATCAAATGATGTGCGATCCTTTCATTCCTAACACATTACCCAGTTCATATCAGTATAGATATCCAGCATGAGATTTTTGCCCGCTGAGATCTGATATGTTTTAAAAATGTTCCTTTATTTTTTTTTAGCAGTGTGTATACAGTACACAGTTTCCACAGGTAGCAGCAGTGAGTAGGAACCAAAACACTCCAGATGGTCATAGAGGGAATAATGAGGGCCACTGTCGGCTGAAGTGTTTCAAAGGACAACCTTCTTCCTCAGAGCCCAGCAGTCAGTAGTGCCTCCTGACAGAGCATGGCACAGTAGTCCCCCCTGACATCAGAGAATGGCACAGTAGTGCCCCCTGACATCTTCTAGAAGGGGGGACAGATGAGGGAGAGAGGGGAGGGAGATGGACTGCTCACTCACTGGAGACTGGTATCTGCAGGATCACACAGGGGAATCAGTCTAGCAGGTACCACAGATCTGCCAGCTGCTGTTCCTAAGATCTCTCGCCCACACATCTCCTTTCTCAGGCACAGGCTGCACACTAGGATTGCAGTGTGGGCGGGGCAGACACAGGGGATGAGGGCTGGAGGAGCCAGAGTGGATTGAGCCCTCTCTGTTCCTGCAGTGTGGGGGGGGGGGGGTTTCTGCTGGCTGAGCATTGTGAAGCGAGATCTACCCTCCTAGATGCCATGCTCCCCACTAGGTGCTGCTTCCCATGAGAGCAGAAGAGGCATTGGAGGGGAGGCGGAGTGTAGCAGTATCACTCTGCCATCTATTACAAGAGATCTGCTGTCGGAAACTATAGAGGCATTATCGGGAAATGCATCTAGCTGCGAGCTTACTCGGGGGCTGCAGTTCTCCTAGGTCAGTCTAGGAGTATACATACCAATCAAACTTGTCTCACTGGCAGCACTGTCACCGCCAGTGATCCTCCATTAGCGCGCCCATCGGTTTCACCAGAAAAAAGCCCTGGTTGGCACAGGGGGAATTAGGGTGTGCCCAGGCACACCCGGCACACCCTGTGGTCACGTCTATAAGTCTCTAAAATCATTTAGAGGTACTTAACCCTCAGTGAGTATCCCACCAAAAATGAAACTCCTCTTGCAGAAGCTGCCTAATGTAACGGAATGAACCGTGACAGACTGGGATATTCCTATGTCTAGGGTCACCTTATGTCCACTAGGGCCATAGGGTGACAAAGAATCATAAGTCATATATTACATGAGATGGGACATTAATAATAATTCATATTGCAGGACTGGAATATTACAAAGTGGATGTCTTGAGATATCACAAGCTGTTGCCTATTCAATATAGACACAATTGCATCAGAAAGACCTTTTGACGGTGTGATTCATTCTGTCTAAAACAATGTGTTAAATTCTCCATTCAGATGTACTGAATTAGCATGTCATTGTCTACAGGAATGTCATGCTCTCTGAGTTACTATAACTCTATTGATGATGCGGTGCCGACGTGTCTACATAATTAGCTTACCTGAATGCCTTTTAAGGTGATTGAAGTACCCATGGTGTGAAGGGGGGTGGAGACTACATTGTCCTGTGATTAACTGCATTATGCTTGAAACTGTATAAGAAGCTGAGAAAATATCAATAAAGGGGTCATATCTTTGGAAGCAAGTACGGACCTCTGTCTCGTCTTATTCTGGGAATGGATATGGATCTTGTATGCAAGATTGTCGCAGTGTGTCAGATAAGCTTGTCGTGGTTGGATGGAAGGTCGTAAACGGTGGCGACCGTTACATTTGGTGGCAGCAGTGGGATGATTCCATCATCAGAAGGACAGCTACAAGGGCACATGACAATGGAGACGGTGTATGAACGGATGAAGCTCTCTTCCCTCATGGACTTACTGGAGAGCCGGGGCAGACCGGCCAGCAACCGTAAGAAAAGGGACATTATCGCAGAACTGGTCGAAATGGATAGAGCTAAAAGGCCCGCCGTAACGGACAGGACACCCGAGGAAGAAAGTTTTGATCGGGCTGTTAACCTAAGACTGGCACATTATGGTCCTAACCCTCCACCGGAGATCAGGGACCAAGTTATTGCGGCTCTGAATGCCACCTTGCTACAGAGAAGAAGTGCTGCAGCAGCTGAAGTCACAGCAGCACCAACTAAAGAGAGAGGAGAGGTGCAGATACCAGTCTCCATGGAAGAGGAATTCCAAAGAAGGTTACAAGAGATGCGGATACAGCATAGAGGACCAGTATCAGAGGAGGTCCTGTTGGGATGGTCGGATGTGATTCGGTGCCAACTCTGGAAGGAAGCATTAGCTCGGGAGCAGCAAAACCAAGGAAAGGTCCTGCCCTCCATCTATGCAAGGTACTGGCCGCAGTATGACGTACGAATGCTGTTGTTGGGGAAACAACCGAAGCAGGAGTGGACAGCTGAGTTAAGCAGGCTGATCCGGGCAGAGATGCAGCTGGATGAAAGCTACAGAGCCCTCCAGTGGTATGTAGCCCAAGAGTGCCCGTGGTCAGCAGATGACAGCCCCACAGAAGGCTATGAGTATGATGGCCTGGGATTATTGTATTGGAGGATGTCCAGTGATCCCGACTTCGGGGATGATCGGGAGTGGCGCTTGGAGGACATAATGGAGCATAGAGAGGAAAGAGGAAAAATTGAATATCTCAGGAGGCCACTGGTCACAGGAAGATTTAGAATTTCTGGCCATTCAAGAATGGGAGCTGGAGGTCGCCTACAGACAGCTGCTAGACTCGGCTCAGCAGCAGGGTGGGGCTCCCATTGCCTGGGACTATGAGGAAAGTTCAGATGACAACTGTGAACTCCTGGCTGATGAATCGGCAGTGGAAAAAATGGAGATTGCCATCCCTAAAGCCGAAGCGGATGGTGTGGAGTTCCAGAGAGCCGGGGCGGTTGGCCCCTCTCTCCAGCAACAAGCTGAGGTGGTAAAGCTTTTACCCCCAGCTGAATCACTGGCAACAGAGCAGGGTGCCCCAAGCCTCTGCTCCCAACTAGCAGAAGAGGGGGACCCTGTGGTAGTGGATGGGACTGTGGTCTCCACTCACAGCAACCCAGCGGAAGAGCTGGCAACAGAACAGAGTGTCATAGGCCTCTGCTCCCAACTAGAAGAAGAGGGGGACCCTGTGGTAGTGGATGGGACTGTGGTCTCCACTCACAGCAACCCAGCGGAAGAGCTGGCAACAGAACAGAGTGTCATAGGCCTCTGCTCCCAACTAGAAGAAGAGGGGGACCCTGTGGTAGTGGATGGGACTGTGGTCTCCACTCACAGCAACCCAGCGGAAGAGCTAGCAACAGAGCAGAGTGCCCCAGGCCTCTGCTCCTCACTAACAGAAGAGGGGGTTCCTGGGGTAGTGGATGGGACTGTGGTCTCCACTCACAGCAACCCAGCGGAAGAGCTGGCAACAGAACAGAGTGTCATAGGCCTCTGCTCCCAACTAGAAGAAGAGGGGGACCCTGTGGTAGTGGATGGGACTGTGGTCTCCACTCACAGCAACCCAGCGGAAGAGCTAGCAACAGAGCAGAGTGCCCCAGGCCTCTGCTCCTCACTAACAGAAGAGGGGGTTCCTGGGGTAGTGGATGGGACTTCAGTTTCCACTGGAACAACCCCAGAAAATGGTACAGGACTGGGACAGGAGGATGTCGGCTTTGCAAGCACCGGGGGGTTTTCACCTGGCACCTGTGGAAGGGACTGCAGTCTCCACTGGTATACTCCAGGAAGGGGGGGCAGTTGGCCCAGACCCCCAACAGCATGATGGACTGAGCCCAGCCACCCTGCCTTCTCCCCAGCGGCAGGCGTGTTCTCTGAGAGAGGCAGAGGTTGGCGGGGTGAGTAATGCTCAGTTTGGAGCCATTTATTTGGGGTACAGTATGGATACCAGCATTGGAGGACTGGAACTACTGACGGACTTCGGAGTCAACCCGTTCGGGGTTCCCACCTGTGTCCGTCTCCCACCGAAAGGGGAGAAATGTAACGGGATGAACCGTGACAGACAGATATTACTATGTCTAGGGCCACCTTATGTCCACTAGGGCCATAGGGTGACAAAGAATCATAAGTCATATATTACATGAGATGGAACATTAATAATAATTCATATTGCAGGACTGGAATATTACAAAGTGGATGTCTTGAGATATCACAAGCTGTTGCCTATTCAATATAGACACAATTGCATCAGAAAGACCTTTTGATGGTGTGATTCATTGTGTCTAAAACAATGTGTTAAATTCTCCATTCAGATGTACTGAATTAGCATGTCATTGTCTACAGGAATGTCATGCTCTCTGAGTTACTGTAACTCTATTGATGATGCGGTGCCGACGTGTCTACATAATTAGCTTACCTGAATGCCTTTTAAGGTGATTGAAGCCCCCATGGTGTGAAGGGGGGTAGAGACTACATTGTCCTGTGATTAACTGCATTATGCTTGAAACTGTATAAGAAGCTGAGAAAATATCAATAAAGGGGTCATATCTTTGGAAGCAAGTACAGAGCTCTGTCTTGTCTTATTCTGGGAATGGATATGGATCGTGTATGCAAGATTGTCGCAGTGTGTCAGATAAGCTTGTCGTGGTTGGATGGAAGGTCGTAAACCGTTACATTTGGTGGCAGCAGTGGGATGATTCCATAATCGTGGTTGGATGGAACCTAAAATGTAATTTTTTTTTAGTGCTGATGTCTGAGAAAATCAGTGAGCCTATCACAGAAGCAGGCAATGCCGTCTTGTATAGTGTGTGGACTTTGTGGGATGTTCCGCTGCCATACATCCCCAATGTAGCGCCCCCTTACTTTCAGTATGTGTGCTACGCTAAAGTTAGTGGGTGAGTGGGAGAGTTATTTGGCTCCCATTCATAATTTGTCAAATTTTGGGCTGCTGTCTTCCAGAACTGTCCTGTGGGTCAGCCAGCGCTCCAGTCATGCAATCCCATCCCTGGGTGACAGGTGGCTCTAGAGGGGTTCTGGCAGAGCCACTTTTCCCCAGCAGCCAATTAGAGGAGTTGGACCTCGCAAGACATGCTGGGGGAGGGTGTGCGGGGGAGGGTGTGCGCGTCCACAGACCCCGCTGGCATAGCCCACCTAGCCGGAGTCGCATGCTACATCGTGATGTTGAGAGGGGCCCCAGTGGCTTTACTGGGCCCTCAACTTTATTGAGAGGATCCTAAGCTGAGGGCTGAACAGTGGGGGATCTGCTCAGGGAGAACCCAAAAGCAGGCTATCCAGGAAACTTGAACGAACCATCGGGGATCCGGTCACCAGGGCCTTGAGAGGTACATTGTCAACCAGTTACCCTTCATTGCATTTACTGGGAGGATTTGCTCAATCATCTAAGTATTGAAGTACTAGGGCTGTGGCAGAGGCCTGAGACAGGCCTGTGGCAGAGGTCTGTTCCTCCCAGCAACCTAAAGTGACATTTCGGCTGCCAGGCTTGTGCCAGAAGTCTGTCCGGAAGCACTTCACCCACTCTGGTGAGAGTGGCGACGTATTGGTACATTGCTACTGAAAGCAGGCTTGCTTTCTTTATCATCCAGGGCCTGATATTGCACTTGTTCTTTAGCTTCATCAAAAATTCCTATCCTACCTCATGTTGATGTTGGCCATGTTGGGCCTTGGAATAAAGCATTTAAAAAACCCATTGGATGACTGGACATTCGCTCACTGCTTCTGCTCCCTGCTACTACCCCTAGACACACTACAAGGTAACTTAATACGCCGATCCCAAAAACAACCAGCGGCTCCTAAATGGGGTAGCGCTACACATGGGGGCTCGTCCGGGATCCGGCTGTTACTGTTGGCAACAAGAATTGTGAGTGCCGAATTTATTAAAGAGCTAAAAGTGTCCGGTATCGTGTTTTGAACTGTCTGGCAACGAGGGAGTTAACCTTGCACCGCTAAGCTTGAGTTTATGTGCAGCACAGCACTCGCCTGCAACGTGTCTGGACAAGTTTTTTTTTTTTTTATGTGGGAGGAGTCTCTCACCCCTGCGTGGGACGTGAGTAACAGTTTTGCGCCAACGAGAAAAATGCCCAATTTCGCGCCAAACCACCAGTTGCCATGCGCAAGAGAAGGAAGAGGGATGTCTGCTTTCCTGCAACCAGGTGCTCCCGTTCAGCGATTGAGGTCTCCAATTACTGCTTCAAGGGCCCTTAGTATGTTCCCACCGCCAGGTGTATCCGTAACGGATACAGGTGTTTGCTTATCCACCAAGGGACAGTTTGCGCTACTATCCAGTGTCAGAACAGAGATGCTGGGCCTACTATGTCTCCGTTGTGGGGAGCCGTCTGTGAAAATCCAGACCTTTTCCCGATGCCAGCGATGTCGGGCCTACTTGTAGCAACTTCACCCACGAAAGCCCCAAAGGAATATCGGGTGGACTTTATCACCGCTACTGTCACCACGGAGGAGAAACAGAATGGCCGGAACCTTCCCCGTCGGTAGTTATTGTGGAACCAGAAGTCCGGGATGTCGAGATAATCTCAGTATCGTCCACCTTGACTCTGCCTTCGGCTGCCTCGCCACCTCGTTCTTTGGAGGTAAGCCTTGTGGACAACCCGGATCAAGAAGGTGACACATCTAGTGTGGCCAACACGACTGAAGTGGCTGATGCTCAGGCCGAAACCACGTCGGAGATCACCACTTTTACAGCTGTCACCGTGTGGCATGCCTTTACCGGAGTACGATCTGCTCCAACATCCTGCGGCTGCGAACGAGGCCTACCAGTAAAGGAATTTAATCGCTCAGACGGTGGCAACATACCTGACTATTGGTTTGAACCACAGTTTCCTGAGTCCCGGGGTTTTGAAAGATCTCCTGCCCTGCATGGTGCTCTGAGAAGGAAGAAACCCTCCGGCCGGAGCGCATCCCGTGGGTCTCACCAGCTGTCCATAGACATTCCGCAGCTAACCTGGGGAGTCGGTGAGTCAAGTTCCATGTCTAATGTCACCCTCACCACCCCCGTACCCATAAATGTTTGTTTTAAAGAGGGCACCGGATGCAATGTCCGCGGAGACCCACGGACATTGCCAAACTTAGCTTGCCTACAGTGTGTGGTTATCCAGAAGGTTGCCACCGAATACGGGTATGAATACCCATATGTACCCTCTCCTTTACCAGATTGACCAAGAATGAGAAACCTGGTGTCAAGAGGCTATCTGGTCGCCTACCTGAATATTAAATTCGAGGCCTGTCACCGTGACTGGAGTTGGGGGTCGACACATCTACAGGGACCGGGTCGTGTTGAAGGCTCCCGGGAAAGAGGATTGGGTGTTTTTGGTCACCACGACCACTGCAAACGACACCATTATTATTTTGCCGGACCCGTGCTATTATAAGTAGGCTATATGCCTGGCCTACAACTAACTCTTTGAAAAGTTTTGGACAAGGGTACTCGCCCCCACTCAATTTGTTTTTCTCCTGGTTTTCCCTTTCCCCCTGCTCCTCCAGATCCACATGGACATTATGTGCAGAACTCTTTTGGGGGGTGGGTTCAGTCAGCTAGAGGGGAACCTTGCCAACTTCTCTGCAGCACCGCAAGATTCGACAGGAAAGAACGGTTCTACTTTTTCACTTCCTTTTGCTGCTGTTTCTTTGCACTTGAATTGGACTGCCGCAGTACCAGCGCACTGACTGCTAGGGGCAGTGTTCTGCAACGTCCCCTGCAGAACAACATTTGTACATATAGTTTTGCAAATAGGATTTAATGGTACCTAGCACTTGAAACTTCCTGGGAGGAAGGGAAATTTCACGTTCGGGCCCGAGCGTGCAGTTTCAATTCTGACCCTGGAGACTGTAAATAGATAGAGAAACTTTATATGGTATATTAGGATGTATATTTTGTGCATATGTTTTTGTTTCCTATGCAGGTTCTGGACCCACCTACTGTCAACGCTGCAGAGAATGGGCAGACTAGATAGCTAGGGTTGTGAATGTTTGTGTCAGGGGATGCCTACGCAGGCATCCGATACTAGGCAACAGGTCAATGGGCTGCACTAAAGTCAATAGGCACCAGGATAGTGACAAAATATACATTTAATAAAAGGTTAAGCACACGTGAAACAATAGTGTAAAAAACCCCAAGACAAGCAAGCATAACACAGCAAACCCCAAACCAATAATCAACAAATATATACAAGGTGGGAGCATATATACCAGGTCAAGCAGGGATGTGAGGAACAAGGGGAAGCAGAGTCCAGGACAGGGCAGGGATCAAATCAGGAACAGGTTGTGTCCAGCTAATAGATCAGGCAGGTAACAGGCTGACAAGGAAAAATACTGAAGCACTGGATTGTAGTGCAGGGCGGGCTTATATACACCTGTAGCAGTTCATCCCAATTAGAGAGGCGTCCATCCCATGGGAGACACCTGCTGGTGGACATCAGAACTGCACCCCTGTTGCTGGGAGAAACAGTGCCACCAGCAGGTGACCAAAGCCATGACATGGATCATGACAGTCCCCCCCCCCAAGGGGTGGCCTCTGGACACCCCATTCTGCCCTTGTCCTGGTAGTGCACGTGGATGCAGAAGAGCCCCAAAAAGTATTTCGGTCAAAGTTCTTTAACCCATTGGGAGAACACCCCCCCCCCCCAAGTCCGGAAACGGAAACTGCATCCTACCTCCACCAGGGTCTGGAAGTTGGTATCTAAGGGTGAAAACAGGCAGGGCGGCGAACTCAGGGTCATTAGGCTGGGAAAGTGACACAAACTTAAAGTCAGGCCCCGGGACATCAGACGGGAAGCCGGGTACGCTGGACCGGAAACCAAGCACGTCAGGCTGGAAACCAGTAACCAGGACACCAGGGTGGACAACAGGAACTGGAGACAAAGGAACTGGAACTGGAGACACACGAACTAGAGAATCAGGAACAGGAACTGGAGACACACGAGCAGGAACTGGAACTGAAGACACACGAGCAGGAACTGGAGACACTGGAACAGGAACTGGAGACACACGAACTGGAGACACCGGAACAGGAGACACTGGAGCCGGAACTGGAGACACCGGAACTGGAGACATGGGAACAGGAACTGGAGACACGGGAACAGGAACAGGAACTGGAGACTGGGCAATGGGCACAGGCACATCAGACAGAACAGCAGGTGCTGGCACAACAGGAAGAACAGCAGTTGCATGTATCGGACTGGATAGCAGGTACTGGAACTGTAGACTGGGCAACGGGCACATCAGACAGAACAGCAGGTGCATCGGACTGGATAGCAGGTACTGGACCTTTAAGCTGGGCAGCAGGTACTGGAACTGTAGACTGGGCAACGGGCACATAAGACAGAACAGCAGGTGCAGGCACAACAGGAAGAACAGCAGGTGCATCGGACTGGATAACAGGTACTGGACCTTTAAGCTGGGCAGCAGGTACTGGAACTGTAGACTGGGCAACGGGCACATCAGACAAAACAGCAGGTGCTGGCATGGAAGCGGACTGGAGCAGGTTGGTTGGTGTGGAGACAGGCTGGGTTAGTGGCAGATCGAGTGGGTTGGAAAAAACCTTTTCTTTTTCTTTGGTTTCACCACTGAGGATTTTGGTGGAACGGACGGAGGCAGTTGAGAAGCAGCAGCAGAAGGGTTAAAGGCAGGGTAAGTGCAGCAGGAGGAAACAGGGGATTGGTTCTTTGTTGTTAGCAGGGTGTATTGTTCAGCAAAAGTGGGAATTGGGGGGTAAAGAAAAAGACATCCCAGCAGGTTGGTAACTAAACAAAGAAATGGATGGTTGGGAGCCGACAGGGGCTGAGTACAACAAACTGGACCAAACTTGTAATAATGGTTTCACAAAGTCAGATTTGCACACAGTTTGTCTGACCAGAGACTGCACAGAATCAATGCATGCTGCAAGCACCTGTTGAGGACAAGCTGAGTAATGCTCATGAAAGAAGGCTGAGTCATCTTCCAACAGCCACACCAAAGACTCTACCTGAGCTGCACTAAAAGGAGGTGTATAATCATCACGTCCACCATTAGCATCATACAGAGCCAACTCTGTGCAGATCCAAATCAATGGCTGCACATCCTCAAACAAAAAACTGCCACGATCAACAAAAACATGAGCCATACGGATACATTCCAATAACTGCTCTCTAGTGTATTCACTTAATTCCTGATAGCAGAAATCTCTGTCATCTGTTGCCAGGAGTGACAGGTACAAAATATCTTCCAAATGCAAATTTAGAATAGCAAGTGCCCAGAAGCAATTTCCCAAATGCAGCCGACCTGTTTATATGGCTTCAGTATTCTGTCAGGGGATGCCTACGCAGGCATCCGATACTAGGCAACAGGTCAATGGGCTGCACTAAAGTCAACAGGCACCAGGATAGTGACAAAATATACGTTTAATAAAAGGTTAATCACACGTGAAACAATCGTGTAAAAAACCCCAAGACAAGCAAGCATAACACAGCAAACCCCAAACCAATAATCAACAAATATATACAAGGTGGGAGCATACAGTATATACCAGGTCAAGCAGGGATGTGAGGAACAAGGGGAAGCAGAGTCCAGGACAGGGCAGGGATCAAATCAGGAGAGTCCAGCACAGGGCAGAGATCAAATCAGGAACAGGTTGTGTCCAGCTAACCGATCAGGCAGGTAACAGGCTGACAAGGAAAAATACTGAAGCACTGGATTGTAGTGCAGGGCGGGCTTATATACACCTGTAGCAGTTCATCCCAATTAGAGAGGCATCCATCCCATGGGAGACACCTGCTGGAGGACATCAGAACTGCACCCCTGTTGCTGGGAGAAACAGTGCCACCAGCAGGTGACCAAAGCCATGACATGGATCATGACAGTTTGTATGTCATGTGTTATAATATTGTAACCTCAATATTTTGCAATTGTTTTCCTCTTTTCCTACTTTTCTATCTGGTTAGCAGTATCGGGCCAGCATTCGGGCTCAAATGCTTTAGGACACTGGGGACAATGTAATTTCTAATGGAGGGAGTATGTAGTGCCCCCTTACTTTCAGTACGGGCGCTACGCTAAAGTTAGTGGGTGAGTGGGAGAGTTATTTGACTCCCATTCATAATTGGTTAAATTTTGGGCTGCTGTCTTCCAGAACTGTCCTGTGGGTCAGCCTGCGCTCCAGGGATGCGATCCCATCCCTGGGCGACAGGTGGCGCTGGAGGGGTTCTGGCAGAGCCACTTTTCCCCAGCAGCCAATTAGAGGAGTTGGACCTCGCAAGGCATGCTGGGGGGAGGGTATATTTGTGACAGATGCCGTGATTCTTGGTTCTCTTTGTGGGTGCGGCATCCACCTTCAGGGTATACGCGTCCACAGACCCCGCCAGCATGGCCCACCTGGCCGGAGTCGCATGCTACGCGGAGCTCAATCCTGATGTTGGGAGGGGCCCCAGTGGCTTACTGGGTCCCCAACTTTATTGAGAGGATCCTAAGCTAAGGGCTGAACGGTAGGGGATAGGCTCAGGGAGAACCCAGAAGCAGGCTACACAGGAGACTTGAAGGAACCATTGGGGATCCGGTCACCGAGGCCTTGACAGGAACATGGCAGCTGTAAACCAGTGACCCTTCATTGCATTTACTGGGAGGATTTGCTCAATCAGTTTTGGTAATCTAAGTATTGAAGTACTAGGCCTGTGGCAGAGGCCCGAGCAAGGCCTGTGGCAGAGGTCTGTTCCCAGCAACCTAAAGTGACATTTCGGCTGCCAGGCTTGTGGCAGAAGTCTGTCCGGAGGCACTTCACTAGGGATGAGCTTCGCGTTCGATTCGAACACATGTTCGCATCGAACATTGGCCGTTCGATCGTTCGTCGAAAACGAACAAATCGGGTCGTTCACGCCAAATTCGAATGACCCATAAATTCACTGCGGCGTTGCACGCTGATGATTGGCCAAGCATGCACCATGACCCCGCATGCTTGGCCAATCACAGCGCCCAAAAAACGAAAAGAACTAATTGGCCAAAGCCTGGGTGCTTTGGTCAAATAAGGCTCAGGGCTTTAGCACACACCCCACACTATAAAAGGCCGCCTCCCGGGCGGCCTCGTGTAGTGTGTTCCGGCTTGCTTTGCAGACAGACACAGAGAGAGAGAGAGATAGATAGATAGATAGATAGATAGATAGATAGATAGATAGATAGATAGATAGAGACACAGAAGTAGATTCATGTAGATCAGCGGATCTTTTGATCCGCGTGATCTATCTTTTTTACGATCCGCCTGCGCCAGTTTTTGAGGCAAGGGCTGTATTCATTAAGCACTTGCCTCGTAAGTAGCCCTGGCGGATCGTAACTCCCCCGGCGGAATGCAAATTCCGCGGCTAGGGGGAGTTTACTATTTAAATCGTGCGCGTCCCCGCGCCGATCGTACTGCGCATGCGCCGCCGGCGAAATTTCCCAGCGTGCATTGCTTTAAATGATGTCGCAAGGACGTCATTGTGTTCGTCGTTAACGCTATTAACGTATGGCCGTATTCCCGAACGACTTACGTAAACGACGTAAAAAATTCAAAATGCGACGCGGGAACGATGGCCATACTTAACATAGGATCCGCCGCACTTACCCCGCATATAGCAGGGGTAACGATCCGCCGGAAAAAGCCGAACGCAAACGACGTAAAAAAAAAGCGACGGCCGGGTGTTCGGTTCTGAATCGGCGGTTCTCCTCATTTGCATATTCGTTGCGTAGAAAAAAAGAAGCGCCACCTAGCAGACGGCGGGAGAATGCAGCCTAAGAGCCGACAGTGTAACTCACTTACACCAGTCGGCTCTAAGGGAGATCTATGCGGAACCTGATTCGAAGAATCAGCCGCATAGATCCGAGCGTCGGATCTCACAGATCCGACGGTGTATCAGTAGATACACCGTCGGATCTCTATGTGAATCTACCCCACAGTGTCTTTTCACATAGATAGATAGATAGATAGATAGATAGATAGATAGATAGATAGATCGGGGAGGCTACTAGTTAGTATAGTTAAATTTACAGTTTGTAGAGAATATATTAACATCCCCAGGAGTCAATATATTTATAAACTGTATAGCTTAGCTAGTTCTGCTATTAGTATCTGTCAGGCAGGAGATTGTGCTTGATGCTCTAACGTATTAGTCAACGTGTGCTAGTTAATTGCACATAGACGCATTACCTGTTACTGCAAGTGTGCTATTTATTTGCACAGAAAGGCAGTTGCTGTTAATGCAAGTGGGCTATTGAATTGCACAGAAACGCAGTCGCTCTGACTGTGCGTGTGCTGTTACATACCACCTGAGCGCATTTGGTGTCACCGCACGTGTGCGGTTACATATCACCTGAGCGCATTTGGTGTCACCGCACGTGTGCCGTTACATACCACCTGAGCGCATTTGGTGTCACCGCACGTGTGCTGTTACATACCACCTGAGCGCATTTGTTGTCACCGCACGTGTGCTGTTACATACCACCTTAGCGCATTTGGTGTCACCGCACGTGTGCTGTTACATACCACCTTAGCACATTTGGTGTCACCGCACGTGTGCTGTTACATACCACCTGAGCGCAGTTAGTGTCACTGCACCTGTGCGGTTATATACCACCTGAGCGCAGTTAGTGTCACTGTACGTGTGTTGTTACATACCACCTGAGCGCAGTTAGTGTCACCGCACCTGTGCTGTTATATACCACCTGAGTGCAGTTAGTGTCACTGTACGTGTGCTGTTACATACCACCTGAGCGCATTTGGTGTCACCGCACCTGTGCTGTTATATACCACCTGAGCGCAGTTAGTGTCACTGTACGTGTGCTGTTACATACCACCTGAGCGCAGTTGGTGTGACTCCGCTTGTGCTGTTACATACCACCTGAACGCAGTTGGTGTCACTGCGCTTGTGCTGTTACATACCACCTGAACGCATAAATATGTCTGGAAGGACAACAAAGAGAGGCAGAGAGTCACGAGGACAAGCAGGCTCTGCATGTAGAGGTAACGCTGGTGGTGGATGTGGTGCATCCTCTTCAGCACGTGGCCATGGCCGCTCGTCCTTCTTTTCGGGAGCTGGCCGTGTTGAGCCTCAAAATGCAGAGAAATTAGTAGAGTGGATGACCAAGCCATCCTCATCCTCCTCATCCTCTCTCACACAGACTGACCAAAGTTTATCTGGCAAAGCAGCTGCCAATGCGTCCTCTTCCCTCTGCACAATGGCTTCACACAATACTTCCCTAGTACCACCATGTCCTCCTGAGGAGTCCCCCGAACTGTTTCAACACAGTGTTGGGTACATGCTGCAGGAAGATGCGCAGCGTTTTGAAGACCCTGATGACGGAACACTGATAGAGGAAGGCATTGATGTGAGCCCAGGGAGAGGGGGTGGCCGAGAGGGACAGCAATTTGTCAGTGATGATGTTCCCCCAGCTGGAGCATACTGCCAGGTTGTTGACAGTGATGAGGAGGGAGGGGATGATGAGGTCACTGACTCTACCTGGGTGCCTGATAGGAGAGAGGAGGAGGAGGAGGACGAGGCACAGGCACATCTCCAAAGAGGCAGGATGCCCTCCAGGGGTCAGCTTAAGGTCACACCCACTGCATTACAGCGCACATCTACGACGCTTGTGCATGGTGCTGCTGTGTCTGACCGGTACAGCAAAAGTTCTTTGGTGTGGGCCTTTTTTGAAACATGTCCACAAGATCGTACATTTGCTATTTGCAACTTATGTCGCAAGCGTATCTTGTGTGGCCAAAACATCAACCGCCTGGGTACCACATGCTTGTCCAGACATATGTCGACCTGCCATGCAGCTCGTTGGCAAGCACACCAGAAAGACCCACACCAAAGACAAAAGCGTACCCCCTTGCCCTTCTGGGACCTCCAACCCCACTAGACCCCCAGTCCTCTCTGAAGCCTGCAGTGAAGGTGTAGAAATAGGTGTGTCACAAGCTAGTAGTAGCGGTCAATCTACTGATAGTACCAGGCAAATTTCCCTGCCCCAGCTGCTGCAGCGCCGAAAGAAGTACAATCCCAGCCATCCACATGCCCAGCAGTTGAATGCTAGCTTAGCGAAATTGCTAGCACTTCAACTGCTACCTTTTCAGTTGGTAGATTCTGCCCCCTTCTGTGAGTTTGTGCAATGTGCAGTACCTCAGTGGCAAGTACCAAAACGCCACTTTTACTCACGGAAGGCTATTCCGGCTCTCTACCGGCATGTGGAAGGCAATGTCTATGCCTCGCTGGACAGGGCGGTCAGTGGTAAGGTGCATATTACCGCTGACTCATGGTCCAGCAGGCATGGACAGGGACGTTACTTGTCTTTTACAGCGCATTGGGTGACTCTGCTGGCAGCTGGGAAGGACGCAGGGCAAGGTCCAGTAGTATTGGAGGTTGTTCCGCCACCACGCCTCCAAAACACTACTACTGCTTGTGACACACCTCTCTCCTCCACCCCCTCCTCTTCTTCTTCCTCTGTGGCCTCTTCCTGTAGTGATGTTTTCTCCGAACCAGCCGTGCTCCGTAGGCGTACGAGGGGATACGCAGGAATGCAGGCCAAGAGATGCCATGCAGTGCTAGAGATGGTGTGCTTGGGAGACAGGAGCCACACTGGGGAAGAGGTTTTGTCAGCTCTGCAGGGTCAGGCTGAGAGGTGGTTGACGCCACGCCAGCTGAAGCCTGGAATGGTGGTCAGCGATAATGGCACCAACCTCCTCTCTGCCCTGCGACAGGGAAAACTCACCCACGTGCCCTGTTTTGCGCACGTCCTCAATTTTGTGGTGCAGCGGTTCTTGGGCAGGTACCCGGGCTTGCAGGATGTCCTGAAGCAGGCCAGGAAAGTCTGTGTGCATTTTTGAAGGTCATATAATGCCACTGCTCGGCTGACTGACCTCCAAAGGTAATACAACCTGCCCAAGAACCGCCTAATTTGTGACATGCCCACCAGATGGAACTCAACGTTGGCCATGCTGCAGCGGCTGCACACGCAGCAACGGGCCATCAATGAGTACCTGTGCCAATATGGCAGCAGAACTGGGTCAGGGGAGCTAGGTTTTTTTCCCCCACGCCAGTGGGCCTTGATCAGGGATGCATGCAATGTCCTGTCACCATTTGAGGAGGCCACGAGGATGTTGAGCAGTGACAGTGCATGCATCAGTGAGACTGTCCCTCTTATTCACATGTTGGAGCACGCGCTACGTGGAATAATGGACAGGGCCCTTGAGGCAAAACAGAGGGAGGAAGAGGAGGACTTCCTTACCTCTCAAGGCCCCCCTTTACCTAGACAGTGGTCCTGCTTGCCCACCTAGCACACAGGAAGAGGAGGAGGAGGAGGATTGTATCAGCAGCATGGAGGTGGAGCCTAGCACTCAGCAGCAGCAGTCTTCAAGGGATCATTTACAGTCCCAAGGAGCACGTGGACTTTTACGTGGCTGGGATGAGGTGCCTGTGGATCCTGTCATCCTCAGTGACCCAGAGGACTGTGGCCCGAATGCCTCAGCAAACCTACGCTGCATGGCCTCCCTGATTCTGCAAAGCCTGCGTAAGGATCCTCGTGTACGTGCTATTAAGGAGAGGGATCATTACTGGCTGGCGACTCTCCTTGATCCACGTTACAAGAGTAAGGTTGCGGACCTTATGTTGCCATCGCAGAGGGAGCAGAAGATGAAACTTCTGCGGGAGGCCTTGCAGAAGGGTCTGTGCAATGCGTTCCCAGAATCGGGGGGATTACCAAAACCTGGCTCTGGACAACGTCTTGCTGAGGCCAGAGCTTGCCCAGTATGCAATTGAGCTACTGGCTTGCCCTGCATCCAGTGTTCTTTCAGAACGGACATTCAGTGCTGCTGGAGGCTTTGTGACTGATCACAGGGTGCGCCTCTCCACCGGCTCTGTTGATCGACTGACCTTCATCAAAATGAATCAGGCTTAGATCAACACCAGCTACCAAGCACCTGATGCTGATATTAATGAATAATATCTTTTTGTTGAAATGTCGGATCCCTTTTAGACTGCGTATGCTGATGCCGAGTGACTATCCTCTTATGCTGCTGATGGAATATCCTTCTCCTCCTCACTTTTCTTGCTGATAGCTAGTGTTGTGGATATGGTAAAAATGGCCAAAGGAAGATGGTGAAATGCTTATTTCAATGCGCAAACACATGCTCCACATGTTCTATATCTCATATATATCCTATATACTTTATACGTTATTGATTGTTATCAGATTGATCATACATAGTAATAAATTTGTAATGATTTTATACTACTCTTGCAATCCTTGCTCACATGATGTTGCTATCAGATATTTGTTACAAGGTCTGAAGGAAAAAGGGGAAAATTTGTCTGCAAAACAAGCTGGAATTAGATTTGTGAAAAAAAACCCGCCTGGATATCGAACCGCAGAAAACCAGACATCAGACATCAGACATACCAAATATATATATAGCATTGTTGCTTCATGCTTCGCACCATCCTAACACAAAATAGTTAATAGCTCACACGTCACAAGACTAATATTACTTATAAAGGCCAAATAGCAAAGTAAAAACTCACATTTAAAATTGGAGCAGCAGCAAAACACCTACGAGCAGCGAGCTCGTTTCATCGCCATCGGTCTGTGTCAGCTCTGTAATCCTATTCCCATACGTATTTGTCACGTCACGTGACTTCTTCAGGGGATGAAGAAGTCACGTGATGTGACGAATACGTATGGGAATAGGATTACAGAGCTGACACAGACCGATGGTGATGAAACGAGCTCGCTGCTCGTAGGTGTTTTGCTGCTGCTCCAATTTTAAATGTGAGTTTTTACTTTGCTATTTGTTTGTACCTCAATAAACTTTTATGGAATACTGCACTATGGGCCTCCCTCTCTCTCCTTTTACCCTGCATTGCCTGAGCACCTGTTGATGCCAAGGTTAAGAGGTGGAAGTTACAGAGGAATTTCAAGTGGGAGTTACCCGTCTGTCAGTGATCCCCCAAGCACATCAGGTCCGGATACGAACTCGGTGTTCGTGGAGATAGGTCCATCATCTTCAGCCTCAATGTGAGTGCGTGCTAATGTGATTTATCCATTTCTAAAGGTTTTTTTAAGGTTACGTCACTTTCCATTCATTTCTGCCTTTCATGTCTGTATGAGCACCTGGTGAAGAAGTTCTCCATTTCAACCTTAATAAGTGTGATTGCACCCCAGTAACTACTGTTTGGTACTTTGGGCCATCCGTGCTATGGCTCTGAGGTGAGCATTTTAGTACCACAAGAGGTGTGCGCACCGAAGTCTGCCTGCTTTCACACCGTACCACTTTTTGGGCTTGGAGTCTCCATTTGTTTTTATGGACTTTTCACGAGTTTATATGCTATACACCTAGCCGTGTGCTGTCACGCACAGCTATTTTCATTTGTGTTTTTTATTCACTTTTTTTTTTTGGTTCATATTTTGTATATTGCATTTTATTTATTACATTGTGTGTTTGGTACATTTCACATGTTTATTTATTTGTTGCTTATCCACCTCTCTGTTCACCATACAGTCACTTAGCTTATCTCCCTTGGTATTTACCCTTCGGTTATATACCCTTATTAGGATTCACAGCGCTTCACCATCACCTACCTATAATAGGAAGGCAGTCCCTCTCATGTTGGCTTCTGACACACCATATGCGCCACCACAAGCACGAAACTTGCGAGCCTGCTGTTACAACTGTGGGAGGCCCGGACACTTTCGGAGACAATGCCGAAGAAGGGGAGATACTCAACATCAAGGAAAAAATGTCCAGGGGAATTCCAGCCCAGCACCTAATGATTGGCCTCATCCTCCTCCTCTTTTTGGCCATATGGACCCATAGGAATTCGGCAAGCCTGTGTCATACACTCCAACCATGATCGCAGCACACAAAGATTCAGGAGGACCGCTAGCCAAGATAACTCTCAGTATCGAGGGCCGGCCCACCACATTTGTCTGTGACACAGGAGCTGCCCTAAGCGTGATTAGAACAAAAGAACTACCCGATGCCTCCTTCCTATCGGACAACAACATTACATGCGTTGGAGTGGATGGAACACCCCGAAAAAGTCCTCTGACCCGCCCCCTACAAGTTGGCAACATCCCTGACCTACTAAAAAGATTTGTGGTCTCCGACACCTGTCCCTTGAACTTACTAGGGGCTGACGTCTTATCCAGACTCCAGGCCTCAATCTCCTTCCAACCTGATGGTGGTATCCGAGTGACCTCACCACTGACTGATGAAGACACCTCAGCATTATGCTCCATCCCACTTTTGCTGTCCCTGAACGTAGAAGACAAGACTGGAATTCCGGAAGAGGTTTTAATTTGAATACCTTCCTGCCTGTGGTCTACAGGCCCAGAAGACATCGGTCATCTGAAAGTCCCGCCAGTCATGGTCAGAATGAAGCCTGGAGCGCCTTTCCCCAGAAAACCCCAATACCCCCTCAAGCCCTCCGTGTCAGCAGCGATCACTCTCCAGATAGAGGCCCTCCTACGGAATGGGGCTCCCATACACTGCACAAGCCCCTGCAACACCCCGCTCTTCCCAGTCAAGAAGAAAACCCCAAAAGGAGAACCTGTGAAATATCGCATGGTACAGGACCTCCGAGCAGTGAATGAAGCCACCATATTGGAAACGCCCATCGTACCCAACCCACACACCTTGCTGGCAGGAATACCACCCACGGCCAAATACTTCACTGTGGTGGACCTAGTGAATGCCTATTTCAGTGTCCCCCTAGACCCGCGGTGTCAATTCTTATTAAGTTTTGTTGATGAAAGGAAAAGTTACACCTGGACTGTAATGCCGCAGGGCGCCCAAAACTCTCCGTCTCAATTCGCCAAGGCAATGAAATTCATTTTGGACACATGGATCAAACTCCACCCAGACGTTGTACTCCTCGAGTATGTGGATGATCTCTTGCTCTGTGCGGATACCCAAGATGATGCTGCAGCCCATTCTGAAGACCTTCTCTGTTACCTGGCCGAACAAGGTTGTAAAGCGTCAAAGCAGAAGATTCAGTGGTGCAAGCAAACAGTGGTCTTTCTTGGACATTGTATCTCACAAGGAGTAAGACATCTTACTCAAGAGCGAATAGCTGTGATCAAGGCAATTCCGGTGCCGGCTGGCCACAAGTCTCTCCATGGCTTTTTTGGGCCTAATATCTTATTGTCGTTCTTGGATTCCAAAAGCATCTCTGCTAATGCAACCACTCTATGATGCTCTGAAGACTGATCCTTTCACACTGCCACCAGAGGCCCTTACGAACTTTGAAATTCTGAAACAGATTCAGTCTGTGGCCCCTGCGCTTGGCCTTCCAGACTATGAAAAAAGCTTCAAGCTATTCGTCTCAGAGAGAGAAGGACACACCACAGGAGTACTGGCCCAATCTTATGACAACAGACTCAGACCTATCGGGTACTATTCCTGTCGATTGGATCCAGTAGCTAGGGGGGCACCCTCCTGCCTCAGAGCCGTTTTTGCAGCCCAGGCCCTTCTGGACAAAACTGCAGATCTCGTGCTGGGCCACCTTCTCATCCTACTAGCCCCTCATGACATATCAGCTGTGCTGAACCAAGTACAACCAAAACATATGTCAGCAGCAAGACATCTCAGACTACAATGCACTCTGCTCCTCCTGGGTAACATCTCCCTCCTCAGGTGTAACACCCTCAACCCGTCCACTTTGCTCCCACTTCTCGAGGGGGGAAACGACCCATACGATACCCCTCACGACTGTCTCGAAATGATGAAGATGGAAACTACACACCTGCCAACAGTTAGCAGAGTGCCGCTGGATGACCCTGACCTGACTATGTATGTTGATGGATCAAGATATGCAGATCATGAAGGGAGGTACCATACCGGATATGCTGTCACTACCAAAGACACAATCCTCCATGCCTCTGCATTGCCCCCCTCTAAGTCCGCACAAGAAGCAGAACTTCAGGCCCTAATTATGGCATGCAAGCTGGCGGAGGGGAAAAAGGCTAACATTTATACAGACTCAAGATACGCTCTGGGAGTTGCCTGTGATTATGGAGTCCTGTGGAAGAACAGGGAATTTCTGACAGCAGTGGGAACACCCATAAAACACAGCGCAGCAGTCAGGGACCTGATTGACGCTCTGCTTCTTCCTACCCAAGTGGCGGTTCTCAAGGTAAAGGCACATGGCAGACTGAATACTCAATAAGCACGAGGTAATTACTTGGCGGACACTGCAGCAAAACATGCCGCGAAAAGGTGTGCGAGAAGTCGTACGCAAAGTGGACATCCAAGACACTCAGATACAAAACATTTTCACACAAGAATCTTTGGCACAAGACGCGGTACAGGCCACCATGATCTTGCAGAACCCTCCTGTGGATTGGGCACGCTTGAAGGAAATGCAAGAGGCAGCAAGTGAGGAGGAAAAAGGAACATGGACAAAGAAGGGAGCCATATTGAAGGATGGACTCATGGAAGTGAATAAGAGACCATGTTTACCACGGTCCATGTTCCCAGCTGTGGTGCAGTGCGCTCATGGTGCTTCTCACCTGTCGAAGACCTTGATTAATTATTTGATTAATAAATACTACCTGGCCCCGGGAATTACCCCGCTTACCAACAACTTCTGCAAGTCATGCATCATTTGTGCTAAGTGCAACCCAGGAAGAACGGAAAAGACACCCGTGAAACATCTAGCTAAAGCTCAATATCCCTTTCAACGAATACAGATCGATCACATTCAGATGCCGAAGAGTGGCCGGTATGAATACGCTCTAGTAATCGTTGATATGTTCAGTTCCTGGCCTGAAGCGTTCCCTGTGACCAACATGACAGCAAAGACCACAGCCAAGAAGCTTCTAACGGAAATAGTGTGCAGATATGGTGTCCCAGTGGTCATAGAGAGTGATCAGGGGCCGGCTTTTACGGCCTCATTAACCAAAGAAATATGGACAGCCCTAGGAGTCACACTGGCTTTCCACACCCCATACCACCCTCAGAGCAGTGGGAAGGTAGAGAGATTGAATGGCACAATAAAATCCTGAATGTTAAAAATGTCTCAGGAGACTGGGATGAGCTGGCCAGACAATCTACCCATTGCCCTGTTCAGTGTAAGATACACTCCTAAAGAGAGCCATGGTTTATCACCTTATGAAATACTGTTTGGTTCAGCACCGAGATTAGGGTGTTATTATCCACAGCAATTACAGTTACAATCCGATGTATTAACTGATTATGTGACTGCTTTGTCTCGTGAATTAACCCGTATCCATGCAAAAGTTTTCTCTTCCATTACAGATCCTGAGTTAGATACAGGAACACACAAGCTGGTCCCCGGTGATTGGGTTATGATAAAGAAATTTGTAAGAAAACACCCTCTTGAACCAAGATATGATGGTCCCTTCCAGGTCCTCTTAATAACAGCTACATCGGTGAAAGTTGCAGGGAAGAACACCTGGATACACGCCACCCATTGTAAGAAGGCTTCCATACCCGAGGAAGCAGGAAAAGATAAATCATGATCCTATATATCCTTTGTCTGTGTGGTTTGACTAGGGCACAACATGCAGCCATCACTAAGAAAGATGGGAAGGTTATTTTTTGGTATAATTCATCTGATACCCATGTAGCCACATTTGATTTCCACCCATGTAAGATACTCCTGTGTCCAGAGCATAACAGCAGGTCAGAACGGTATGAAAAAGGTGATGGAGAGGGATATATATGTGTTACTAAAGGGTCGTGGGGAAAGAATTGTGACAGTTGGGGAGCAGCAGCTTGGAACACAGGGACACCCTGGGGATATAAACCTCAACCAGCCTATGACAGTAAAGACAGCCAGGGGGAGCCCTTGCTAACCCGTCTCACCCTCACCAAGCCAGGGCCCAGTATGACACTGATTCTAAACATATGGAATCCGAGCCCATCCGATAAGGGAGAGTATGTGTTGGGGTGGTGGTTCGGAGGGGGTCACTGGGGTCATAGAGGGTGTTTCCGTTTAGAAGATATGTACAACAACAAAGAATGGCAGCCAGTCAAGAACGTGTCCCCACCAAACCCCTTGAAGCCCCATGTACGGACCTTGGGGGACATGGTTGCAATAGCAGATCCTACCTTCAAAGATACAATGGAGGTTGAAACCGGCCTCTCGGAAGTCAATCTCTGGCTAGAATGGATGAGATATAGTGCCAGTAAACATAATAAAACCAACTGCTATGTCTGTGGTAGTGCTAGGCCACATTTGGGTACAGTCCCATTAGTTATACCTAAAAAGGAGGAAGAGTGCTTCCTAAGCCTCTACACAAACATTTCCACTAACCAGTTAACGTGTGAGAAATGGAAAAAGGAATATCCCATAGACACTAGGACCAC
Source organism: Rana kukunoris (assembly GCA_029574335.1). NCBI lineage: Eukaryota > Metazoa > Chordata > Amphibia > Anura > Ranidae > Rana > Rana kukunoris. The sequence continues at coordinate 162,406,905 of CM056056.1, read as the reverse complement.
AATACCCAAGGTAGCTATCACCATATACCCTGGAAACTACACTTGTTATGCTCACCATGAAGGGAGGGGTAAAAACCTAGGCAACTTTTCCAAAGGTTACTGTGCATCTTACAGTCATGTCCCGGCCAGCTTAGTACAAAATCAAAGTCAATCCTTGGGGGATGTGTATTGGATATGTGGAGACATGCAGGTGAGGACTAGGTTGGAGGGGCAATGGAAGGGAGAATGTGCCCTTGCAAAGGCTATCATGCCTCTACACATCCTAACGGAAGGTACTCACAACACACAGGGTAAGAGGACAAAAAGGGAAGCCCTTCCGGGAAGTTTTGACCCTCATGTGTATTTAGATGCCATTGGAGTCCCAAGGGGAGTCCCTGATGAATTCAAGGCTCGAGACCAAGTAAAAGCAGGTTTAGAGGCCCTAATCCCCATAATAACTGTTAGCAAAAATGTAGATTGGATAAATTATATATATTACAATCAGCAAAGGTTTGTCAACTACACGAGAGATGCATTCCAGGGAATAGCCGAACAGTTGGAGGCCGACTCTCAAATGACTTTCCAGAACCGGATGGCTCTGGATATGATATTTTCAGAGAAAGGAGGGGTTTGTACTATGATAGACAAAATGACCAGCACCACTTGCTGCACCTATATCCCAGACAACACCGGCCCGAATGGCCAAGTCACTGTAGCTCTTAAAAAGTTGAAGAATCTGTCAGTTGAACTAAAGAAAAATTCAGGCATCACAGATCCATGGGACCAATACTTCAGTTGGATGAATGGGTGGCAGAGAATTTGAACCCAAATAGGAGTAACTATATTAATCGTCCTATTTCTCCTCGCTCTGGTAATTTGTTGCATACTCCCTTGTCTGAAGAAATGTATAGAGAAAGCGGTGGAACAAGGAATCCCCACATTCGTGAACCAAGATGTAGGACACGAGGAAGACGAGTACGAATAACCACACATTCCACTACAGACATTTCCAGTCTCACATCAAGAGTAGGCAGGACAACAGGGACAGACAGGGTAGGGAACCCAAGGGCCGCAACCTGGGTTCAGCTGCAGCTAAATCCATCCTTACCACTAGAGGCTCTGGAGAAACCCTGCTGGACCTTAGACTCCGCGCGCCCTGGGTTGGGGAATCTCGGATTAAGATAGGGACAGATTAAAATAGATTAAAATAGGCATTTCAAGGGGGGAGAACTGTTGTGGATATGGTAAAAATGGCCAAAGGAAGATGGTGAAATGCTTATTTCAATGCGCAAACACATGCTCCACATGTTCTATATCTCATATATATCCTATATACTTTATACGTTATTGATTGTTATCAGATTGATCATACATAGTAATAATTTGTAATGATTTTATACTACTCTTGCAATCCTTGCTCACATGATGTTGCTATCAGATATTTGTCACAAGGTCTGAAGGAAAAAGGGGAAATTTGTCTGCAAAACAAGCTGGAATTAGATCTGTGAAAAAAAACCCGTCTGGATATCGAACCGCAGAAAAGCAGACATCAGATATCAGACAAACCAAATATATATATAGCATTGTTGCTTCATGCTTCGCACCATCCTAACACAAAATAGTTAATAGCTCACACGTCACAAGACTAATAATACGTATTAGTGAGCAGTTTGGATATTCAAGAATATGCACGTCATTAACCATATATTAAGTTGAGATCGAAATAAAAAAGGGGAAGTATTTCAAACTGCAGCTTTTGTCAGTGTGAAATTATTCTATGCATGCATGCAATTATTCACTTCTTATCAGATTTGGCCAGGAAGCAGATACCAAAAACTGACAGTTTTGTCTATCCAAATCACTAGTAAGAAATGTTGTGTTTCTGGGCTCCGCCACCAGTGCCTAAGGCACAATTTTTATAGCCCCTGTTTAACAGGGGCGCCTAATAATTTTTGATGCAATACTTTGCACGTGGCTCCTTGTTGCGCTCCAATTGGAGTTATTGTGAGGGGTTGCAGTGTTGTGTTGTGCTCAAGGCTCAATTTTTCTGCCCCTGTTTAACAGGGGCGCCTAATAACAATTTTTGATGCAATAATTTGCACATTGCTCCTTGTTGCGCTCCAATTACAGTATGTTTGAGGGGTGCCCTTTTTTCTGAAAAATTTCTTTCACAAAACAATAATGGCCCCCCACCACCGCTAAAATATTCGACATAATGTTGCCACACAGAACTTGCGCAAGTAGTATTAATTACTTTTTTTTTTTATAGTCCTCTCATGTTGTGCAGGGACATTTCTAAACACGTGCCACTACTATAGACACCCAGCAGGTCTGATATTTAAAGGAATTTTTTTTTTCACTTTAAGCATCATTAAAATGGCTGCTCCGGAAAAAACTGCCGTTTTTTTTTTTTTTTTCCATTGATACATGTTCCCTGGGGCAAGACCCGGGTTCTGAACGACGTTTTCCAACATTTACTTGAATTTTGGTCCATAAAACGATGGTTTTTGAATTTAAACGTTCGGGTCCCATAGACTTCAATGGGGTTCGAAATATTCGCGCGAACCCGCGGTCTGTTCGAACGTTCTGGTGCGAACCGAACCCGGGGGTGTTCGGCTCATCCCTACATTTCACCCACTCTGGCTAGAGTGGCCACGTATTCGTACATTGCTACTGAAAGCAGGCTGGCATTCTTTATCATCCAGGACCTGATATTGCACTTGTTCCTCTGCTTCATAAACCTTTCCTATGCTACCTCATGTTGATGTTGGTCGTGTTGGGCCTTGGAACAAAGCATTTAAAAAACCCATTGGATGACTGGACATTCGCTCACTGCTTCTGCTCACTGCTACTACCCCTAGACACACTACAAGGTAACTTAATACGCTGATCCCAAAAACAACCAGCGGCTCCTGAATGGAGTAGCGCTACACCAAATTCTGGACTGGATCCAAACGTCTGATTCTGAACAAGTACAATTCGGTCTAAGCCCAGGTTCAAACCGAACACCTAATCAGAACACATTTTCATCTATCTAATCACCAGACTATTATGTAATTGTCTGATCAAGTAAAAAAAAAAAAAATGGATTTGGTAGCTGTCACTTCACATTTATGGGTGTATAAGTAATTTTAAACTTGACTTAAAAAAACAACTGTAATGAACAAAATAAACATATTCAGTTTATAAATTGGTTTGCTAAACATTAAACACAAAAATTACATACCTGAATGATCATATCCAGCAAGAGCAATTAGAGCACACGACAGAGCAAAACAAAAGCTGTAAAAAGTAAGAGGAGTAAGATTTACAAAAAAATAATGTACTTCCAAATCAAAACACACAAAAATGATGTCTGTAATCAAGAAAAACATGCAATTTAAAACTGATAATTTTGTTCTTAGTGCTCTCTGGAGCTGATCAGCACGGGGTGTGTTGAATAGCAATGTTGGTTGGCAATGTTTTAGGCTGGAATCACACTATAACATGCAGCGGGTCCATTCACAATTTCAGGTCCAATTGCACCCTGATTTTTTGGAGGAATTTGGACCTGAAACAAACCAAAAGACGCACAGGACTCCTGTGCAATTGTGCGAACCGGCTCCATAGAGAGTCGGTCAAAACCTCTTGCTATGTGAATTGGATTTATAGAAAACAGCATCCAATTCACATAAGTGAGTGAGTGAAAAACGTATAAAGCGCAAACACTTGCGAACTGAATCGCCTCTGGGCGCTGTTTCCATTCCTTCGATAAGGAAACGCTTTGCCTCAGAAGAGATGAGTTTTAATCATTCTCCTGAAAGCCAAGTGGTCCGACTCCAGTCGGATGGTGGTTGGTAGTACATTCCACAGTCGAGGTCCTTGGACAGCAAATCTCCAATCTCCTTTGGATTTGTATCTTGTATAAGTGTGTGAACCCAGCTAAATACTGTGAACAGCACACATTGTTACATTGCACAACCCATCCTAAAGTGTTCTTCTATTCTGTCCTTCCATGGTTTTATTTTATTTCATTTTGTACAATTATATTTTTGCATTTTTTTACACCTTTTTTAACAGCCCTGTTGGGGGACATTGGTGAAATATCGAAATAGGGTACTTGGGTCTAAGGTCCCCGGACCAGAGAGCCAAGAACGAGAGGGTTTTTTTGGGGCCAATTAGGACTATTACGGTACTTGTATACAGATAAACAATGAAGGAAAAAAATTATTAAAAGTATTCAAAATTTTATTAACAGATACAAACAAGACAAATTAACATATTAAAATTATGACAATCATCCAGTAACATCACGACAGGGTCCCCAAAGGGGGAAACAGGCACGATGGATTTGAAGACTGTCACAAGTTCTCTACTAGTTTCGCGGTTGGAACCGCTTCATCAGGAGAAGATCTAAAAATAGTTCACAATAAATCAATAGAAAGTATACATACAAAACATAGAATTACACAGGGGAACCACGGGCAGTTTTGCTCACCTGGATATTCCCGCAACATGGTGGCAGCGGGCGCAGCCAGACAAAGTCCCAGGAGGGTGGCCAGATTGGACGCACACACAAAGGGACCTACTTGTCTGATATGAAAGGTAAATGGGTATATGGGTTAGTATCGAGCCAGCTCAGCCTCAATATATAGGGAAGGAGTGAGGGGTGTGTGGGGAAACATCACACTCGTGATTAATAGGGGTGAAGTGCCGGGGTTCGGGGGTGGACCCTGTCGTGATGTTACTGGATGATTGTCATAATTTGTCTTGTTTGTATCTGTTAATAAAATGTTGAATACTTTTAATAATTTTTTTCCTTCATTGTTTATCTGTATACAAGTACCGTAATAGTCCTAATTGGCCCCAAAAAACCCCTCTCGTTCTTGGCTCTCTGGTCCGGGGACCTTAGACCCAAGTACCCTATTTCTCTAGTACAAGGATGATGGTACATTTTATCTCAATCTTAACATACTTTACCCCAGAGGCTCTCATTTACATTGGTGAAATATCAGTGAAACACTGTCCTCCATCTCTGCAGCCTCAACTGTACAGAATGAGTAAACAGGAAGAGCTCTGCACAGTCTGCCTGTTTTTTCACAAGCTGAAGCATTGTTAATGCCAATACACTGATTTACTTTGTGGTCTCAATGCTTCAAACTAAAAAAAATATATTTTACTGTAATAAACACAAAATATGGCTATGACATAGACATTGCAGATCTAACAATAATCATACTGTATAATCAGAGACATTTACAAACCCATTCAACGGTAATACAAACTAACTGTAATAATATAAAAATTTACTCAAAAAACATCATCGTATTAATAAATATATTCAGTCCTTAAAGGGGTTAATGTAAACTATGGATTCAAGTGGAGTTCCAGCCAAAAATGTGACAAAAATGTCACCTGGCCACGTCACCTGCCACAAGTTGTGGATTATGCACTTGCCAAATCACCTGGCCACGTCACCTGCCACAAGTTGTGGATTGTCCACTTGCCACGTCAACTGCCACAAGTTGTGGATTGTCCACTTGTCACGTCAACATCCACAAGTTGTGGATTTTCCACGTCAACTGGCCATGTCACCTGGCCACATCACCTGCCACATCACCTGGCACGTCACCTGTCCAAAAGTTGTGGATTGTCCACTGACCACATCACCTGGCCACGTCACTTACCATGTCACCTACCACAAGTTGTGGATTGTCCACTTGCCACGTCACCTGGCCACGTCACCTGCCACAAGTTGTGGATTGTTCACTTGCCACATCACCTGGCCACGTCACCTGCTACGTCACCTGGCCATGTCACCTGCCACAAGTTGTGGATTGTCCACTGGCCACATCACCTGCCACATCACCTGTCCACCTGTCCACCAGGGATGAGCCGAAAACCCACTGTTCCCACTGAGCTTTAGAACCCCGTTAAAGTCTATGGGACTCGAACATTTGAAATCTAAAGTGCTAATTTTAAAGGCTAATATGCAAGTTATTGTCCTAAAAAGTGTTTGGGGACCTGGTATCAATGAAAAAAAAAGTTTTAAAAACGGACATTTTTTCGGGAGCAGTGAATTTAATAATGCTAAAAGTGAAATAAAAGTGTAATATTTCTTTAAATTCATTGGATTCAAAATGGTTGTCATGCCATTTAAAGTGGTTGTAAACCCACTTTTTTTACTTTTACCTACAGGTAAGCCTATAATAAGGCTTACCTATAGGTAAGGAGAATATCTCCCAAACCTGCACGGATTAGGAGATATTCCCCTCGCAATGCGCCGCTGATTGCAGCGGCGCATGCACAGGGGGACTCCACGGCGAAAGAACCGGCCACCGCCAGACGCTGGCCGGATTTAAATCTCCCGCGCGCATGCACGGGAGTGACGTCATCGCCGCCCCAGCCAATCACAGCGCATATTAGCTCATTATGACTTTGGCCTTGCAGGAGAAAAAAAAAACGGAGTTAGGCTTACCGGTAACTCTTTTTCCAGGAGTCTTCCAGGACAGCCCTGAGATATAGCTCCTCCCTCCGGGACAGGAAACACATCAAATGTAAATTATAAAAGGAAGTCCTCCAGGCCTTCTCCTCAGTTAATCCAAGAAATCCTGAAGGCTCTGAAAAACATAACATACTAAGACACCGTTAGTACATTCATCCAACTCCAGTTACTTAGAAAAACACCGGGTGGGAAACCAGGCTGTCCTGGAAGACTCCTGGAAAAAGAGTTACCGGTAAGCCTAACTCCGGTTTTCCCCTTTTGTCTTCCAGGACAGCCCTGAGATGATAAACAAGAAACTTACTTGTTAGGGTGGGGTTACTGCCTGGAGGACCCTTCGGCCAAATGCCTGATCCTTCTCCGACATCAAATCCAGGCGATAGTGCTTAGCGAACGTGGTATAACTGGACCAAGTCGCCGCTCTACAAATCTCTTCTGGTGAGGCACCGGCCCTCTCTGCCCACGAACTCGAGACCACTCTAGTAGACTGTCCTTTCACAAACGGGACCTGCAAACCCTCTAACTCATATGCCTTCTGAATAGCCATCCTGATCCATCTGGCTATGGAAGCGTTAGAAGCTTTACACCCCTTTCTAACCCCTGAAAAATTTACGAAAAGAGAATCCGACTTTCTGAGTTCTCTGGTTGCATCCAAATAAAACAAAATACACCTCCTGACGTCTAATAAATTGTGAGATGATGACTCAGGGCCCGAAGGGGAACAAAAACTAGGCAGGACAATATCTTGTGTCCTGTGGAACTTTGACGCCACCTTGGGGAGAAAAAACTAACAAAAAACGGCTCTCTAATAGAAAGAGCCTCTAGGTCACTAACCCGCCTAGCTGAGGTTACTGCCACTAAAAGTACTGTCTTAAGGGTAACCCATTTCAGACTGGATTCCTCCAGAGGTTCAAATGGACCTCCTGATAAGATTTTAAGTACTACAGAAAGATCCCAGGAAGGACAGGATGACACTCTCACTGGTGTGGACCTTGACAGAGCTGTGAAAAAATTCTTGATAAAACGATTTTGCTGAAGGGAGCATTGGAGAAACACGCTAAGAGCGGACACCTGTACCTTCAGGGTGCTTGGTGAAAGACCCAGGTCTACTCCCGCCTGCAAGAATTCAAGAATTGCTGGTATCCCTGGGTAAGATAGAGCTTTCTCTCTTACCCAAGAACAAAACCTCTTCCAAACCTTATTATAGATAGCCCTAGTTACTGGCTTCCTACATTTTAACAGGGTTTCAGTTACTTTCGCTGAGAAACCTTGAGATTTTAATAATTGTTCCTCAGATACCATGCCGTTAAGTTCAATCTGTCCACCTGCGGGTGAAGGATGGGCCCCTGAGATATCAGGTCCTCCCTGATGGGCAGCCGAAATGGTGGGAGAATGGTCAGTTCCTTCAAGGTGGAGAACCATGGTCTTTTCGGCCACAAGGGTGCTATCAAAATTAAATCTGTCTCTTCTAACCGAAACTTTTGGACTACTGCAGCAATCATCCTCACTGGAGGAAATGCGTAGCTTATGTTGAACCTCCAAGGGCTGGAGAATGCATCTATCCTCCTGGTCTGGTCTCCAGGATGGATTGAAAAGAACTGGGTTACTTTCCTGTTCTTTTCTGTTGCAAAAAGATCTACTTCTGGGAGACCCCATCTTTGCACTATTAGCCCAAAGACCTCCTCGTTGAGCACCCATTCGTCCTGTCTCACCGGCTGGCGGCTCAGGTAGTCTGCCAGAGTGTTCTGTACCCCTTTTAAATGGACCGCTGTCAGTGAGGCCAAGTTAGTCTCCGCCCAGGAAAGAATCTTGTTGGATATGCCCTGAAGGGCAGGGCTCCTTGTCCCCCCCTGCTTGTTCAGGTACGCCACTGCAGACGCGTTGTCTGTACGTACTTGCAGGTGTCGACCTATTATCTTTTCTCGGAACACCTCGATCGTTTTGAGGACTGCTAGAAGTTCCCTTTGGTTTGAGGAGTGGCTTGCTTCTTCTGGGGACCATGACCCCTGGGCCACTGCTTCCCCCAAGTGAGCTCCCCACCCCCAGGCACTGGCGTCTGTGGTGACTACTATTTCCACCGGTATGACCCAATCTAGTCCCGTTTAGGTTTTGGTGAGCTCGCCACCACCACAAGGTCCTCTTGACTCTTGAAGAGATTGGAATCTGTTCCTCTAAGCCCTGACTTAGGCCGTTACAGAAGTGAAGCATGAGCTCCTGCAAGGGACGTTGACGAAACCTCTCCCAAGGCACAGCTGGAAAACATGCCGTCATAATTCCCAGAACCCTCATTACTTCCCTGACCGAAGCTTTTTGGGTAGATTATAACTGGGCAACTGCCTGGCTTACCCTTTCTATTTTTTCTTCGGGGAGATAGATCTTTCTTTCCCCTGAGGAAACCCTGTACCCCAGGTATAGAACCTCCTGGGATGGGATCAACTGTGACTTTTCTCGGTTGACTATCCACCAGAGCGAGGATAGAAACTTCTGGGCTTCCCGTAAGTCTCTTTCCAACTGCTGGGCTGACCCTGCCACAAACAGGAGGTCATCCAGATAAGGGATTACCGTTATCGCCCTGTCTCTTAATGGGGCCAAGGCTTCTGCCAGCCCCTTTGTAAAAATTCTCAGTAAGGAGGCCAGACCGAAGGGAAGGGCTCGGAATTGGTAGTGTCGAATATCCGAGTTCCCCCTCACTGCTACTCTGAGGAACTTTTGAAAATCTGGATGGATCGGGATGTGTAGGTATGTATCCCTGAGATCCAGGGTTGCCATGTAACCCTTGGGGAAAAGGAGCCTTGCTACTGTGAAGATGGACTCCATCCTGAATCGTTTGTACTTGAGGAATTTGTTTAGGGGTCGGAGGTTCAGGATCATCCTGAACTTGCCTGACGGTTTTCGGGCCACGAAAACATGAGAGTATACTGCCTGCCCTTTACCAAAGCTGTCGTTCTGGCCGCCAGCTTTACAGATTCCTCTGAAGCGTCCGCCAAGAACCCTACTGCCTTAAATAAAAGCGGAAAAGATTTTACCAGCTCCTGTCTGGAAGTACCAGCAACAATGTGGGCCTGTAGCTGTCTGAGCCAACACTCCAGATTTCTGGCCACACAAGACGCTGCCAGCGCAGGCTTTAGACCAATGGAAGAGGCATCCCATGCTCTTTTTAACAGTAGATCACCTCTTTTATCCATTGGGTCCCTTAGGGACCCTAAATCATCAAAAGCCAAATCTGTCTTTCTTGAGACCCTGGCTAATGGAGCATCCAGCTTGGGGTTTTTATTCCAGGGCTGAGATGCATCCGTCTCAAATGGCAACCTACGTTTAAGGTTGCCTGAAAAGAAAGGACGTTTCTCCGGCTGCTCCCACTCCCGCAAAATCACGTCAACCAAGGATTTGTGAACCGGGAAGGCTCAGGGAACTTGCACAAGACCCCTGGTACATAAGGTCGTGCTTGCTTTTAGTAGGTCCCCTACATCCTCTAAGGATAGTTTGTACCTAGCCCCCCTGGAGGAATTCTCCTCTCCCTCTGAGTCTGTGGCTGAACCTGCCTGTGAGGAAGCAACAGACCTGGGAGTCCTTTCCCTTTCCTCCTCCTCCTGAGCTTGAGTTAAGGAGGGCATGCTGGAAGCCCTGGGTAAGGGAGGGGCTGGACTCTGCATTCTATCCATCAGTCCTTTGAAAGACTGACATGTAGATGCAAGTTCATCCTTTACAGATGACAACATTTTATGGCAAGTAGCTACAGAGTCCTCCTTCACCAAGCTACTAACGCACTCTGGACACAAAGGTTTATCCCAACTGGGGCCTAACTTTGTTCCATACACGGCACACTTTTTTCTAGGGATCTGGTGGGTTTTGACCTGTTAAAAAGACAGAGAAAAATAAACCCAATTACCACCAGCTTAAGCCTTTTCACCGCTGTGCATGGCTCCTAGAAAGTGCCCAACCCACCACCAACAAGGTTCGCCACCCAGGGGGGGTTATGAGCCTAACGGCTCACTGCTCCCCAGAGTAAGCCATGTGCTCTCACCAAGCTTACCTGAGAGGCACCGGAGCCTGTTGAACCAGTATCGAGATGTGCCGCTGCAGTCTCCCTAGCTCGTGGTGTCTGTTCAGCGCTCTGAATCTCTGTACACCAGCTCCTGCTTCCTGAACGCCACCGTCACGCCTTTTGAAACTGGAACGACGTTTCCGGGCGCCCCCCAATGACGCACTTCCGCTGGGAAAATTTGTCACTTCCCCTTTGCTGGAACGCAGAAGCTCCGCCCCCCCGCGCCATTCTCGGAAGTCCACAGACACATACGGTTTGCCTGTCGTCTCTCGCCTTCACCGCTGTCAGGGATGCAGCGATCTGGGGACAGAAGCTCTCCGCCGTCACTGGGGGTCCGACTCTCGCTGAGCTACGACAGCGGTGGTCCTAGCTACGCTCTCTACCCCTAGGGCCAGAGGAGTGCTGCAGGAAAGGTAAGACAAAAAACCCTGACATCTATGTCAGGAGAGTCCTGAGATGTCTCTTACCACGGCCCTGAAGCCTAAGGTAAAACACCTCCAAAGAGGCACGTTCCTAAATGTGCTCCTTCCCGTCCGGCAGGAAACACAAAACTGAGGAGAAGGCCTGGAGGACTTCCTTTTATAATTTACATTTGATGTGTTTCCTGTCCCGTAGGGAGGAGCTATATCTCAGGGCTGTCCTGGAAGACGAAAGGGGAAAATGTTGATGCGGGTTTCCAACCGCTTTAAGGATAGCTGGGGAGATTGAGTGGCGTCACTCCCTCTCCTCAGTGAGAGCAAGGAGCACCTGAACAATATAACTCCTGGCACTTTCTAACAGAGCTAGCCTCTGCCGAGGATTCTAGTGCTTGAAGGTATATTTTTATGTAAGTTTTGCAACGCTGTTTTTTCTCTCTTTCCCCCATTATTACAATTAATATACATTATTTTAAAACGGTGGCATTTTTTGTCTCCTTTTTGTTTTTCAACTTTTCCATAGCCCATCTCCGTTTTTTCTGGAGGTGCTATTTTTGTTTTTAATTCAAAAAAGCAAAAGAAAATATTCAACCACATTAGCCCTTCCATTATATATGAAGTTAGTGGGGGGTTTTTTCAGTGGCATTTTAGATCAATATAAATCTTTTTCATTAACAATTTAAGTAATCTAGTTTCACTTTCTCTAGATTTCCTTTCTTTCTTTCTTTTTTTTTTTTTTTATGCCGTTTTTCGACCACCTTGGGTCCCAACCTTCGATGAAATCTTGGATAGGTGTCTTGGACACGGTTTTGGACAACAAACCAGCTCGGGATTTTTTGCAGTGCACGGGGGCCATTTTTCAGGTGTTGAGTGGAGGCACATATTTTTGCAACATTGTGGAGTGAGTTATTTTTTGCATCGATTTAAACATGTCTTTATGAGATATAACTTATTATTATTATGAAATAAATGTATTTTCTATTCAGATATTCAATAACACTTTTACCCTGATGAAGATCAAATTTGGAAAAGTTTTGATTGGAAACGCGTCGGATCAGTTATTTGACTACAGTTTACTCCCCTGAGGGAATTTCTGTTTGATATAGCACAATGTCCATGTGTCATTTATATGTCTGAATTATATATTTTATATACAATTTCTTTATTCTCTATATTATTTTGTATTTAATGTGATTTTTTTGTGTATTTTTCTACTTATTAAATATATATTTTTAAATTGTAATTCAATTTTTTGTGTATCTGTGCCAATATGGCAGCAGAACTGGGTCAGGGGAGCTTGTATTTCTTCCCCCATGCCAGTGGGCCTTGATCAGGGATGTATGCACTGTCCTGTTACCATTTGAAGAGGCCACGAGGATGGTGAGCAGTGACCATGCATGCATCAGTGAAACTGTCCCTCTTATTCACATGTTGGAGCACACACGGCGTGGAATAATGAACAGGGCTTTTGAGGCAGAACAGAGGGAGGAAGAGGAGGACTTCCTTACCTCTTAAGGCCCCCTTTATCCAGGCAGTGGTCCTGCTTGCCTGCCTATCACACAGGAAAAGGACGGGGAGGAGGAGGATTGTGTCAGCATGGAGGTGGAGCCTAGCACGCAGCATCAACAACAGTCTTCAAGGGATCAATTACAGTCCCAAGGAACCCATGGACTTGTACGTGGCTGGGATGAGGTGGCTGCCGATCCTGTCATCCTCAGTGACCCAGAGGACTCTGCACCGAATGCCTCAGCAAACCTATGCTACATGGCCTCCCTGATCCTGCAAAGCCTGCGTAAGGATCCTCACATTCGTACTATCAAGAAGAGGGATCATTACTGGCTGGCAACTCTCCTTGATCCATGTTACAAGAATAAGGTTGTGGACCTTATCTTGCCAGAGCAGAGGGAGCAGAAGATGAAACATCTTCAGGAGGCCTTGCAGAAAGGTCTGTGCAACGCATTCCCAGAGACTGGGGGTTACCAAATCCTGGTCCTGGACAACGTGTTGCTAAGGGCTTTGGTGAGCCACAGAAGGATCGATGGAGAAGGTGGCCGTCTGGCCAATGTGTTCAGATGATTTTTTAGTCAGCAGCCCCAAGGTATGACCGGTTCCAGCAACCATCGCCAGCATCTGTTTTACATGGTGCGGGAATACCTAGGGGCAAGATCAGACTTGGACACCTTTCCCACTTAAAATCCTCTGACTTACTGGGTCTTGAAGATGGATCACTGGCCAGAGCTTGCACAGTACGCAATTGAGCTACTGGCTTGTCCTGCATCCAGCGTTCTTTCAGTGGAGGCTTGTAACCGATCACAGGGTGCACCTCTCCACCGACTCCGTCGATCGAATGACCTTCATAAAAATGAATCAGGCTTGGATCAACACCAGCTACCAAGCACCTAATGCTGATGTAACTGAATATTTTTTTTTGAAATGTCAGATCCCTTGAAGACTGCCTATGCTGATGCTGAGTGACTATCCTGTTATGCTGACTGAATATCCTTTTACTTCTCAATGATCTTGCTGATAGCTTGTAAGAACATTGTTGGTTCTGGTCACCGCCACCAGTGGCTAAGGCCCAATTTTTCTGCCCCTGTTTAACAGGGGCGTGTAATTACAATTTTTGATGCAATACTTTGCAGCGGGCTCATTGCTGCGCTCCAACTAGTGTATCTGTGAGGGGTTGCAGTGTTGTGGCACCAGCACCAGTGCCTAAGGCCCAATTTTTCTGCCCCTGTTTAACAGGGGCATGTAATTACAATTATTGATCTAACTGTGAGGGCTTACAGTGTTGTGGCAACACCTAGGTCCCAAATTTCTGCACAGTATATACGGCAGGCCCCTACTTTCAAACATCCAACTTACAAATGACTCCTACTTGCAAACAGAAGGAGACAACAGGACGTGAGAGGAAATTTACCTCTAGGAAGGGAAATTCTCTTCTGTAAGAGGTGTCTCCTGTCCACTGATGCTGTATCACAATCCTTGTTTCACAAAAAAAATATATTTTTTCAAAAAAATCATTGGTCATTGGGACAGAAAATGAGGTGCAATCTTCTGAAAAGATGCACACAGACGGCAAAACAAATGTTACAGGGGTGATAATAACCGTTCTCTATGTTTTCAGAAAAGTTTAAAAACATTTTTTATGGCTGAAGCTACACTTTAAAGAAGTACCAGTTGAAAATTACAAATAGATTCTACTTAACAACAAACCTACAGTCCCTGTGTTGTTTGCACTGCCTGTATACAGGGGATACAGTATACTGGGGGGAGGGGGCGGGGAAACCCAGCTATTTTTCTCAGTGATTTTCATCCATATTGTAGGGACCAAACATTACATTAAAGCCGCAAGCAGTCTTAAATTACTTTTTTCTTATAGTAATCTCATTTTGTGCAGGGACAGTTCAAGACACGTGCCACTACTATAGACACCCAGCAGGTACGATATTTAAAGGAATTTTTTTCACTTTAAGCATCATTAAAATCGCTGCTCCAGAAAAAACAACCGTTTTTAAAAGTTTTTTTTTCCATTGATACATGTTCCCTGGGGCAAGACCCGGGTCCCTAAACCCGTTTTCCAACAATAACTTGAATATTAGGCTTTAAAATGAGCGCTTTTGAATTTGAACGTTCAAGTCCCATTGACTTTAATAAGGTTCTAAATGTTCGCGTGAACGTTTGGTCCACTCGAAGGTTCTGGTGTGAACTGAACGGGGGGTGTTCGGCTCATCCCTAGTCTTCACATTAGTTTAATAGGCTATTGCACCTGTAAATGTACTTGTAATAATAAGTCCCACAATCCCTATGCCCCATTCTTCCCTTTTACCCTTCCTTTCCCCCTTGCTCCTGTTCCCCCTATGTAATGCCTTTTTCCATTAACATTGTTTAACCACTTAAGGACCCCCGCACGCACATATACAGCCACAGAATGGCACGTACAGGCACAAGGGCGTAAATTTACGTCCCCGCCTAAGTGCGGTTCGGGGGTCCCATCGGGACCCCCTCCGCGGCGTGCGGGGGTCCCCCTGGCTCCGGGAGCGATCCGGGATCAGCGGGCGGATGTCGGCGAATACCCGCCCCCCCGCGATCGCTCCCAGCCAATGGGAGCGCGCTCCCATCCTGTCAGTTCCTCCTCCTGTGTTTACACAGGAAGGAGGAAATGATGTAATCTCTCATCGTAGCGCTGTTTCCCAGCGCTGCTGATGAGAGAAGACATCACAAGTAAGTGTGCACCAACACAACACTGACACACACTCACATAGGCATATTAACCCCTTGTGATCGCCCCCCCCCCCCACCCCCCTGTCACAGTGTCACTGAATGCAGTGATCTAATCACTGCATTTAGTGTCAGTGTGACAGGCAGTGTAAAAAACAGTTAGTGTTAGGTTCAGGATAGCCCCCCCACCCCCCCTAATAAAGTTTTAACCCCCTGATCACCGCCCTAGTTAACCCTTTCACTCCCTATTGCCAGCGTCACTAAGCGATCATTTTTCTGATCGCTGTATTAGTGTCGCTGTTCCCGCTAGGTAGCTATTTTTTTTTATTGCGATTTTTTTTTTTTACTAAAGACATGTGGCTAAATAAATTTTGGCCTAAATGTTTGACTAAAATTTAGTTTATTTGATTTTTTTTTAACAAAAAGTAAAAAATAGTGTTTTTTTTTCAAAAATGTCGCTCTATTTTTGTATATAGCGCAAAAAATAAAAATCGCAGAGGTGATCAAATACCACCAAAATAAAGCTCTATTTGTGGGAAGAAAAGGACGCAAATTTTGTTTGGGAGCCACGTCGCACGACCGCGCAATTGTCTGTTAAAGCGACGCAGTGCCGAATCGCAAAAACACCTTGGGTCATTTACCAGCGTATTGGTCTGGGTCTTAAGTGGTTAATGGAGACCGTGGTAGTCACCACTGACCATGGTCCCATCCATTTATCCAATGTCAGGCCGTTTTTTTATATTGTTACACTGTTTACACTTCGTCCCTTCCCCATTTTCCCTTTTTTCCTTCCCCTTCCCTATTGCAATTACCAGGGATGGGGACAGTGTTCTAATTTTAGCCACTGCCCCGTCTCAACATACATTCTCTCTTTCAAATACTTGTAATAATAGAATACACCGCATTGTTGGAAATTACTCTGATTAAATTGAAATTAAACTGTGATGTAAAACACTCACCTTCCCACTAATCTCAGTGGACGAGGCCCATACCGATCCATCAGTATACCCAAGGGTAGAGTAGTTGCACTTAGTAAAAAGGAACCGATTGTAAAGCCTAAATTGAGCACCTCCTCCTGTTCTTTGCATGTTGGCCATGGTAATTCCCTGCCATCCCCTGCTGTAATATTGAATGTTGAATTATCTGTGGTGGAGTTTGATTCTGGAAGCAGAAAGATTTCCTGTAAATTGTGGGATTTTAACATTGCCTTTTTATATTGCATAGATGGCAATGGTGCAGATACAGTAAATACTTTTGGATAGTCAAGATAAAAATACCAGTACATATACATATCAATGTATACTTTTTTGTCATACTTTTTTTTTTTCCTCCTTCCCCAGCAGCACAAATTCAAATTTCTTTACTCTCCCATTCATCCATTCAACATCTGGGACTAACAAAGTACCCAATACTTCTGGTTATGGAGGTGCATGTGACTATCATGTCGGGAGTTAATGGTACAGGGTGCCTCTCCTATTCATGGTAACAAAACGGGGCAGCGGATTCGCCGCGAGATCGCCGTTACCGGCGGCGGGAGAGGGTGCCCCCCCCCCTCCCGCCGCTCTCCCGCGCCCTCCGCCGCTTACCGTAGCCGTCGGTAGCGGCGGAGGCGATCGGGTCCTCTTGCTGGCTGTCCGGGGATGCGACTGAGGGAAAAAATGTCCCTCAGCCATCCCCATACCTCTGCTGGGCGGAAGTGACGTCAAAACGTCATTTCCGCCCAGCGTCTTAAAGAGACATTTAATTTGTTTACATTTTGACTTTTTTTTCTTTTCTTTTTTTTTTTTTGCATTTAAGCCTGAATATGAGATCTGAGGTCTTTTTGACCCCAGATCTCATATATAAGAGGACCTGTCATGCTTTTTTCTATTACAAGGGATGTTTACATTCCTTGTAATGGGAATAAAAGTGATAATTTTTTTTTTTCAGTGTTAAAAATTATAAAATAAATAAAAATAAAACCCCAAAAAATTTTTTTTAAAGTGTCCCGTCCCGACGAGCTTGCGCGCAGAAGCAAACGCATACGCGAGTAGCGCCCGCATATGAAAACGGTGTTCAAACCACACAAGTGAGGTATCGCCGCGATCGTTAGAGCGAGAGCAATAATTCTAGCCCTAGACCTCCTCTGCATCTCAAAAAATGCAACCTGTAGAATTTTTTAAACGTCGCCTATCGAGATTTTTAAGGGTAAAAGTTTGACGCCATGCCACGAGCGGGCGCAATTTTTAGGCATGACATGTTGGGTATCATTTTACTTGGCGTAACATCATCTTTCACAATATATAAAAAAAATTGGCCCAAATTTATTGTTGTCTTATTTTTTAATTCAAGAAAGTGAATTTTTTCCAAAAAAAGTGCGCTTGTAAGACCGCTGCGCAAATACGGTGTGAGAAAAAGTATTGCAATGACTGCCATTTTATTCTCTAGGGTGTTAGAAAAAAAATATATATAATGTTTGGGGGTTTTAAATAATTTTCTAGCAAAAAAAACTGTTTTAGTCTCGTAAGCACCGAATCTGAAAAACAGGCTCGGGGCTGAAGTGGTTAATCAAATCTATTTTATTTGCTAAAATGTAGCCTCAAACCTTCAGGGAGCTTCAATCGTGCACCATTCTCCAGCCCTTGGCTGAGCAAACTGCTTTCTATTAGAAATGCTTGTACATGTGTACTTGTTATTCCAGAGCACCTGCTGTCACTTTTCCTCTCCACAATCTTTGTTTTGTTTCATTTTGTACCTTCGTATGAAAGTAGCGTTGCCACCTTTTCTTCAAGTAAAACCTGAACACTTTAGTGACCTAAAGCATTTTTTTTTATAGTATAAACCAGGGCTTGACAAATTTGCTTGAAATCTAGGAGCCAGCTAAAAAAGTTAAGAGCCAGGAATGCGCCACGTACCGCCTAGCTCGCATGCAGAAGTGAACGCATACGTGAGTAGCGCCCACATATGAAAGCAGTGTTCAAACCACACATGTGAGGTATCGCCGTGATTGGTAGAATCAAATATTCTAGCCCTAGACCTCCTCTGTTACTCAAAAATGCAACCTGTAGAATTTTTTAAACGTCACCTGTGACGGATCTCAGATACCCCAGGTGGGCACATCCGCCAGACCTGTGTCTCCTGTCCTCCAAGCGCCACCGCAGCCTGCAGATTCGCCATAACCAGCCCTTAACCCCTCAATCACGAGACAATCCACACATGTTGAGTAATACACATCCAGAGCTTAACTGTTTATTAAATTCCAAACCATACAGTTTTACACACAGTTAGGGACACTCCCCTTAGCCTTGTTTATGAGGGGTGAGGGACAAGGAACAACCAATGGGAACAGAACATTTGGACATTGAAACAGTGTCCAGATACCTAATGAGATTATGGTAAACAGGCAGTCTGGCTTCTCAATACACACCCCCAGCGGAGAGACGTCTGCAGTCCACTCTCCATTGTCTATGTGTCCAGCAACAAGAGGGGGGGGTGGGGGAGGGGAAGGGCTGTAACATTACATTATATTACATTAATGCCAGCTTCAGGTCTCCAGTATCTTTCCGGGCCATAGTCTGTCGGTAGGAGGCAAGCGCACAGTCCCTTCCAAGACACACAGTGATAGTGGGTTCTGTCACATATGGGGATTTTAAAGGGTAAATGTTTGTCGCCATTCCATAAGCGGACGCAATTTTCAAGCGTGACATGTTGGTTATCAATTTTACTTGGCGTAACATTATCTTTCACAATATAAAAAAAAAAATGGGCTAACTTTACTGCGATCTTATTTTTTTTTTTCATTTAAAAAAGTGTATTTTTTCCCAAAAAAGTGCACTTGTGAGACCGCTGCGCAAATACAGTGTGACAGAAAGTATTGAAACAACCATGATTTTATTCTCTAGGGTCAATAATTATTGTATGGATAAGCAGATCCTCAAATTGCGAAGCACCTCATCCCTTAAGAACTGTAAATAAATAAAGGGGGATTGGGTACCTAAGGACCCTGGGACTATTAAACAGTGCAGATAAATTGTGAAGGACACAATAGTATAGATAAATAGAAAGATTTTTAATACATTTTTGACAAATAAATAAATACAAGACCAGCTGAAGTAGATTACATGGAAACTTCAGTTCGGTATAACAATTTGTTGCAGTTTTAGTTCGCTCAACATGTTTCGCTCGTTAGAGCTTCTTCAGGAGTAATTCGAACTGACTGCACTAGATCAAAAGAGAAAAATTCAATATAAAGCACATGGTCAATACAAACACAGTAATGAATACAATTATACAAATTGATATGTATTAGCATACATTTTTGATTCAAAGTATCATGGTAATTACATGGACTATGAATATTGTAAATATAACAATTTCTGATTTGGAACTATTATGAACAGAAGGGGAGCGTAACACCTCTTACCTCAACATATATGGTTAAAAACAGTCAATATGTGTCAAGGAGTCAATCAGATAAATAATCCTGATTGGGATCAGCCTGGAAAATCAATTTCACGAATGATGTGGCACTCAGTACCTATAACCATAATCAATTGAATTCAATACTTTATGACATTTTTCTTGAAGATTTATTTATCTTTGAGAACTTTGCTCACAATCTTCTCACAATATATATTCATTACAAGCTTTCTATTGATTATGGTTATAGGTACTGAGTGCCACATCATTCGTGAAATAGATTTTCCAGGCTGATCCCAATCAGGATTATTTACCTGACTGACTCCTTGACACATATTGACTGTTTTTAACCATATATGTTGAGGTAAGAGGTGTTGCGCTCCCCTTCTGTTCATAATAGTTTCAAATCAGAAATTGTTATATTTACAATATTGATAGTCCATGTAATTACCATGATACTTTGAATCAAAAATGTATGCTAATACATATCAATTTGTATAATTGTATTCATTACTGCGTTTGTATTGACCATCTGCTTTATATTGATTTTTCTCTTTTGATCTAGTTCAGTCAGTTTGAATTACTCCTGAAGAAGCTCTAACGAGCGAAACATGTTGAGCAAACTAAAACTACAACAAATTGTTTTACCGAACTGAAGTTTCCGTGTGATCTACTTCAGCTGGTCTTGTATTTATTTATTTGTCAAAAATGTATTAAACATCTTTCTATTTTTCTATACTATTGTGTCCTTCACAATTTATCTGCACTGTTTAATAGTCCCAGGGTCCTTAGGTACCCAATCCCCCTTTATTTATTATTCTCTAGGGTGTTAGAATAAAAAATATTTATAATGTTTGGGGTTCTAAGGGCAGGAGATTGTAGGGCAATGAAAACAGGCAGGGAAGCTCCATTAGCATTGCTGGTTGTCTTGTAATACCAACAGCCACCACAAGAGGGCGCCAGATTCCATAGGCCTGCAGAAGGCCGCAAAGCCGCGGCCTCAATTACCGGCCGCCGCGATCGCGTGCACGGGGGGTTCCCCCAAAGACAGGTTAGCCCAGCTGTGCCGCCCCAGGCGCCAGGTCGCTAATTCTAGTCGCGATTGTGGCCTGGCTCCCGGGCCCGGTTTTGTTGAGCCCTGGTATAAACTATACATATATTTTTCTATTAAATAACATTTCTAATCATATGAAGTTAATAACCCTGATTTAAGGGGGAACACTGAGAACTCTAATGTACGGAGAGGAGTCTGATGTAAGGGGAAACACTGTGGCCTCTGGTGTAAGAGGTGCGCTGAGAACCCTGATTTATCTTGGTGTATTCTCTCAGAGGCAGGAGAGAGAAGGGGAGAGACTTCAGTCACAGACAGGGATGGATGGTGAGCTAACTCACTTCTTGGCAGTCAGCACCTCTCATCCAGATATATCTGAGGCTACTGGACTTCAAATTTCTGGCCCCTACTTTCTTTTTCCCCACAGTGCCGGGGATAGGAGTGTGGGCAGACACAGATGGGTAGCGAGGAAGAGGTGCAGATTGAGCCCTCTCTACTCTTCCATCTGTGTGTTTGGGGCCAGCAAAGTTATTGCTGGCTTTGGGCAGTGTGAAAGAGAGTGTAACACACTCTTAGCTTAAACAACAGCAGCCAGCAACCCTGCTGGGAAGCCATAGTCCAGTCTAAATAATGTGTCTGGGTTTCAGGCAGTCTGAAACCGGGACGCATGATTCCAAACACAAACTGTCCAGGTGAATCCCTGACAGATGGCAACCCTAGATGAAAGGTATGTTGTCTGCAACTCTGTAAGGGTCCTTTCACACGGAGCGGACCGTTTTTCGATCTGCTCCGTGTGTGTCCGTCGGCTGAGCTGTCGGCGGACAGGGCGGTCCCCGCACACTGTGCAGGGGCCGCCCTGTCTCTCCTCCGCTATCCCCTATGGGGAATCGGATGAATACGGACCGTGTGTCCGTATTCATCCGATCCGATCCTTGAGACGAAAGAAAAATAGGGTTTTCTTCCGTCCGAAAAACTGGATCTTTGCGGAGGCGGGTCATTACGGACGTTAGCGGATGCATCATCCGCTAATGGCCTTGATCACATAGGGTACCATTACAATTCCGTAAACGGACTTGTAATAAATGGACGAACGGTCCGCCCGTGTGAAAGGACCCTAATAAAGACTGCTTCTGTTAACACTTCTAAGGCCTCGTACACACGAGGGGATATGTCCGCTGAAAACGGTCCGATGGACCGTTTCAGCAGACATCTCCGCTCGTGTGTATGGGCTAGCGGACAGATTTCTTCACCCGACAGATTTCAAAGCATGCTTTGAAATCTATCCGGTGGGAATCTGTCCACCCGACATGTCTGCTGGTTAGTACACTTACCAGCAGACATGTCGTCCCCCACCGCCGCCGCACCGCCGCCGAATGGATTCGGCGCATGCGCGGAAGTTTTTAACTTCCTGGTGTGGTGACGTGGCGGTGACGTGGCGGCGTCAACGTCACCGCCACGTCACCGCGCCATCCGGCGGCGGGGAATTTGATGCGATGGTGTGTACACGCCATCGGATCAAACTCCGATCGGACATATCCAATGGAAATGGTCCGCGGACCGTTTTCATCGGATATGTCCGATAGTGTGTACGAGGCCTAAAACTTAATGGGTGTTTAATTTAACCTACACTTTGTCATTTGTTTAACTGTAAAATTATCTAATACAGCAATATGTTTGTTCCTTTCTTTATTGCTCAACTTCAGAATTGTTTCCGATAGCTGCATGCAGTGTCCACCAGATTTCCTACCCCCTTACTGCCAATGTTTTGTTTCCCCTTTGTGAACTTTGGGGGTTCTTTAGCTCAGCGAGACAAGTGCATAAACCGTGTCAGTAAAGCAAAGGGTCTTTATTGGCGACCAAAACAAAACAAAACAAAATAATGCTTTCTTCAGCACAAAAATGTCACAACAAAAGTCCTGCTTGTTTCCAGCATAAATTAGATAAGTCTCTCTTCAGCACAGCAAAACAACCAAAAGAAAGGCACATACGTTTTAGTAAGAAGTCCTCCAGTCCTTCCCTGCAGACACAGCTTCACTTCCAAAACGACTCCACCCTCTGTCAGGACTTTCTTTCCTTTTAACTCACTTCCTGGAAGTGGTTAACCCCTTGTGTGCCTGAAGCCAGGGGTCAGAAGGGGAGGCTCTCTTCCCTCCAAATTGTCGCTTCAGAGCCTCCGAAATCCCGGACCCCCAAATATCATTAAAAGAAGACAGAGAGGACTTTAAGCCCGTCCTCTCTGGATCCATTTTATCTGTCCGGAACCTCTCACCCCCTTTGGGTGACCTCCTGAACCAGTGCTTAAATGGACCAGATTCCAAATATTGGCGCTATGTAGCGTCCATCCAGGACCCATCCCTGGCGTCCTGTACACCTTTTACAGCGCTTGTAAAACATGACATTTACTTGATTCAATGCAACATTATATTTGAGGTCTAGGCCTCATTCACACAGGCATACTTATTTGTATACCTATGTGAAGGACCATATTTTCTCACACGAGATGCACAGATTTTCTAAGCATCAGACTGTGGGCAGTCCCATTCATGTCTTTAGGGACCCATTGGCTGCAGGGACAGAGCCACTGGTCCCAATTTGACAGCTATGTGGGAGCATTACGTGAACGCACACGTGGATATGCACCTGCACGCTTGTCAAATTGGGACCAGCCAATGTTTCTTTGCAGCCGCTACATCACAATAGACATGAATGGGACTGCCTGGACACAGATGCATCAAACACCTGTGTGGGCAGCCCTTCAAATACCTGCACAGATAGATATGCCTGTGTGTATGAGGCCTAATAAATTGGCAAGGGGTAGAGGAAGCGCTTGGGATTTTTGCTTGGGGGGGTTTCGCTTTGGGTTGTTCCTAAAAGGAGTTGTAAACTCTCATGCGCTCTCGTACACACAAGTGTTTTTTCCGTTGGATAATAAACCAACGGTTTTCCCAACAGAATTCCTCTCAGCCTGCCCTGCATACACACACTCAGACAAAAATCCGCCTGTCCAGAGCACGGTGACACACAACAGATACAACGGCACTATAGGGGAGGTTCCATTCCAATGGTGTCACCCTTTGGGCTGCTTATGCTGATCCTCATGTTAGTAAAAGTTTATGGTGAGAGACGATTCACGCTTTTCAGTCCGTTACAGCGTTACAGGGATGAGCTTCGCGTTCGATACGAACGTATGTTTGACTCGAACATTGTCTGTTCGTACCTTCGACGAAATTCGAACAAAAGCGGTCGTTTGCGCCAAATTCGAGTGACGCAAAACAGCCCATAATTTACTGTGGCATTGCGCGCTGATGATTGGCCAAGCATGCTGTATGTCCCGCATGCTTGGCCAATCACAGCGCGCAAAAAACGAAGAGCCATAATTGGCCAAAGCCTGGGTGGCTTTGGCCAATTATAGCTGAGGGCTTTAGCACACGCCCCACACTATAGAAGGCCGCCTGCTGGGTGGCCTCATGTAGTGTGTTCTGGCTTGTTAATGAAAGCAGTCAGAGGGACAGAGAGATTGTCTTTTTAGATAGCTAGATAGAGCAGGCAGGCAGGCTAGTCAGTTTAGCTTAATTTACAGTGTGTAGAGGATATATATACACATCCATAGGAGTTGTACATATATTTATACACTGTATAGCTTAGATAGATCAGTTCTTCCCAATTTACTGGCAGGCAGGTGATTGTGCTATTTAAAGACGTTATCACAGGTATAGACACCCAGCAGGTACAATATTTAAAGGAATTTTTTTATTTTTTTATTTAAGCATTAATAAAATCACTGCTCCTGGAGCAGTGATTTTAATGATGCTTAACAAAAAAATAAAAAATTGCAAAATTCCTTTAAATATTGTACCTGCTAGGTGTCTATAGTTTGCCTGTGAAAACGTCTTTGAGAACCCGGGTCTTGCCCAAGGTAACATGTAACATGTAACATGCTCCTGAATAAACAACCGTTTTTTTAACTTTTTTCCATTTTCCCATGTTCCCTGGGGCAAGACCCAGGTTCTCAAAGACGTTTTACAACAATAACTTGAATTCCAATGTTCGAGTCCCATAGACTTCAATGGGGTTCTAAATGTTCGCGCGAACGGTCGGTCTGTTCAGTTCTGGTGCGAACCAAACGCGGGGGTGTTTGGCTCATCCCTAATCTCCATTACGACCGCTAGTTTTACCAGAAAGAGAGCTCCCATCTCATACATGATTCTGAGCATGCACTTTTTTTGCCCATCGGAAAATCATACAGGCGAATGGTTTTCCCGCCAGGATTTTTTCCTGACAAGAAAAAAGAGATCCTGCTCTCTTCTTTTTTTGTTTGTCTGCCAGTTTTCTTGTCGGAAAACTGCGATGGAGCATACACACGGCCAGGATTGCCGACGAAAAGCTCCCATAGCAGGTTTTCTTTTGGAAAAAATGCTTGTGTGTACGAGGCATCTTAGTTTTTCGCCTTAATGCATTTTATGCATTAAGGTGAAAAACCTTTTGTGCTACAGCAGCCCCCCAGAGCCCCCTTTTTTCTTACCTGAGCCTGATCGTTTTAGAAATGGTAAATGGCAGATTGATGGCATCATGGGCCATTGGTTCCTGTTGCGGTTAATTAAAACCAGTAACATGGGAGCCACTTCGGTGGGGCAAAGTCCTACTGTCTGTGTCGGTGGACGCAGCAGCAGGACTCAAGAGCACGGTCGCATGAGGGCCCCATGGAAAGTGGCTCTCTGTGGGGGTCACTTGAGAAGAGGAGGAGCGCCGCCGGGGACCCCAGAAAAGGACTATCGGGGCTGCTCTGTGCAAAACGCTTGCACAGAGTAGGTAAGTATTGACATGTGTTTGCAAAGATTTTTTTATTTTTTAAATAACAATCTCTTTAAGGGAAGAGTTGAAAAAAAATTTAACAGAAAAGATTATATTAACAATTTATTATTACATAGTCAGCTACAGACATACACAGCATCACAATAAGTGTCACTCATAATGTCAATCCTCAGTCAAAGATAATAACTGTATTACACTTAGTCAATTCTGCAGGGGATCAAACCAATTCCTAACCGCACAAAGAGGCTGGCTGTCCAGGACCCCTATTCCTCAGAGTACCCCTCACACTGCAGTGTTGTGGAGAAGGGAGGGTCCCCCACTACTAAGGAATATGACAGTTGTTCATGAAATATGCCTCCCATCCATACACTCTCAACTAGAGGCATTTATCTATGCTGAACACACCTTGTCAAATTTCCCTGGGCACTGCCTGCTCTCGTATGTAAATCTGTAGAGGCAGGGATGGACTGGCCAACGGGACAATTGGAAGATTTCAGGTGGGCCGATGGCTCAGTGGGCCGGTCAGAGGTTCGGGATGATCTACCCATCAATCGCTGACAGCTGGTGTCTGAAGGGTAGATCGAGATTTAGCGAGCATGCAGAGTAGCGCAGAAAGCGTGTGTAATATGTTCTCTCTCCTGTCACAGCACTCAAGCTGCTCCCCGGCGGCCCCTCCTCTCTTCTCGTCCATCCCCATTTGCTTGTGACGTCATCTGGGATGGAGGAAAAGAGAGGAGGGGCTGCCAGGGAGCCGAGTGAGTGCTGTGACAGGGGAGAGAACATATTACAGACAGCCAATCTCACATTGAGCAGAGTCTTGACCTATCACAGCCACCTTTGCATCCACTCTGTCTGGGAGGTTCCTCAGCACATGGTCTGCAAATTATTTTCCAACAAGTAAAGACACCTCAGCTGAACTACCATAGAGGCTATAGAAGCGTGTTTACTCAAACTGCAGCCGACTCTTAAAGTGGCAGAACGGCAAAGGCAAAAAGCACCAACCCTCCTGCGATCCCTAGAGAGAGAAAAAGACGCATTGGGGGGAGACCAAAGTCCAGACCTAGAGTGCCTGCATCGCCACCCACGAAGAGGCCACGTACTGCAGCCAGCTAGTTTCCCGCCACTAGGCCCAAAGCCTGCAGCAGCGCATTGCAAAGCATCGCAACTCATCACAACTCATCGCAGAGCATCGCAACTCATCGCAAAGCATTGCAAGTCAGCGCAAGCTTCGCATCAAGAAAATACAAGTCTCCTCTGAGACTGACATTTGTTCCAGTAACCCACAGATCACAGTATCCTGCTCTTCAGAATAAGGTCAGAGCTTTCCTTCTATTACTTTTATTACTTAACACATTTTCGTGTTCAGGAATAAAAGACTGTAAAGTAAAACAAAGGACAGTTTGTAGTATACGGACTCTAAAGTATTTAAAGTGAAAGTCATTTATTGCCTGCATCTTTTACTATTGCATTTAAAGTGAAAGTAATGTATTGCCTGCATCTATTATTATAGCATTTAAAGTAAAATGTCTAAGCCTAGTTTTACCATGCCACTGTTAGAGGATACAAAGATAGATAGGATAGAGGGTGAAGAGCAAGTGAACATGTCTGAGGTAGAAGAGTCTGATGCAGCATTAGACTTGCCCCAAACAAATGAGCTAAGACGCTCAGAATGCATCTGAAAACTGACCCCAAAAATGCAGGAAAATTTGGAGCAAGAAACAGCATTAAAAGAAAAAAGGTTCACCAGAATGTATGATAAGTGGAAATCATACATTTAATATGTTCGTAGAAAGCTAAAGCAAGATAGTATAAAAGAAAACTTGAGTGATCTGGTAGAGACGACAGAAGAATCTGAATCAGAGCTCATGGCAGTGTATGTCAATCTGCGGTCATCCTAGTTTTACCATGCCACTGTTAGAGGATACAAAGATAGATAGGATAGAGGGTGAAGAGCAAGTGAACATGTCTGAGGTAGAAGAGTCTGATGCAGCATTAGACTTGCCCCAAACAAATGAGCTAAGACGCTCAGAATGCATCTGAAAACTGACCCCAAAATGCAGGAAAATTTGGAGCAAGAAACAGCATTAAAAGAAAAAAGGTTCACCAGAATGTATGATAAGTGGAAATCATACATTTAATATGTTCGTAGAAAGCTAAAGCAAGATAGTATAAAAGAAAACTTGAGTGATCTGGTAGAGACGACAGAAGAATCTGAATCAGAGCTCATGGCAGTGTATGTCAATCTGCGGTCATCCACGACACCTTCCCAGGATATTGTGAGGAACATGGACACATGTACTGCAGTCACTAAAGATTTAGTAAAGCTCATGAGAGAATTATCATCTGAAGCCAACTATGATGAAGTTAAGGCGAGAAAGAGAATGAACAAGCTCTTCACAAGAGACTATGCTAGATCCTTAGGGGGAACCACAATCTCAAGTGGGACTTTCTTCACTAGCAGAAGTGCCAGTCACACACCAGAGTCCTCAAATACTCTAGCCAAAAGAAAGGAACTTGTTGAACAACTTGCTGTCAAGAAAGCACAAATCGAGATGGAATCTGCCATTGAGGCACAGCGCCATCAAATGGAGGCACGGCGCCATCCAATGGAGGCACAGCGCCATCAAATGGAAGCTGGAATGGAGGCACAGCGCCATCAAATGGAAGCTGAAATGGAGGCACAGCGCCAACAGATGAAAAGTCTGGAAAGACTGAAAGAAGTTAAGTTTATAGAAGCCAGACTAAGAGTACACGAAGAGGACATGAATGGTAGTCATAGGTCCAAATCTGTACTAAGTGAAGGAGCATACTCCTACTTACCTCCATACATCCAGGAGAATGAAAGTAAATCTTCAGTATGTAGTGAAGAAAAAAGTCATTGCCCTTCCATCCCTGCTCAGAAAGAGGAAAAGAGAGACTCACTTAATTTAGAACCAAGTGAGAAAATAAAACAGGATAACTCTACTCCTAGATGTCACTGCAATGATCAGGAGAATTTTGCGACTATTGTCGCAGCAAGACTTCCCATTCCAGAACCTACTGTATTTTCAGGAGACATACTGAAGTTCATAGAGTGGAAGGCAAGTTTTGAAATGATCATTGAGCATCATTGTTCCAGACCAGTTGATAAGTTTTTCTACCTTCAGAGATATGTTGGTAGAGAAGCAAAGAAAGCTCTTGAAGGTAACTTCTATATAACAGATGAAGAATATATTTCAAAGTCTACCAGTAGATATCCCTGGGGCCTTTTTTAAAACATTAAGATCGGTAATACAGAGATTTGTGTGGAACAATAAAAGCAATCGTATTGCCTTTCGAATATTAACTAGGACTAAAGAAAAGGGAGGGGTATTCCTCCCAGACTTTGAAAGATATTATGAGGCAGCAATTCTACGGCGGGTTATGGATTGGGCATATGCCCCTCAGCAAAAAAAATAAAAAATTGGGTAGAGTTGGAGGAAAAAATCTCCAAAGTAGCACTGGGACAGATTATCTGGATCCCAAGGCAGTTTAGAGGTCTGATGGAAGTGGTGGCCCCAATCACTTTAGTAGCATTAAGCACATGGGATAAATTAATCAAAAATATACAAGGACAACACAATAGTCCCTTAATGCCCTTAACAGGAAACAACTATGGCTTATCACGTGATGCGGACGTGTCGCGTGTAGGAGGGAGGGGCTGCTGGAATGCTCCGTGGCTGTGAGCGGTACGGGGAAGCTCTGCGAGACGCGAGGTGACTGACCCAGCGTGAGAGGCTGGGCTGCCTCCGACAGCGAGGAGGAACCTACCCGGAATCACCGTGACCCACGACCCGCGATCCGCTCGGATGTCGATCCTGCCCGCAACACTTGGAGTTCGCAGGGTGTAATGGCGGCGGCGCTGAGGGGAAAGGTGCACGCAGCCTCCTGCGGAGCCAGAGATGCCGCCATATAACATGGCCACAGCGCCAACGGGAGACGAAATAAGGTTTGGGTGAGGCGCTCTGTGGAGCCGAGAACAGACAGGGTCCGGTGACCCCTCCCCCCCTGCAATCACCCCCCCCTATCGTGGAGAAATTATTGTTTGGAGTAGGGTAAGGCAAAAATGCCTGTAGTTCTGTGCACAATATTACTGTCTTAACATCTGATGTCTGGCTTTATTATGCAAAGGAGGGGAAAAACTTTGGCGAATTGTACTCTGATGTTAAAGTCTGAGGGTACTGCATTCCTGGCTCAGGCTCGGGGTAACTACCATTTGGAAGCGCTTATTGCAAACTTGAGTTTAAAAATCACTGAAACCAGGAGGGTTTGGAATTTTGAGTCTTGGATATAACAATTGACAACATTGAGACAAATGTGACTATGGAGCTGGTACAGGGCAGTGCAATCCGAGAAAGATGGCCTAGGAACCTTAAAGGCGGATGTCTTGTGAATGTCTTTTGAACCCGGTATGGGAAGACTGAGTGATTTAGAGCCGGAGGTCCTTGCAATGCCGACCATGCGACCAAATGCGATTTAGAGTTTGAATGTGCAGTAAGCTTGCGCTGAATATCTCACATCTGTGAGTCAGGGATCGCAGTCAACCCCTGTGATTGAGGACATTAAGAGGGTAAAAACAGATAGGGAAGAGATTTTCTATCTTTCTAACTATCTGCCCGTGTGCCCGTATGCCCCCCTAGGGGACTAGTGGGATACCCTGGGTCCACGCTCGGAGGCAACTCAATAGAGAGGATTTAAAAGACCTACCCTAAAATTATTGGGAAAAGTTTCTAAGCACCTGAGGGATGGGGATGGGGAGTCCTTTCTGGTAAAAAAAGACTTGGGGACGGTGGCAAGTAGGGGAGATTAAAAAAACAAAAAAAACAAAAGGAAAAACAACCCCCTTATTAGTAAGTGTTGCAGTAAGTATTGCACTAACAGATTTAAAGAGCAGGTAGTGCCTGTATTATATTAGCAAGAACCCTCTAGAACCCGGGAAGAATAAGTAAAGTGATAGAGCATCCCCCCCCCTTTTTACTCTTAAAAGCCAAACTGGGGAAAAGAATTAGACCAAACAACAGATTTAAAATGAGTAGGTCAACAAGAGGTGCCACCTCAAAACCCCCTAAAAGCAATGTGGGTATCAGCTCGATACAGCAGTATATGCCACAGGAACTCTCTGCTAAAAGCCCAGGCACCACAAAGAAAATGGATAAGAAAAGAACAGGAGAAGACATGGTGAATCGGTCTAAAGGGGAGACGACCCTTGAAGGAGATCTGGAGCAAAGTAGACTGGATGACCTGGGCCAAGACGCACTACCACCATCAAAAGCAGAGATGAACGTGATGCTCCTGAGGATGGAAAATGTAATAAAAACAGAGATCAACAGTTTAAGAACTGAATTAGGGGGTCTATTTGAAAGAGTGGAGGGGGCAGAAAAAAGAATAGTAGACCATGACCAAGAACTGGTTAAATTAAAATCACAAGTACAGGCGTTGACAGAGAGTCAAAAAATTCTGGCATATAGACTAGAAGATCAGGAAAATCGCAACAGGTGACAGAACCTTAGGATACGCGCAATAGAGGAAGTACAGGGGGAGGACTTAAGAGAGATTATAAACATGCTCTTTAACCACTTAAGGACCCCCGCACGCACATATACGGCCACAGAATGGCTCGTACAGGCACAAGGGCGTAAATTTACGTCCCCGCCTTCGTGCGGTTCGGGGGTCCCATCGGGACCCCCTCCGCGGCGTGCGGGGGTCCCCCTGCCTCTGGGAGCGATCGCCGACGAGCGGGCGGATGTCCGTGATTTCCGCCCCCCCCGCGATCGCTCCCAGCCAATGGGAGCGCGCTCCCATCGTGTCAGTTCCTCCTCCTGTGTTTACACAGGAAGGAGGAAATTATGTAATCTCTCATCGCAGCGCTGTTTCCCACCGCTGCTGATGAGAGAAGACATCACAAGTAAGTGTGCACCAACACAACACTGACACACACTCACATAGGCATATTAACCCCTTGTGATCGCCCCCCCCACCCCCCTGTCACAGTGTCAATGAATGCAGTGATCTAATCACTGCATTTAGTGTCAGTGTGACAGGCAGTGTAAAAAACAGTTAGTGTTAGGTTCAGGATAGCCCCCCCACCCCCCCTAATAAAGTTTTAACCCCCTGATCACCGCCCTAGTTAACCCTTTCACTCCCTATTGCCAGCGTCACTAAGCGATCATTTTTCTGATCGCTGTATTAGTGTCGCTGTTCCCGCTAGGTAGCTATTTTTTTTTAATGCGATTTTTTTTTTTACTAAAGACATGTGGCTGAATTAATTTTGGCCTAAATGTTTTACTAAAATTTAGTTTATTTGATTTTTTTTATAACAAAAAGTAAAAAAATTGTGTTTTTTTTCAAAATTGTGGCTCTATTTTAGTTTATAGCGCAAAAAATAAAAATCGCAGAGGCGATCAAATACCATCGAAAGAAAGCTCTATTTGTGGGAAGAAAAGGACGCAAATTTTGTTTGGGAGCCACGTCGCACGACCGCGCAATTGTCTGTTAAAGCGACGCAGTGCCGAATCGCAAAAACACCTTGGGTCATTTACCAGCGTATTGGTCCGGGTCTTAAGTGGTTAAACCCTTGTTGGGAAAATCATTAGAAGACAAGCTTATTAAAATTGAGAGGGTGCATCGGATAGGGAACCCCAAACAGGCAGAAAAAAGGGGACCCAGAGACATTATCGCACGCTTTCGGAACTACGAGGTCAAGGCTGCAATCTGGGGAAGCTTGAGGGGGGTAGCCCCCATTAAATATAAAGAAAAGGAGATTCAAATCTTCCCGGATCTATCAAGAGAAACCCTAGAAAGAAGAAGACATCTGAGACCTCTTTTGGACCTAATGTGTACGGAGAACATCAAATATCAATGGGGATTCCCGGCATGCCTGATTGGGTTCAAGGGGGGGACTTCTGCCCGATTAAGATTCCCGGAAGAACTAGAGAGGTTCTGCCAAAAAATGGATATCCCAGTACCCGATCTTCCAGATTGGGTAGTCTAAAGGAAGAATAGGATGGGGGGGGACAGGGGAGGGGTAGACCATAAATGGAGAAATAGACAGCCATGGAGCATTCCCTAGGCTCAACCTTAGGGAGGGGAGCCAAGGATAAGGGAGAGGAGTCGTCCAAGACTGGCTTCCAGGCCTCTAATAGGCCATTGGGGGAAAGGGAGGGGGGGTTGGAGGGGGGAAAGTGGGAGGAACAAGAACATAAAAATAAAGGACAAAAAATAGAAACATGGTACAAAGTAAAAATGAAAAGGGATGAGTATAGAGCGCTATTAGAACAAGAGACTAAGAAAGAACTAAATATTATTGAAAGAGAGAGATATATCTGGGAAGATAAACCTGGTAAAGCCCTGGCCAGAATGGTCAAAAAAAAAAAAGATAGGAACTATATAGAAAAAATAAGGAAAAAGAATGGGGACGTAGCATATAAAAACAGTGATATCGCAGAAGAGTTTAGAAGTTACTACGAGGGCCTATATAATGTAAAACAAAAAAACTGGAAATTAGGGGAGAAAGAAGCTAATATTGAGGAGGTATTGAGAAAAGGCAAACTTCCTAGAATAGATAACGAGGTAGCTGAAATTCTAGACCAGCCCATAACTGAGGAGGAAATAAGGATAACTTTAAAAAACTCCAGTAAAGGGAAAAGCCCCGGCCCCGATGGCTTTACGACCAGATATATACAAAAGTTCGGAACTATACTAATACGACTCTGCCAGTACTATAATGGACTTGGGAGGGACTATGAGCTGAGTAGAGAAGCTGCCATGGCAAACATCACCGTCATAGAAAAAGAGGGTAAAGATAACACGTTATGCTCGGGGTATAGACCCATCTCATTATTGAACGTCGATATAAAGATTTATGCTAAAATTCTGGCAGACCGTATGAAGGAGATAATGACGGTCATTATTCATCTGGACCAGGTGGGCTTTATATCGGGTAGAGAGGGGAAGGACAACGGAACTAGAGCCCTCCTACTCATAGAACAAATCAAAGAAAACCGAACCCCCAGTCTACTCCTCTCAGTAGACGCCGAGAAAGCGTTCCATAGGGTAGACTGGGGGTTCTTGATGTCAACACTGAAAAATATAGGGATAGGCCCAAGGATGAGAGAGAGAATTCAAACATTATATCGCCACCCTCGAGTAAGAGTTAAGATCAACGGATCTTTATCGTCTCCCTTTGAGATGGGGAATGGGACTAGGCAGGGATGCCCTTTGTCCCCCCTTCTCTTTGTGTTGGCACTCGAGCCCCTTTTGGCCATGATACGGAATGACCCCAATATTAAAGGGGTCAGAGCAGGAGACGAGGAACACATATTGGCAGCCTTTGCTGACGACGTGCTGTTCTTCGTGAGAAATCCAAGGGACACGCTCCCCCACGTAATAGCGAAAATCAAACAATACCGAGAAATTTCTAATTTCAAGATGAACATGGCCAAAACAGAAATATTGAATGTAAAAACATTAATAAAGACGAAGTGAGATTTCTTAAAAAGGAATACAATTTTACCTGGCAGAAAGAGATCAAATATCTGGGAATAAAGCTAGCAAGATCCTTAAAAAATATATATAAATCAAATTATATCCCCCTACTAGAGGAAATAAAAGGGGAAATAAGAAAAATAAAGAATCGACCGATCTCCTGGTTCGGAAGGGTAAATTTAGTAAAAATAATATTAGTCCCGAAAATTCTGTATAGGTTCCAGATGATCCCAATCCATGTACCCCAAGGATACTTTAGAATACTTAACTCCCTCCTACTGAATTTTATATGGAATAAAAAAAAACATAGGATCTCCTTCCAAGTTTTAAATCAGGGGAAAAAACTGGGGGGTTTAGGAGTGCCGGACATCAGAAAATACTACACCGCCTCAATAATATCCCGTATAATAGAGTGGGCCAAAGAAAAGCACGATAAAAGATGGATTCAGATCGAGTATGCACTAGCAAATACACAATTAGGTAGAGTGATATGGAATCCACCACAGTATAGAAAGATACACACAACCACCCATGAAATGACACGGACAGCATTAAGGATATGGGATAGAACACACAAACAGTTAGGAACAGTTTATAATTCACCACTTATTGATTTAAAAGACAATGGCCCAGATTCACAGAAAAATTACGCCTGTCTAACTGGTGTTAAACAGGAGTAATTTCAAATTTCGCGTGCCGTATCACTAGTTTGAATCCTCAAACCATGATACGGCGGCTTCGGGCTTCGATCCGAGAGGCTTACGTCTTCGTAAGCCTTCGGATCTACGCTGCAATATTTTTGCGGCCGCTGGGAGGAGTTTGCGTCCTTTTCATGCGTCGGGATATGCAAATTAGTTTTTACGGCGATCCACGAAGATACGAGCGGTCTTCGCAATCGCTTACGTCTATTTTTTTTATGTACTGTTAGACCAGCTTTTTTACGTAAGTCGTTCGGGAATAGAAATGTCCGTAAACGACGCTACTCAAACAACGAATGACGTAACGACGTGATTTTGCGCAATGCACGGCGGGAAATTTGCGAACGGAGCATGCGCAGTTCGATCGCCGCGGGAACGCGCCTATTTTAAATGCTTCATGCCCCCTACTTGCGTAGATGGATTGCGACGGGAGAAATACACTACGCCGCCGTCGTTTACTGGACAAAATCTACCTGGATTCCACGTAGAGCCAGGTAAAAAACGGTGGCGTAGTGTATTTCTGATATGCTACGATAATCTAATTCTCTCTGAATCTGGCCCAATGTATTTTTTTTACCAGGATTAAAAGAGGAGGGGGGGGAACTGGATTAAAAATCGGATCCGGATAAAAGATATAACACAGCAAAGTAAAATAATGACACTTCACGAAATTAAAGTTAAGAGGGAATGCACAGGGTGGAATGATTGGCGATATAGACAGCTATCCTCCTTCATCAGGACCCTACCAGGCCCCATCCGGGAGCAGAAGGACTATACACCCTTGGAACAACTAAGCCTGGTGGATAGTTCAAAAGGAAATATTTCAAAACTATACAAAATCCTGATGAGGGCGGAAGAGCTGGGGACGCCTAGGTATATCCTGAAATGGGAAAGGGAACTTGAGGTCTCCAGGGGGAAAACATCAGTAGAAAGAATATTTAATCTAACCCATTCTTCAGCAATTGACGTAAGAACGG
Organism: Rana kukunoris; assembly: GCA_029574335.1. NCBI lineage: Eukaryota > Metazoa > Chordata > Amphibia > Anura > Ranidae > Rana > Rana kukunoris. Next base: position 162,371,325 of record CM056056.1, on the reverse strand, counting down.
CCGAGATGAATTTCAAACTTATTACGGGATGGTACTCCACCCCTGACAAAACTAGTAAATTTAAAGAAGGGGAGACAGGAGAATGCTGGAGAGGCTGTTCAACAACGGGGACAATGGCCCACCTTTGGTGGAAATGTCCCAAAATTAAAAGCTTCTGGAACAGTATTCTTGCACTAATTAAGGATATTACCAAAAAAGAGATTAAAGAAGATCCTTGGGAAGTCCTATTCCATGGAGGAGTGGTGCCCTTAAAGGAGTATAAAAAGTCATTGGTACCCCACCTCCTTAATGCAGCAAAACGGTTAATTCCGGAAAAAATGGAGGGATAAGAACAGCCCACAAATATGGGAATGGATTGATTCAGTGGAGGAAACTTATAGGAGGGAGGAGTTGAAACCTGGAGGGGACAGCGAGGATATACGTAAGAGGTGGGGTACATGGAGAGATTTTTAAAAAACCTGGAGTTATGCACAAAATTTCAGAGTGCCATGAATAAAGAAAGGAAATTGATTTAACTTTGGGGGGTACACTTGGGTGGGAGAGATAGTGGAATCACGAGATAGAGGGAGGGAGAAGAGGGGGGGGCCGGGGGGGGGGAAATCCACAAGTTAAATTAAAAGGTATGGTGGAAAAAAAAAAAAAAAAAAAAAGAGGAATTAAAACAGAACGAAGATAAAGAGAACCACAAATGATGCAACGACTACAATGATAAGCTAAGGGCGGAAAGATCCGTGAGCTGGGCATACCGGTACTATCTTGGGTCTAGACTGATGTGGAAAAAAAAAAAAAACAGGAAACAACTATTTTCCCCCGGGGAAGGATAATAAACTATACTTAAAATGGACCACAGCACCTTATTTAAGATTAAGGGACATTATGGAGGGGAATTCCCTTTGTTCATTAAATAAACTCCGTGAAAGATATAGGCCCACTCCCTGGGAGGCTTAAAGATATAAACAACTGCAACACTTTGTAGGCTCTCTCCCAAAACCACTCCGGGGGGCTGGTATACTTAATGCATGGGAAAAATTAGTGGACCAAATGGGGACAGGTGGACACGGAATCTCTACTATCTATAAGCTGTTGATAACATAATTAAAAGGTGGAGCTGTGTGTCCAACGGTGAGTTGGGAAAGAGAACTAAATCAAATACTACCAGAACCTATGAGAAAGAAAGTTGTAGATTTTGTACACTCCACATCGGCAAATACTCGGATAAAAGAAATGAACTTTAAACTATTAGTTAAGTGGTACTATGTTCCAGCAAAATTATACAAGATAAACCCCCAGGTGTCATCCCTATGTTGGAGGGAGTGCGGAGGGGTGGGAACCCATGCCCATATTTGGTGGCAGTGCCCCAAGATCCAGCCATACTGGAGACAAATAATAGAGTTAATTAAAGAGATCAGTAAAATAGAGATTACTTTATATCCCTGGCAGTGTTTGTTTCATGCAACAGCTATACCTAGAAAAAAATATAAAACCTCAATTATCCCAATCCTATTAATAATAACAAAAACACTGATCCCGAAAAGATCCCGAAAAGATGGAAGGAAAAGCAGGCCCCATCGATACAGGAATGCTTAAGGGAAGTAGAAAGGACAAGAAATATGGAGGACCAGTACTGGGAACCTAACCAGAGAGAGGCAGGGATTTGGAGAGGTTGGGTTGATTTTAAAAAATCTCAGATTTATTTAGACTGCATGAGCAGGGAAGACAGTACGTAGGAATTGCTGCGAGCCTGGTAAAATTCAGAAGTAGAAAGCTCTCCCCCCCATGGGAGAAGGAGGGGGTTCAAAAGAGGGGGTGAAAGAGGGAAGGGGAGGGGAAGGGAAGGCAGGGGAGGGAAGAGGAAGGAAGAGGGAGGGAGGGGAAGGAAGAGGGAGGGAGGGGGAGGGAAAGAAGAGAAGATTTTTATTTATTTTTTTCACAAGGAATAAATAAAGGATTAAAACATCGATTTAACACTTAATAGTGTTAAATCGATTTTTTTTTCTCACAGATTTGAAGGGGAAAACTATATATTATTTTTTCCCCCCTAAAATATTAGAATTAGTCACAGGGAGCAAAATATAGGATAAATCCATATAAAAGCACCTAAATAAACACCGTAGGGAAAGGATCACGAGGAGATTGTACAAGAAAAGGGGATTTTTGTCCCCCCTTAAAAGCAGACCTACAGGAGTTATAAAGTATTAATCAGGGGATAAATATACACGTAGTAAGACGGGGGGTGTTGTGTGTTTTTTTTTCTCTTCTTTTCCTTTCTCCTCCTCTACTCAGTATGGGGGAAAGAAAGGGGGGGAGGATATGAGAAGGGGGAGGGAAAGGGAGAAGGAGATGGAAGGGAAAGAAAGGGAAGAATAGAAGAGAGAAGGACTTCTTAAACATGAATTATGGTATATGTATATGTTTATTGTAAAGGTAATGTGAATTGTGTTTATGTTTTAAAACTTTTGAATAAAAACAAATAGAAATAAAAAGAACAGATGAAGAAGCCTATAAGCAAGCCTGGGAAAAGTTAAATGCAAGATATGGTCATCCTTTTTTAGTACAAAGAGCCTTTAGGGAGAAACTGAATAACTGGCCTAAAATAGGTCCCAAGAAACACTTCAAACTCCAAGAGTATGGTGATTTCCTGCAAGCATGCAGCAATGCCATTCCACATGTACGTGGACTAGAAGTACTGAACGACTATCTAGAAAATCATAGGATGTTAGCCAAGCTAGCTGAAGAAGTGGCTTCTAGATGGAATCGCTATGCGACTGAACAGTTAGATCTAAATAAGGACTTCCCAAGTTTTGAAAAGTTCTCAGGGTTCGTTAATAGGGAAGCACGAATAGCATGTAATCCAGTAACAGCATCTTACGTCTTAAAATCCTTAGAAGAAAGGCCTGCAAGAGATACAGAACGTGCAAGAGTTACTAGCTGTGCAATCAACACAGCAGCTAAAGGTCTAGATACCTGCGAAAGCAAGCTTAAAGTCACTACTGGGTTCAGTAAAGAGAAAGAACCGACAAATCCTCAGACTACCTTTAAGTGTATGTTCTGTGGATAGAACCACTCCATACACAAGTGCCAACAATTGAAAGAGAAGTCCTCAAATAAAAAGAAAAAATTTGTGTATCCCAAGAAGACATAAAGTTTGTACACACTCTAGAAGAAAGTATTCAGCAGAATCAACAAGGTTATCTTGAAATGCCCTTACCCTTCAGAGAACGACCTCATCTGCCAAATAACAGAAATCTTGCCCTAGCAAGATTGAAATGCTTGAAGAAAAAGATGGGAAGAGATCCCAAATTCAAGCAGGATTATTTGAAATTCATGGAAGGCATCCTTGAAGAAGGACATGCAGAGAAGGTGAATAACCAACCTAAAGAAGGAGAAGTGTGGTACATCCCACATCAAGGTGTTTACCACCCAAAGAAACTAGATAAAATTAGAGTAGTATTTGATTGCTCAGCAAAGTATGATGGTGTTGCATTGAACAATCATCTACTAAAAGGACCAGATCTTACAAACACTCTGCCTGGAGTACTCTGTAGATTCAGAAAGTATCCCATAGCGGTCATGTGTGACATTGAAAAAATATTCCACCAGTTCCATGTGAAGAATGAAGATAGAGACTTCCTGAGGTTCCTATGGTGGGAGGACGGAGATACAGATACAGAGACAGCAGAATACAGAATGAAAGTACATTTGTTTGGAGCAGCATCGTCTCCAGGTTGCGCCAATTATGGTATGAAGTACTTGGCTGATAAAAATTAAAACGATTGTCCATCAGCAGCAAATTTTCTTAAGAAAAACTTCTACGTAGATGATGGTCTTATAAGTCTAGAGTCCACAGAATCTGCTATCAAATTAGTAAAGGAAAGCCAAGAATTATGCGCAAGTGGAAACCTGCGCCTTCACAAATTCATCTCAAACAACAGAGAGGAACTGGAATCCATCAGTGACTCTGAAGGTGCATCAACAATGAAGAATGTAGATCTCAATAATGATCATCTTCCAGTTCAGAATGTACTTGGCTTGGGATGGAATGTAGAGAACGATGAGTTCTCCTTTGAAGTATCCTTTGAAGAGAAAGTTGCAACCAGACATACCATTCTCTCTGCAGTGGCTTCTATATATGATCCACTGGGATTCTTGGCCCCATGGCCCCAGTAATCCTCAAAGCAAAAGAACTACTACAAGAATTATGCAGATGGAAGTTGGGATGGGATGAACCCATACCTGAAGATTTGAGGCCAAGGTGGGAGACTTGGATAAGAGACTTGCAAAATTTGAAAGAAGTTTGGATACCCAGATGTTTTGTACCTCATGATTTTGGAGAGTACTAGAAAATAGAACTTCATCACTTTTCAGACGCCAGTAGTTATGGCTATAGTCAGTGCTCCTACATCAGAGTAATAGGAGAAGGAAAAATACATTGTGCCCTGGTTATGGGAAAGACCAGAGTTGCACCTACCAGTATTCAGACAATACCAAGACTTGAACTGACAGCAGCTGTTGTTTCAGCATCAGTAAGCAAGTTTCTAAGAGAAGAATTAGAGTTAAAAATAGATGAAGAATATTTTTGGACAGACTCACAAGTTGTCCTAGGATACATAAACAACGAAGCTCGAAGATTCCATGTCTTTGTCGCCAACAGAGTTCAGAAAATTCGGGAAATGACAAATCCGGAACATTGGCATCACATTGATACAAAGCTTAACTCGGCAGATCATGCTTCAAGAGGTATGAATGTTACAGAATTGCAAAATTCTAATTGGTTCACCGGTCCAGAGTTCCTTTGGGAAAAGGAAATCATACCCAGCAAAGGTTACACAGAATTGTCTATTGGTGATCCAGAAGTAAAGGTTGTACAAACATTGAGCACTGCTGCCAAGTGTCAAGATGACATACTTGAAAGACTAGCCAGATGTCCAAAATGGAATACGGTCATAAACGTAGTAGCTCAAATTCAACGTTTGGCAAAGGGAGTCAGAAAGAAGGAATCATTGAATGTAGAGGAAAGAATGAAAGCTGAAGAAACAGTCATACGACTCATTCAACAGAGATTCTATAGTGAAGAGTTGAAGAGACTTAGTCAAGAATCTAAAAGGCTTCCTAACAACCACCAACTGTACAAGATTGATCTTGTTCTACAGGATGGTATACTGAAGGTGGGAGGGAGACTGGAAAATGCATTGTTACCCAGCAGAGTGAAGCATCCAGCAATTCTACCCAAAAATTCTACTTTCACAAGATTGATTATTGATCACTACCACAACAAATCCTTGCATCTGGGTAAAGCTTCTTCCTTGAACTGTTTGAGAGAAGGTGGTTACTGGATAGTGAAAGGAAGCAAAGTTATTGTAAAGTATATAAATAAATGCGCACCCTGTGATCGGTTACCAAGCCTCCAGCAGCACTGAATGTGCATTCTGAAAGAACGCTGGATGCAGGATAGGCCAGTAGCTCAATCGCATACTGTGCAAGCTCTGACCAGTGATCCATCCTCAAGTCCCAGTAACCCAGAGGATTGTCGGTTGGAAAGGTCGCAAAGTCTGATCTTGACCTTAGGTATTTCTGCACCATGTAAATTAGACGCTGACGGTGGTTGCTGGAACTGATCAGACCTTGGGGCTGTGAACTAAACAATTGTCTAAACGCATCGGTCAGACGGCCACCTTCTCCACCACTCCTGCTGTGACTGACCAAAGCCTCAGCAACACGTTGTCCAGGACCAGGAATTTGTAACCTCCCGGGCTCTGGAAACACGTTGCACAGACCTTTCTGAAAGGCCTCCTGAAGATGTTTCATCCTCTGCTCCCTCTGCAATGGCTGGATAAGGTCCGCAACCTTACCCTTGTAATGTTGTTTAAGGAGGGTTGCCAGCCAGTAATGATCCCTCTCCTTGATACCACAAATCCGAGGATCCTTTCGCAGACTTTGCAAGATCAGGAAGGCCATGCAGCGTAGGTTTGCTGACACATTCGGTCCGGAGTCCCCTGGGTCAGTAAGGACGACATGATCCACAGCTACCTCCTCCCAGCCGCGTACAAGTCCATGGGTTTCTGAGAACTGTATACTATCCATTGAATACTGCTGTTGATACTGAGTGCTAGGCTCCACCTCCATGCTGACACAATCCTCCTCCTCATTCTCTTCCTGTGTGCAGTGTTGCTCATCTTACTTTAAAAAAGTAATTAGTTACAGTTACAAATTACTTCTCCGAAAAAGTAATTGCGTTAGTGACTCAGTTACTACATTGAAAAAGTAATTAGTTACTCAGCAAAGTAACTGAATTTTTTTTAATATTCTACAAAGCTTTAATGAGAAGCAGATGACGGGCGCTTGCCAGAGAGCAGTGATTTAATACTCCAAGACAAAAGAATGCCAGATCCTTGAGAGAAGAAAACTGGAAACAAATGGTGATCTCGTGTATATCCCAGCCTAGGTGCATCCGTCCCACCATGTATGTGCAGCTAATAGGACTTAAAACCCTTATCCATCTGCTACATATTACATCCAAATTATAAGCTGGTTTAAAATGTATGTTTATAATATACATTCCCTTGACGTTTACAGAGTCTGTAATTTAAAATTTTATATTAGGCTTTATTAGAATTTTCTATAGTTTATTGTTCATTATTTTTTTTTTCCAAAAGTTTTTATTTATTTTGCTGTAGCAATATCAATCATAATAGCAATGGTTACAAATGTACAGTGAGAACATAGGCGGGCGCAGCCGCCCCATAGTGCATGAAACCGAGACGTTGTGTCGTTAGAGTCTGATATTTTTGTATTCGTCAGTCGAAGTAAAATGTATCCAGCAGGCCCAAGTCTCCACAAACCTTGTGGGTGTATCGTTCGTTTGGTGGATTAGGTCCTCCATCTCCATTGCCGTTTAAACCAATCTGCTATAGATGGAGGGTGAGGGGAAAGCCACTTGAGAGAAATGCACATCCGTGCGGCATTTACCATATGCATGGTTAAGGACCGGCAGTAACCTCTCGGGAGCGTAGTGGAGGAGGAATTGGGCAGGCGTGAATTCCAGGTCGTCAGTGGTTATACGTGTAATGTATTTATGGACCTCATTCCAGTACGTTTGGAGCTTGGGACAAGTCCACCAAACGTGGAGGAAGGAGCCTGTCTCCAGATGGCATCTCCAGCAGACCTTTGGAAGGGCGGGGTAAATTCTGTGCAATTTGAGCGGAGTCTTATACCATCTGGAGAGGAGCTTGTACGCATTTTCCTGCGTCTGGACATTAAATCGAGCCCTTGTGGGCGAGTCTGTATATGTTTTCCCATTCCGCCTCCGTAAGGTCGATCTTGAGGTCGCTTTCCCACTGTTGATTGACCCAATGGTGTTTGGGAGTGTGCGTGGGGAACAGTAAGCTGTAGGTTCGCGAGATAAGGTGTCTTTGCGGTTCCCTACTGTTGCAAAGAGTTTCGAAGGGGGAGTGGGGCCTAGACCAGTGCGAGCTAGGAGCCGTCTTGTCCAAAAAATGCCGGATTTGTATGTAAGTCCAGAACGGCAATTCGTCTTTGTCAATTTTGGCAGCCAGCTCTGTTTGTGACATGAGTCGTCCCGAGACAAAAGGTTGACCGGCTAGTACAGTGGTATTGGGCCAACTCTCGGACAATAATGTCGGGGACGTACCTGGGGGGGAAGACAGGGTTTAGTCTGAGGGGGGTCATAGGGCCGTACCGGTTCAACAGTTTGTGTTTGGTACACACCTCCCGAAAGGCTATCAGGGAGGCACGTATGAAGGGGTGACCTTGCAGTCAGTAGGGGTGTGGCATTGTGCAACCCATGGTAGGTGGGGTAGCGGAAGGGGAGAGAATGCCTGTTCCAGCCCCACCCAGTTTGATGCATGGTGTGGGGGAGAATGTTCATCTTGACCACTGTGATCCTGCCAAATCATGACAGGGGTTTCTGGGACCATCCCTTCAAGTATTTAAGTATGTTTTGAAGCAAAGTGGTATAATTCAGGGAGTATAGGTTTTACAGGGATACAGGGAGCTGGATCCCCAGGTATGTGATGGCGCAAGTGTTCCATTTAAACGGGAAGTTCAATTGGCACAGGTCACAGAGAGCTCTGGGTAGAGAGACGTTTAGGGCTGATGATTTGGAGAAGTTAATTTGGAAATTGGAAAGCACCTTAAATTCCTCTAAGTCGTTTATTAAATTAGGGATTAGTCATTAGGGGGTCTCTAAGAAAGAGGAGAATGTCATCCGCAAATGCGGCAATTTTATATGTGCGATTTTTACCGTCTATACTTTTGATCGTCGGGTTGGATCTGAGTCGTCGCAGAAAGGGCTCTAGGGTGAGAATGAATATTAGGGGGGAGAGGGGGCACCCTTGACGGGTCCTGTTCGCTATGGAGAAGGCGTCCAACAGGTGGTTATTCACTCGAACCCTCGCCGTAGGGCCCGCGTAGAGCGCGGAGATATAGTGAAGCATGATCGGCGGGAGATTCGTAGCTATGAGGGTCGCATGCATGAAGTCCCACGCCACCCTGTCGAACGCCTTCTTCGCGTCGAGGGACAGGAAAAACCCGGGAGATTTAGTGGAGGTGAGCCAGTGATGGACGTTCAGGGCTTTGAGGGTGTTGTCTCGCGCCTCCCTACCCGGGACAAAGCCAGACTGGTCAAGGTCGACTACGTTGGGTAGGTATGGCAAAAGCCTGTTCGCTATCGTCTTGGCAAACCACTTGAGATCCACGTTGAGGGCCTATAATTGGACACCACTGCTGGGTCTTTGTCAGGTTTGGAGATCATTACAATGTGTGCAGCCAAGAGGTCACGGGGCGGTGTGGCGGCGTCAGCGAAGGAATTGAAGGCTGTAATAGAAAAGGGTGTAAGGACATTTGCGTATGTTTTGTAGTACCCAGTTGTCAGACCGTCAGGGCCAGGGCTTTTGCCCGACTTCATTTGTTTCAGGGCCAGTCCCACCTCTGCGCTGTTGAGGGGTTTATCAAGCTCTGCCCTAGCCTGCTCTGACAACTTGGTGGGGCCATGGTGGAGTAGGAAGTCTTCAATTAATTTTTGTCTTGTGGCCTGTGCAGCAGGTAAGTTCGGGGACGGCAAATTATATAGGTTGCTGTAGTATGTAACGAAAAGCTTGGCGATATTGGGCGTGGACGAGACTTTAAGGCCTTTTACGTCTGTCAAGGAATGGACGGTCGTTTTGGCTTTTTTGGATTGCAGGGCTCTCGCCAGAAGTTTACTCACTTTGTCGCCGCGTTCATAGAACGATTTCTTGGCTAAAGCAAAGTTGCGTCTAATCTTTCTACCTATAGTCTCCAGGGAGGAGGTGCCCGTGGATGTGTCCTGTGCGGGGTTGAGGGGGACATTGAAGTCACCCCCCAGCACCAGCGTCCCAGCCTTTAAGAGTGTCAGCAGGTCCGAGACAGATTTGAAAAAGGAGACTTGGTGCGTGTTTGGTGCGTACAGGTTAGCGAGTGTAATAGTACGGTTCAAGTATGAGCCTTTTAAAAATAAGTATCTCCCCTCTGGGTCAGCTAGCTTTTCCATCAGCTGGAAGGGGCAGTGTTTGGCTATCAGCGTGGAGACCCCTTTCGTTTTGGCCTGCGAGTTCGTTGCGTGGTGAACCGTCGGGAAGTAGAAATTGTGTAATTTGGGCGTAGAGTCCGATTTGAAATGTATTTCTTGCACAAACACAATGTCGGCCCTAGCTCGACGCATGGCCAGGAGGAGTTGGGTCCGCTTTTCTGAGAGATTCAGACCACGTGCGTCTAGGGAGATTATTTTGAGCGTGGGGCTAGCCGCGTCTGTCGCTGAATTCGGTCATTATGAGTATCGTTAAGGAAATCGATCTGAGGACCATCCATTGGCCACCGGATTCTGGTAAAGCAGCTGTACCCACTTAATGAACCTAGGGCCCAGACCAATTCTAGCTAGACAAGTCCAAAGATATCTCCATTCTGCTGAATCAAAAGCCTTGGCAGTATCCAAGGCTACGATTATCCTAGACCCCGGATTGTCATGCGTCATCTGAAGGTTGATGAACAGTCTCCTTAAATTAAAAGAGGTGATCCGACCCAGCATGTAGCCTGCCTGGTCCCCGTGTATCAAGGTCAAGATCACTGAATTCAGGCGGAGGGCAAGGACCTTTGCAAGGATCTTGACGTCCATCTGAAGCAGCGAAATGGGTCGATAGGATTCCGGGAGGTGTGGGTCCTTCCCAGGTTTGGGAATCAATACTATGGTAGCCTCCCTCATGGAGGGTGGGAGTTTGGACCTGTCAAAAATGGAGGTATACAATGCGAGGAGTCGTGGGACCAATACGTCTGAGTAGGTAGAGTAGAACTCCGCTGGAAGGCCGTCCGAGCCCGGGGCCTTAGACCTGGGGAGCTCCGCAATTGCCTTTGAGATCTCGTCCGCTGTCAATGGCGCTTCTAGCTATCTAGTCTGTTCCTTGGTAAGCTGAGGGATGGGTAAGTCAGCAAGGAAAGTCTCGATCAGGGAGTCGTCATCTGGAGCAACAGTGGCATATAAGTCAGCAAAAAAGTCACGTAATAGCGACGCTACCCGGACGGGCTCCGACACAAGCGTGTCCCCCGGGGGGCGAAGAGAAATCACCACTGGGGGCCTCTACTCACAGTGAACCAAGTAGGCTAACAACTTCCCGGCTCTCTCCCCGTGTTCATAGGATTTTTGTTTACGAAAAAAGAGTTTGCGCTTAGATTTTTCCCAATGTAGTTGGTCAACTGTCCTGTTGCATAGCTTAAGACTAGCGGCCCTATCAGCTGAGGGGTCGTCTAAAAATGCCCTTTCAGTCGTCAGAAGGAGTGCAGTGGCTCTGTCCAGAGCCTCAGCTGAGGTCCTCTTCAGTGTATTAATGCGGGCTGTCAGTGTCATACGTGCAAATATCTTGAACGATTGCCAGACCGCACCCGGTGCAGCCGAGTCATCGTTGGCCTCAAAGTACTGTCCCCATTCAGTAGCAAGGTTATCGTCTTCCGGGAGTAGGGTCAGCCAGAATGGATTTAATTTCCAAGAGGACGGCGGGCAGGGGTGGGGAGGGAAAGCTCAGCCCAGTACAGGCAATGGTCAGAGAGCGACCTAGAGGAGAATCCTGCATCCAGCAGTTAAGGGTGGCCGAGAGACCAGTATGAGGTCAATACGGGACATGGAGTGATGGGAGGCGGAGAAACAGGAATATACCCTAGAGGTAGGGTTCCTGTGTCTCCATTTGTCAACAAGGTGAAAGTCGTCGAGGAGTCTCGCGAATCTCGTAGGGCAGCGAGGCAGGAGGGAGGGGGCGGGTCCCACCAGTCTGTCAATTGTCGGGTCCAGAACATTGTTAAAGTCTCCCAGCCATATTGTGGGAACATCAGGGTGAAGAGCCATAAAGTCGAACCCCACCACTAGAATAGTAGATTGAAACGGGGGTGGCACATAAAAAGTGAGTATTAACAATGTATCACTGCACAGTTTGGCCTTCAGGAAAACATATCTACCTAACGGGAGCCTGGAGCCCAAAATGTGCTGTCTTGGCGATCAGAATCGAAACTCCCCTGGAGTGAGTGGTATGGACAGAGTGGAAAGCCCATCTTATCCATGGGCGTTTGAATGCCCTCAGGACCGAGCCCTCTGCATGGGTCTCTACTAGAGCCACCACATCCGCCTTTTGTTTTTTTAGCAGCGTGAAAATCGCAGACCTTTTAATCGGGTCCCTCATTCCACGGACATTCCAAGTGAGGAAATTTAGCGTAGCCATGGGATATTAGGCATGAGACAAAGAGCTCCAGGATCCAGGCGGCCCCTAAAAACATACAGTAAGAAAGACAATCGTCCAAGAATAATAGACATTTGCATCTCAACATAAATATCACGGTACCAAGTGAAGTACATAGACAGATAATATAGAATTCCACAACTAACAAAAAGAAACCCAAGAACCCCCCTCCCTGGCCTGCACGAACCCCAACTGGTGCGGGCGTGATCCCTTAACTGCCAACAGGGCAAATACAGTGCACATCCTGTGGAGAAAGCAATGTGAAACAGCAGTTAAGAGAAAAAAGTTTGGATCACCAGAGCTGCAACCAAAAGGGTAACAGCAGCTGTGAAAAGAAAATGGGGAGTAGTGACACATGCTTCTGACCCACCCAGGAGGTGAATTGTAAAACATGGGGCCAAACTTCACTGCATAAAGTAACACGTCATAGAACCTTGCCCACTTTAACAAGCGAGCATGCTAGTGAAGGGCTGCTCCTCCGCCGGATTGAGAAAAGGGGAACCGAAGTCAAACCCGGGTATGAAAAAAAAGAGAAAAAAAAAGGGGGAAAAGTACTGCAGCAATAATAAAGGTGATCCGTAAGTTGTCCCAGTAGCACACAGGCTGTCAGCGTGCATAACGAGTGTTATGAGGTCTATAGGGGTAAGTGTTCAGATGAGTTCCCGGGTACAGGAGGAGTGCATGGTGAGGCATACATCAGGACCACAGTCACAATGATCATCAGGGGAGGTCCAGGAATTGGTGGACGGGGCCATGCACGTAAGGGGGTGGTATCAACAGGGAGCAATGTTCGGATGCAAAACCCTACCCCAGTGCCAAGTGATAAGTCGGGTTGCCATCCGACCAGGGGTCCCCTATGTAGTAGTAGAAAAATTGGGACTCAAACAACTGGTAAGGAGAAGGGAGGAAGGATAAAAAAAAAAAAGAAAAGAAAAATAACTACCCACGAGCAGGAACAGTTCACAGCAGCATCCATCAGTGCACCTCCCTCCGCTCCAGCCACGTAATGACCTCCTCGGGATCCTCAAAAAAGTGCGTGCGATCCTCTCCCTCCACACGCAGGCAAGCTGGAAAAAGCATGGCATACTTCATGTGTTTGATGCGAAGGCGCCTCTTAGCCTCCGTGAAGGTTTTTCGTTTACGTTGCACCTCCGCAGAGAAATCAGGGAATACTGCAACCGTCCTATTGTCAAATGGGATATTGCCCCTTTCCCTGCTGAGGCGCAGTATAGTATCCCGGTCCCTGAAGTTGAGGAATTTGGCAATAAACGTGCGAGGGGGGCGCACCGATCGTGGGAGGCCTGCCTGACATGCAATGCGCCCGCTCCACAGCAAACATTGGGGAAAAGGCCTCCCTGCCATATGTATCCTGTAATAGGGATTCAAGGAACGCTGGGGGATTCCTGCCTTATACCCCCTCAGGGAGACCTATGAACCTGAGATTACACCTCCTGGTTCTGTTCTCCAAATCGTCTTGCTTCTGTAGGAGTTGATTTATCTGCAACTGCAAGGTCTCCGTAGTGTGTTGCAATAGGGGGAGGGAATCCTCCACTGTGCTCAGCCTGACCTCAGCCTCTGTGATCCGCTCCCTCAGTTTCTGCATATCCTGTCTCACCATAGAGATGTCCACTTTAACCTCCTCAATGCGAGCTGTGAGAGTGGTCTGGCACGCAGCGACAGCCTCCTGACATGCGGTGATAGCCTGCAGTACCTTTACTGTATCCGTGCCGACCGGCTCCTCCTTCTGCCTCGTGTCGCCGCCATTTTTGCTGGGGGAGTCCTTCTCCTGACGGCGGTATTGATCCAGCTTTGAGGCGGCTGCGGCAGACTTTTTTGATGGAGACATGGTCCCTAGGACTTTTGAGGTCAGAATGAGCAATCCTGGGTCAATTACCGCCGGTATGAGTGCAGGATGACAAGGTGTGATTTTCGTCCGTCGGAATTCTGCTTCCTAGCGTCCTACTCCATGCCGCTCCAGGCCACGCCCCCTGGATTTTCTTTAATGAAGGACTTTTTTTCCACTGTGTGTGTTTTATTTTTTTATTTCTTTACACTTTCTCAGTGAAATGGTAGGGGTACGATGTATCCCATTACCAATTCACATGGGGGGGGGCAGGATCTGGGGGTCCCCTTTGTTAAAGGGATCTTCCATATTCCAATAAGCTATCTGCCCGCAGACCCCCCCAACCACCGGGCAAGGGTTGTGGGGATGAGGCCCTTGTCCCCATCAACATGGGGACATGGTGCTTTGAGGGGGTCACAGACCCCCAAAGCATCCTCCCAATGTTGAGGGCATGTGGCCTGGTACGGTTCAGGAGGGGGGGCGCTCTCTCATTCCCCCCTCTTTTCTGAGGCCGGCCAGGTTGCATGCTCGGATAAGGGGTCTGGTGTGGATTTTTGGGGGAACTCCACACCTTTTATTATTTTTTTTATTTGGGGTGGAGTTCCTCTTAAAATCCACACCAGACCTGAAGGGTCTGGAATGGATATTTGGGGGAACCCCATATTTTTTTTTATTGATAGAGGGGTTCCCCTTAATATCCATACCAGACCTTAATTGCCGGGAGCCGATAATTCATTATTTTAAATTACTTTTTTTCCTTCAGAAATGACACTTTGTGCAGAGACAGTTCTAAGCACGGGAAGCATGTGCCACTTCACAGGCATACTTTACACCCCCCCAGGTACAAAATGTAAAGGAATATTTCACTTTTATTGTTTAACTTTGAGCATTATTAAAATCACTGTTCCTGAAAAAACTGTCGTTTTTTAAAACTTTTTTTGCATTGATACATGTCCCCTGGGGCAGGACCCAGGTCCCCAAACACTTTTTAGGACAATAACTTGCATATTAGCCTTTAAAATTAGCACTTTAGATTTCTCCTATAGACTTTAACAGGGTGTTCCGTGGCTTTTTGAATTTGCCGCGAACACCCCAAATTGTTCGCTGTTCGCCGAAAAGGCAATGTTGGAGTCAAACATGAGTTTGACTCTAACTCAAAGCTCATCCCTAATGGAGAAGGGTGGAGGCCATCTTCCCCTCACTCGTTCCATACTCCACACGGGAGCGAATGCGATCACCTCCGCCGATGGCTCCGGTAAGCAGCGGAGGGCACCAGAGCATGGCGGGGCCCCTCTCTCACCGCCGATAGAAGTGACCACTTTTATCTGAAAGCGCACTTTTCTGCTGAAGAAGAGTATACTAGTACAGAAGAGCCATAAAAGCGATATCCCTCTTCAAACAGATGAGGTATAACGACGGCAGGCAGTCCGTAAGTGGTTAAAGCTGAAGTGTGCAAAAGACCTTATTTTCAAAGCTTAATTGAACAATGTGAAGGTAGAAGCTGATTGGTTACTATGCATAGCTGCTCCAGATTCTGTGAGCACCAGTTTTAGGCAGAATTATTTTACTGTACATTTCGTACACTTCAAATAAAGTTTGTCCAAAAAAAAAGGGAGCCATGTAATGCCCTAAATCATGCACCACACTGCTCCTTGCCGCAGTCAGAAACGAACAGCTGCTAGAGTGGTGAAGCACTCTGGCAACTGTCTGCTATAGTGTGAACCTGGCCTTATTAAATCTTCCCCTCTACAGTATGTCTCTGCACCTATTGTTCACCCTACTGCCTTGCAAAATAATTGTGCTAACTTTTCAGATCTGCCAAGCATAGTGAAATAACAGTATGGTAAATTGTGAAGTGGAAAAAATGTAAGCGCATACAGTATACTAAGGCTATATATTTTTGCAGTATGGCAAGAGAAGATTATTGGGTGATGTCATGGCTCTGGGAATTCACAGCCAATGTCAAGTGCTCTCTTACACAGTAGCCAGAGCTGCTGAATTCCTTCTGTTTAAAATTAAAGGTGAAATTTTTGTGGGCTGGCTCTTTAGATTCATATGGCGATGTTTAATCCAATGGTGATTTCAGAAGTTGTTTTTTATATATTTACATTACACAGGCACAGTCCACTGTTATCACAATTGGGAACCTAGTCCAGAGTAATCATGTGCCGCTGTCATTGGAGTGATTGATAAAAGGCTTGAGGAAATCAGCAGAGATATTAAAAAACAATAGAAAGAAAGGTAAAGACTTTATTTTATAGGGAAAAAGAACAATTCATTATGATATACAGTGCTTTAGTAAAATAAATACGTTGGGAGTAAAATCTACACCATGGGCCAGATTCACGAACAGTTAGGCTGGCGGATCGAGTGATCCGCCAGCCTAACTGTGACTTTGAGCCGGCGTTTCTGTTTTCTGTAACCAGAAAACAAGAAACGCCGGGTTGAAGTTCCGATGCGAGCAGCGTAACTGAGTTTCGCTATCGCATCGTTACTTCAACTTAAAAATGGCGCCGGGGGCGTTCCCGCCGAATTACGCTCAAAAAATATGTTAATGAGCGGAAATCGGCAATTCACGATCGAATTCCGGCGCGACGCAATGACGATACGACGTTTCCGGACGGGATACGCGGCGCATAGATATACCTACATGGGGTTGGAGTATCCTATGTTAGGTATAGGCGTCGTCATCGCGTCGGGAAAAAAAAAAAAAACGTCGCTTGCGTAAAACGGTCATGAATGGGAATGTGACGTCATTGACGTTCATTCACAGATTTTGGAGCATGCGCACGGGGATGTTTTGACACTCGACGCATGCGCAGTACGTTGGCGGCGGGATCGCGCTTAGTTAGCATACTACACGCCCCGTACCCGCCCAATTTGAATTCCGCCGGCTCATTTGCGATGCGCTGCCGCAACTTTAGGAGCAAGTGCTTCGTGAATGACAGCACTTGCTCCTAAAATTTCTGCAGCGCAACGCAAATGAGAAGCGTTACTCCAGAGCAAAGATGCTCTGGACTACCTGAATCTGGCCCCATGCCTATTTAACCACATGCCTCAAATTATTCAACACCCATTTTGGAAACATAGTTTATCTTTACTGATACTTATGGATTATTATGCAAATGTTTTAAGAGAAATAGAGTTTAATAGAATAGACAATATTATCTACAACAATTTCCAATTTGAAAATGTATGCTATTATATATATATATATATATATATATATATATATATATATATATATATATATATATATATATATATATATTGGGGTGTCCCTTAGATGCTGTTAAGACAACTATGTCAGTGGTGTACAATTAAACTGTTTTAGTCACCTGTGCATAGGTGTGAATAAAATCCTTCCTGTTGCAGCATGATGAGAAGGGAGCCCCATCCAAAAAGGACTGCTGAGAAGAAAAGATTTTCCAGCACTGCAGTACAAGCAATCCACCATCGACGGGCAAATGCAGTTTCCAGAGAAGGAGCCATGTCCACGTACTAAGAAGGAGAAAGGTAAACAAGACAAAAAGTGCATCAGTGAATTTTAGTGGATACAATACACTAAATATGGTATATTCCAATAATATTTCTCTTACTGTGTATAATACAATAATACAAATAAAAATATCACAGTTTTCAATAGATTCAAGTTTCTAGGTCCCTAACGTGTTGACATTTTTCCATGCTGTCATTTCAAATACCCTCACGTGGACACTGTCAATTTAGTTAGATGCTGAAGCTCTTTCATTTCCTCTTCACTTAAAATCATAAATCATATTATTGTAGCATAAATAAACTCATAAATTATGAAATTAAGAGCCTTGAAGCTTAAAAAGTTTATAAAATGTAAGAGAAGAAAGGTGCTTCTAACATCATCATAAGGTAGAAGCAGAAGGGGGTAATCTGAGGGCCAGATTCATGAAGAGTTAGGCTGGCGGATCCAGTGATCCGCCAGCCTAACTGTCACTTTAAGCCGGCGTTTCTGAGTTTCGCCATCGCATCGTTACTTCAACTTAAAAATGGCGCCGGGGGCGTTCCCGCCGATTTCCGCTCAAAAAATATGTTAATGAGCGGAAATCGGCAATTCACGAGCGAATTCCGGCGTGACGCAATGACGGTACGACGTTTCCGGAAGCGATACGCGGCGTATAGATAAAGCAGCCCCCTAGTGGAGTATCCTATGTTAGGTATAGGCGTCGTCATCGCGTCGGAAAAAAAAAAAAAGCGTCGTTTGCGTAAAAAGTTCATGAATGGGAATGTGACGTCATTGACGTTCATTCACAGAATTTGGAGCATGCGCACGGGGATGCTTTGACACTCGACGCATGCGCAGTACGTTCGCCGCGGGATCGCGCTTAGTTTAAATACTACACGCCCCGTACCCGTCCAATTTGAATTCCGCCGGCTCATTTGCGATACGCTGCCGCAAGTTTATGAGCAAGTGCTTCGTGAATGACAGCACTTGCTGCTAAAATTTCGGCAGAGTAACGTAAATGAGAAGCGTTACTCTGGAGCAAAGATGCTCCCATCTACCTGAATCTGGCCCTGAGTCTTTAACTCCCTCAGGGCTTGTACTGGTGTTTTGGCATCTGCAAACCAGTATACTATAAATACCCTTCATCAAAAGGCTCTCTTTGTTAACCGGATGGTGCATGAAAGTAGCTGCAAGCACACTTTTGCTTTTCAAGCTTTGTATGGAAGAAGATTGGGTGATGCACTTTTGAAGACACAGCCTGTCACACAACTCTTACTTGCATAATAGGAGTGACACTACATATAATACTGCAGTATTTTCTTAACACATTTTATTGCTTCAAGTAAACCTGTGACTGTGCTGTAGACAAAAATGTGTTTACAAAATCTTAACAAACAGTATATGAGCTTGAAAGAGAAAACAAGTCCTTGCTGACCTCTGGAGCTGAAAGTGCTGTGAAGAAATACATTTTCAGAATTCATAGCCAAAGTACTAAAGTTGTTTTAGTAGCTAACCATACTCCCTCATCAGAGGCATAATTAGAACCTTCAGGGCCCCAGTGCAACCATGAAGGGTTTCACTAACCCCATTTCAGGGCCCTTTCCATTGGTTCTGGGGCCCTTTGCACTGATCACGTGGCCCTATACTCCTGTCATGGGGCAATGAACTTGTAAACTGCCTGGGTCAAAGTTTCATCCCCTCTCCACTGTATATGATGCAGGGGGATGTAATGGTCATGCATACTGGGCTAACTATTAGCTGTGTGTGTAGCAGCTATTTTATTCAGATACCTTCCCATACTATGTCACTGATACTGTATATAAAGACATCCTTTCACACACGCACTGCACGCTACCCACTTACACAATCTCATGGTCTAGAGATTTGGGAATTGAGCTCACCCCAAATTTCAAATTGCTATCTAGATAGTACAGTGTTTTGGTTAACCGGATTTTCCCTGAAACTTCTGATTAGGGATGAGCTTCGCGTCCGATGCGAACACATGTTCGCATCGAACATTGCTCGTTCGATCGTTCGTCGAAAACGAACAAAATGGGTCGTTCGCGCCAAATTCGAATGACGCGCAACGGCCTATAATTCACTGCAGCGTTGCACGCTGATGATTGGCCAAGCATGCACCATGACCACGCATGCTTGGCCAATCACAGCGCCCAAAAAACGAAGAGACCTAATTGGCCAAAGCCTGGGTGCTTTGGCCAATTAGGGCTCAGGGCTTTAGCACACGCCCCACACTATAAAAGGCCGCCTCCCGGGCGGCCTCTTGTAGTGTGTTCCGGCTTGCCTTACAGTCAAGTTAGACAGACAGTGAGTTAGAGAAAGATAGATAGATAGATAGATAGATAGATAGAGAGACACGGGGGTAGATTCACATAGAGATCCGACGGTGTATCTACTGATACACCGTTGGATCTGTGAGATCCGACAATCGGATCTATGCGGCTGATTCTTCGAATCAGGTTCCGCATAGATCTCCCTTAGAGCCGACTGGTGTAAGTGAGTTACACTGTCGGCTCTTAGGCTGCATTCTCCCGCCGTCCGCTAGGTGGCGCTTCTTTTTTTCTACGCAACGAATATGCAAATGAGGAGAACCGCCGATTCAGAACCGAACGCCCGGCCGTCGCTTTTTTTTTACGTCGTTTGCGTTCGGCTTTTTCCGGACGGATCGTTACCCCTGCTATATGCGGGGTAAGTGCGGCGGATCCTATGTTAAGTATGGCAGTCGTTCCCGCGTCGAATTTTGAATTTTTTACGTCGTTTACGTAAGTCGTTCGGGAATACGGCCATACGTTAACAGCGTTAACGACGAACACAATGACGTCCTTGCGACGTCATTTAAAGCAATGCACGCTGGGAAATTTCGCCGGCGGCGCATGCGCATTACGATCGGCGCGGGGACGCGCGCGATTTAAATAGTAAACTCCCCCTAGCCGCGGAATTTGCATTCCGCCGAGGGAGTTACGATCCGCCGAGGGAGTTACGATCCGCCAGGGCTACTTACGAGGCAAGTGCTTAATGAATACAGCACTTGCCTCAAAAACTGGCGCAGGCGGATCGTAAAAAAGATAGATCACGCGAAACAAAAGATCCGCTGATCTACATGAATCTACCCCACGGAGACAGATTCAGGTAGAATTGCCTATCTTTAGGCAGGCGTAGCGTATCTCAGATACACTACGCCGACGTAACTCAGAGAGGCAAGTACAGTATTCACAAAGCACTTGTGCCTGACTTTGCACCGGCCTAATTTAATTTAGTCGGCGTAAGCCGGTGCAAGTGGAAGTGGGTGTGTCGTTATGCAAATTAATGGTCTAGTGATTTACGCCCGGGGTATCTTGAACGGAGCATGCTCAGTACGTTCGTTCCCTTCTGAGCATGCTCACAACTATGCCGGCCCAACTTACGCCCAGCCTAAAAATACACCCAGACATGCGCCCGGCCGATGCAAAAGTACATCCTATTTCATTCCCCCCCCCAGGGAAGGTACTTTTGCTGTGAGATGGCTGCTCCCGTTCCCCACAGGCAGAATAGGAAAAAAAAAAAAACTTTAACACCCAGGAGATGTCAGCCCTCATATCAGCAATGGAGACTTATGACCAGAGCCGCCATCAGGGGGGTACAGGCAGTACACCTGTAAGGGGCCCAGGGGTCCCCAGGGGCCCGGATGGGAACCCCCCCTTTTTTTTTATATATATTTTTATTTATATTTTTTTGATGGACAAGAAGGCCTGGCTTGAAGTCTCTGCTCTAATTCAGAGGTGTTCTATCGAGTTGAGGTCAGGACTCTGTGCAGGCCAGTCAAGTTCCTCCACCCCAAACTCGCTCATCCATGTCTTTATGGACCTTGCTTTGTGCCATGGTGAGCAGTCATGTTGGAACAGGAAGGGGCCCTCCCCAAACTGTTTCTACAAAGTTGGGAGCATGAAATTGTCCAAAATGTCTTGGTATGCTGACGCCTTAAGTGTTACCTTCAATGGAACTAAGGGGCCAAGTCCAACTCCTGAAAACAACCCCGCACCATAACCCCCCTTTCATCAAATGATTTGGACCAGTCCACAAAGCAAGGACCATAAAGACATAAATTAGTGAGTTTGGGGTGGAGGAACTGGACTGGCCTGCACAGAGTCCTGACCTCAACACCTTTGGGATGAATTAGAGTGGAGACTTTGAGCCGGGCCTTCTTATCCAACATCAGTGCCTGACCTGACAAATACACTTCTGGAAGAATGGTCAAACATTCCCAGACACACTTCTAAACCTTGTGGACGGCTTTCCCAGAAGAGTTGAAGCTTTTATAGCTGCAAAGGGTGAGCCAACCCAATATTGAACCCTACAGGCTAAAGGATCGCACACACGATTGAATATTCCGATGGACGTGTTTTGTCATGTAATCAAACCGTCTGTACGCTCCATCGGACAATAGAGCAGAAAACTACATAGTTTCGTGAATGTTGGCTGAAAAAGTTCTGCTGTCTGTATGCAGAACAAGTTCACGGCCAGTGCCTTTCGGACAGATATATATATATATATATATATATATATATATATATATATATATATATATATATATATATATATATATTATTATTATCATTATTATTATTATTTATTATTATGGCCCAGAGGTCCCGGATGGAAAGCCCCCTTTATTTGGTCATTTATTTTTATATAAAAAAGGGGGGGGTTCCCATCTGGGGCCCTGTTGGCCTCCGGACCCCTTTTTTTTAAGGGGGTTCCCATCTGGGCCCCTGGGGACCCCCGGCCCCTTACAGGTGTACTGCCTAATGGCGGCCCTGGTGGCGGGGGGACCCATTAGTAGTGCTAGGACCACGGCTGCCATGTGTTGTCCTGTAACGGTGCTGCTGAAGCTGCTCTCCAGCTGACTTGAGCAAGTCTGGTGCAAAGTTACCCCTGCTTTTTTGAGGGGTAACTTTAGGTTGGCCAAACAGCTTAGGCACACCGCGCGTAGCCTGCGCCGAACGGGCCTATGTTCGGGAATCGGCGTTTCTCCCTCATTTGCATATTTGCATAGGAAATCAATGGGTTTGCCAGATGCGTCCTGCATAAATATGCACCTAAGGGCCAGATTCAGGTAGTCCAGAGCCTCTTTGCTCTGGAGTAACGCTTCTCATTTGCGTTGCGCTGCAGAAATTTTAGGAGCAAGTGCTGTCATTCACGAAGCACTTGCTCCTAAAGTTGCGGCAGCGCATCGCAAATGAGCCGGCGGAATTCAAATTGGGCGGGTACGGGGCGTGTAGTATGCTAACTAAGCGCGATCCCGCCGCCAACGTACTGCGCATGCGTCGAGTGTCAAAACATCCCCGTGCGCATGCTCCAAAATCTGTGAATGAACGTCAATGACGTCACATTCCCATTCATGAACGTTTTACGCAAGCGACGTTTTTTTTTTTTTTCCCGACGCGATGACGACGCCTATACCTAACATAGGATACTCCAACCCCATGTAGGTATATCTATGCGCCGCGTATCCCGTCCGGAAACGTCGTATCGTCATTGCGCCGCGCCGGAATTCGATCGTGAATTGCCGATTTCCGCTCATTAACATATTTTTTGAGCGTAAATCGGCGGGAACGCCCCCGGCGCCATTTTTAAGTTGAAGTAACGATGCGATGGCGAAACTCAGTTACGCTGCTCGCATCGGAACTTCAACCCGGCGTTTCTTGTTTTCTGGTTACAGAAAACAGAAACGCCGGCTCAAAGTCACAGTTAGGCTGGCGGATCACTCGATCCGCCAGCCTAACTGTTCGTGAATCTGGCCCAAAGATGTGCAGGTGTAGGCAAGTTACACCGGTCGGGAGTAGCCTATTTTGGTGTGTATCTAGTTCTGTGGGTACGGTGCATAGATACTCCGGCGCAAATTTACACTTACGCCGCGCATCTCCATATACACCGGCGTAACTTCTTTGAGAATCTGGCCCACGGTGTCTTTTCAGATAGATAGATAGATAGATAGAGAGAGTAGGAAGGCTAGTAGTCAGTATAGTTGATTTTACAGTGTGTAGAGAATATATATACATCCTTAGGAGTTGTACATATATTTATACACTGTATAGCTTAGCTAGATCTGCTATTAGTTTTTGTTAGGCAGGAGATTGTGCTGTGCTATACGTTTGCTGTGTCTTTGCCCATAAAGACAGGCAATCATACTGCACGTTGCACGTTTGCTGTGTCTTTGACCATAAAGACAGGCGATCATACTGCACGTTGCACGTTTGCGGTGTTTTTTGCCCATAAACACAGGCGATCATACTGCACGCTGCACGTTTGCGGTGTGTTTGGCCATAAAGACAGGCGGTCATACTGCACGTTTCACGTTTGCGGTGTGTTTGGCCATAAAGACAGGCGATCATACTGCACTTTTCATGTTTGCGGTGTGTGGCCATAAACACAGTAGATCATACTGCACGTTGCACGTTTGCGGTGTTTGCTGCCCATAAAGACAGGCGATCATACTGCACGTTTCACGCTTGCGGTGTTTTTTGCCCATAAAGACAGGCGATCATACTGCACATTTCACGTTTGCGGTGTGTTTGGCCATAAACACAGTAGGTCATACTGCACGTTGCACGTTTGCTGTGTTTGTTTCCCATAAAGACAGGCGATCATACTGCACATTGCACATTTGCATTGTTTTTGCTATAAGTTTGCTGTGTTTTTGCCCATAAACTCAGTTGATCTTACTATACGTTTGCTGTTTATTTCTGATTTTGTCCTGTGCAGGCTATTAAAATGTCTGGAAGGACAACAAAGAAAGGCAGAGCGTCACAAGGGCAAGCAGGCTCTGCATCTAGAGGCAACGCTGGTGGTGGACGCGGTGCATCCTCTTCAGCACGTGCCCGCTCGTCCTTATTTTCAAGAGCTGGCCGTGTTGAGCCTCAACATGCAGACCAAATAGTAGATTGGATGACCAAGCCATCCTCCTCATCCTCTCTCACATAGACTGATCATAGTTTGTCTGGCAAAGCAGCTGCCAAAGCTTCCTCTTCCCTCTGTACCATGGCATCACACAATCCTTCCCTAGTCCCACCGTGTCCTCCTGAGGAGTCCCCCGAACTGTTTCAACACAGTGTTGGGTACATGCTGCAGGAAGATGCGCAGCGTTTTGAAGACTCCGGTGACGGAACACAGATAGAGGAAGGCATTGATGTGAGTCCAGGGAGAGGGGGTGGCCGAGAGGGACAGCAATCTGGCAGTGATGTTCCCCCAGCTGGAGCATACTGCCAGGTTGTTGACAGTGATGAGGAGGGAGGGGATGATGAGGTCACTGACTCTACCTGGGTGCCTGATAGGAGAGAGGAGGAAGAGGAGGACGAGGCACAGGCACATCTCCAAAGAGGCAGGATACCCTCCAGGGGTCAGCTTAAGGGCACACCAACTGCATTATGGCGCTTGTGCATGGCGCTGCTGTGTCTGACCGGTACAGCAAAAGTTCTTTGGTGTGGGCCTTTTTTGAAACATGTCCACAAGATCGTACCTTTGCTATTTGCAACATATGTCGCAAGCGTATCTCCCGTGGCCAAAACATCAACCGCCTGGGTACCACATGCTTGTCCAGACATATGTCGACCTGCCATGCAGCTCGTTGGCAAGCACACCAGAAAGACCCACACCAAAGACAAAAGCGTACCCCCCCTTGCCCTTCTGGGACCTCCAACCCCACTAGACCCCCAGTCCTCTCTGAAGCCTGCAGTGAAGGTGTAGAAATAGGTGTGTCACAAGCTAGTAGTAGCGGGCAATCTACTGATAGTACCAGGCAAATTTCCTTGCCCCAGCTGCTGCAGCGCCAAAAGAAGTACAATCCCAGCCATCCACATGCCCAGCAGTTGAATGCTAGCTTAGCTAAATTGCTAGCACTTCAACTGCTACCTTTTCAGTTGGTAGATTCTGCCCCCTTCTGTGAGTTTGTGCAATACCTCAGTGGCAAGTACCAAAACGCCACTTTTTCTCTCGGAAGGCGATGCCTCGCTGGACAGGGCGGTCAGTGGTAAGGTGCATCTTACTGCTGACTCATGGTCCAGCAGGCATGGACAGGGACGTTATCTGTCTTTTACGGCGCATTGGGTGACTCTGCTGGCAGCTGGGAAGGATGCAGGGCAAGGTCCAGTAGTTTTGGAGGTTGTTCCGCCACCACGCCTCCAAAACACTACTACTGTTTGTGACACACCTCTCTCCTCCACCCCCTCCTCTTCCTCTGTGGCCTCTTCCTGTGGTGATGTTTTCTCAGAACCAGCCGTGCTCCGTAGGCATACGAGGGGATACGCGGGAATGCAGGCCAAGAGATGCCATGCGGTGCTAGAGCTGGTGTGCTTCGAGACAGGAGCCACACTGGAGAAGAGGTTTTGTCAGCTCTGCAGGGTCAGGCCCAGAGGTGGTTGATGCCACACCAGCTGAAGCCTGGAATGGTCGTCAGCGATAATGGCACCAACCTCCTCTCTGCCCTGCGACAGGGAAAACTCACCCACGTGCCCTGTTTTGCGCATGTCCTGAATTTGGTGGTGCAGCGGTTCTTGGGCAGGTACCCGGGCTTACAGGATGTCCTGAAGCAGGCCAGGAAAGTCTGTGTGCATTTCCAGAGGTCATATAATGCCACTGCTCGGCTGAATGACCTCCAAAGGGAATACAATCTGCCCAAGAACCGCCTAATTTGTGACATGCCCACCAGATGGAACTCTACGTTGGCCATGCTGCAGCGGCTGCACACGCAGCAGCGGGCCATCAATGAGTACCTGTGCCAATATGGCAGCAGAACTGGGGCAGGGGAGCTAGGTTTTTTTTTTCCCCACGCCAGTGGGCCTTGATCAGGGATGCATGCACTGTCCTGTCACCATTTGAGGAGGCCACGAGGATGGTGAGCAGTGACAGAGTATGCATCAGTGAGACTGTCCCTCTTATTTACATGTTGGAGGACACGCTACATGGAATAATGGACAGGGCCCTTGAGGCAGAACAGAGGGAGAAAGAGGAGTACTCCCTTACCTCTCAAGGCCCCCTTTACCCAGACAGTGGGCCTGCTTGCCCACCAAGCACACAGGAAGAGGAGGAGGAGGAGGATGATTGTATCAGCAGCATGGAGGTGGAGCCTAGCACTCAGCATCAGCAGTCTTTAAGGGATCATTTACAGTCCCAAGGAACACGTGGACTTTTACGTGGCTGGGATGAGGTGCCTGTGGATCCTGTCGTCCTCAGTGACCCAGAGGACTGTGCCCCGAATGCCTCTGCAAACCTACGCTGCATGGCCTCCCTGATCCTGCAAAGCCTGCGTAAGGATCCTTGTGTACGTGCTATCAAGGAGAGGGATCATTACTGGCTGGCAACTCTCCTTGATCCACGTTACAAGAGTAAGGTTGCGGACCTTATGTTGCCATCGCAGAGGGAGCAGAAGATGAAACTTCTGCGGGAGGCCTTGCAGAAGGGTCTCTGCAATGCATTCCCAGAACCGGGGGGATTACCAAAACCTGGCTCTGGACAACGTCTTGCTGAGGCTTCAGTGAGTCACAGAAATAGCGGTGGAGAAGGTGGCCATCTGACCGATGCCTTCAGACAGTCTTTTAGTCCGCAGCCCCAAGGTCTGACCGGTTCCAGCAACCATCGGCAGCGTCTGGTTTACAGGGTCCGGGAATACCTAGGGGCAAGATCCGACTTGGACACCTTCCCCACCGAAAACCCTCTGGCTTACTGGGTCTTGAGGATAGATCACTGGCCAGAGCTTGCACTGTACGCAATTGAGCTACTGGCTTGCCCTGCATCCAGTGTTCTTTCAGAACGCACATTCAGTGCTGCTGGAGGCTTTGTGACTGATCACAGGGTGCGCCTCTCCACCGGCTCTGTTGATCGACTGACCTTCATAAAAATGAATCAGGCTTGGATCAACACCAGTTACCAAGCACCTGATGCTGATGTTACTGAATAATATTTTTTTGTTGAAATGTCGGATCCCTTTTAGACTGCGTATGCTGATGCTGAGTGACTCTCCTCTTATGCTGCTGATGGAATATCCTTCTCCTCCTCACTTTTCTTGCTGATAGCTAGTAAGAAATGCTGTTTTTCTGGGCTCCGCCACCAGTGCCTAAGGCACAATTTCTCTTAAACAGGGGCGCCTAATAACAATTTTTGATGCAATACTTTGCACGTGGCTCCTTGTTGCACTCCAATTAGAGTTATTGGGAGGGGTTGCAGTGTTGTGTTGTGCCCAAGGCACAATTTTTCTGCCCCTGTTTAACAGGGGCGCCTAATAACAATTTTTGATGCAATACTTTGCACGTGACTCCTTCTTGCGCTCCAATTGGAGTTACCTGGGGCAAGACCCGGGTTCTGAATGACGTTTTCCAACATTAAATTAAATTTTGGTCTTTAAAATGATCGTTCGGGTCGGTAAAATGAACGTTCGGGTCCCATAGACTTCAATGGGGTTCGAAATGTTCGCGCGAACTCACGGTCTGTTCGAACGTTCTGGTGCGAACCAAACCCGGGGGTGTTCGGCTCATCCCTACTTCTGATGTATGCTGACGTTGTCGCAGAACAAGGGGAACCTATCTGCATACAGTATGTGGTGAGATTGTAGCAGAATTCTACAATTCTGGAAGCAGATCTTTCATGTCTATAATGAAATCTATGATGAGTTTCTTACCCCTTCTCCTAAGATCGCACCTCTATCCTTTTTGCCTGGCCCCACTAAAGCTCAAAAATCTTGTCTCCTCAAAAAAAAATTTATCTGCGGCACGACAGCTTATTTACATGTTTTGAAAATCCAGTACTTCACCTCCCCTAAATTTATGAGTAGGTTTAACAAATGGTATCATGCTCATGGAGGAGCATGAACTAGCAGGGAACTAGACTCATGGGAAAAGGACAATAAATGTTGGTACCCTTGGCTTCATTACTTGACTTCGGATAAATAGCAAGGAAGACTTTTCACTTAACCGACATAGGAATTATAAAAAAATCTCCCTCTCCTCTTTAACCTTATGCTATTTCATAGTCGCCATGGTTTCAGCTGCTCAAAAGAAAGTCTTTGCTTTTTGTTTTTCTTTATTTTTTTTAGATGGTTGTGGTTATCATCGTGTCACCCTAGCTTACCATCATTCCATGCAATTCTTCTTCTCCCCTCCTTTTGTTTTTCTTCTTCTCTACTCCTTTTTATATCTCCTTTTTTTTACCTCTCTCTCAAAGAAAATAAGTATAGTTGTGGCCTATTGTAACCTGGAACGTCTAAAGGGCCCCTTCATTTGTTTTGACTCTGTATGTTTTTAATGATGGATACACTGCACTTTCATTCCCTTCTTTTATTCTGTACCCACATTAGCTTTGATATGTTGCCTTTTTATATGCTGAAAAATTGACAACAAAAATATATTCAACCTAAAAGAGAAGTATGGGTATTTTTTTTTATTTTTTTTAGATTCATACTTATCAGATGCAGCATCAGTCCGATGCTGCATCTGTCCCCTGTTGCCTCTAAGGCACTGTACACACGATCAGACATGTCCGATGAGACTTGTCCGACGGACCATTTTCATCAGACAACTCTGAACTTGTCTGATGGTCTGACGTGCGTACACACCATCGGACCAAAATCCAATCAGACCAGAACGCGGTGACGTAGAACACAACGACGTGATGAAAAAACGAAGTTCAATGCTTCCAAGCATGCGTCGACTTGATTCTGAGCATGCGCAGGTTTTTGGTCCGATGATTTTGTGTACTAACCATCGAACCTGTCCGGACAGGTTTTAAAGCATGTTTTAAAACTTTGGTCTGCTGGAAAACGGTCCGATAGGCCATACACACGATCGAACATGTCCGCTGAAACTGGTCTGTGGACATGTTCGATCGTGTGTACGCAGCCTTACACTAAGAATCTATTGAACACTGCTGATCACTTTATTTTTTACAACTCTGCTCTGCCTTGTTCACTAAAGAGCTGGGCTGTGGAGGGGGCCTGAGCAGCCAGCCCAGGCTCCTAGCGGCACATTAAGAGGCTGGGTGCCGGCACAGAGATCTGGGCGGATCCTGACTCTATGGTCGTGAGACATCAGAGTCTACACTGACTCTGTGATGTCAGTAGAGAGCGGGCTTCAGCCCACTCTGCTGAAAACGGGTCACTGGAGTGCAAAACAAACAAGCTTTGGCTTTACAACCAAACGAGTTTGACCCAATCGCCTCAAAGAGTCACTGTCAGTGGGCAATGGTAGCAGGTTTTGGTAAGGTTTTGCTTAAGGCAAGACATTTTTTTAACCATTTCACACCCTTAATTCTCTTGGGGGGTACAGAAAGCCTTTACTTGACACCCCCTTTTCTGCCACCTAATATTATTATTGCCCTCACTAAAAGTGCTTAACTATTTTAGTCATCTAGAGTGACTGTACAGCATTTTCATATTATGCTGAATGAAGTTAGAAAGTTACACTACAGCTGCCATCTACGAATAGTAACTCTACAACTTTAACTCTACAAATTTAACTCTACAACTTTAACTCTACAGGTAATTATTAAAGGGGTGTTCCACCCAAAAAAATGACCTTTTCTCAATCCACTCCTCACCCCCATACATGCCACATTTGGCATGTAATTTTTTTTGGGGGGGAGTGGGGGCTTCAGTAGGAGTGGGACTTCCTGTCCCACTTCCTGCTTCCGCCGAGGGGCTGGTTAGGCGATTAAGCTTAATCGCCTACACCAGCCCCCTCCCTGTAGGCGATCACATGGGACACTGACAGGTCCCATGCGATCGCCTCTCCAATCAGCGGCGAGCCGCGCCGCGCACGCATGCGCAGTACGGCTCGCGCATGCGCAGTGGGTGCCCGGCCGTGAAGCCGAAGGCTGTCACGGCTGGGTGCCCACAGTCAGGATGGAGACGCCGGCCGGGGAGGGGGGCAGAGGAGCGGAGCCCCGGTCGGCGCGTCGCTGGAACGCAGGAGCAGGTAAGTGAGTGTTTATTAAAAGCCAGCAGCTACACTTTTTGTAGCTGCTGACTTTTAATAAACACAACTTAGGGCTGGAACACCCCTTTAAGCTTCTACTTAGACTCTATTTTAACCTAATAGATACATGGTGGTTTTATTAAATCATGTGAGCAAAAATAAACCATAACACAATATTGTTATACAAGTCTCTAAAGTATTCTCAAATTAACATGTCATATTAATATTGTAGATTATTCAATTTCCCATATTCTAAAGAATCAAATCACATCACAAAAATGCATCAATAACGTTTTCTTGGTATTGTTTAAATTTTATATATATAAAATGATGTAAAATACCAGTATATATTTTTTAAGATGTTTTTTTTTTTTTTTTCTGTGCAGAATAACAATGACCTGAAATGGCAATTCACGATATTCCAATATAAGCCAAAAAAAAAATGAAAATTTTGAAAAATAGAACACCTTTTTTTAGTTTCTATTGTAAAATTTTGCAAATAAGTAATTTTTCTTTATAAATTTGGGCCAACATTTATACTGTTACATATTTTTGGTCAAAATAACCCAAATTAATGTATATTATTTGGTCTGTGTGAAACTTATAGGGCCAGATTCAGGTAGATGGGAGCATCTTTGCTCCAGAGTAACGCTTCTCATTTACGTTACTCTGCCGAAATTTTAGCAGCAAGTGCTGTCATTCACGAAGCACTTGCTCCTAAAGTTGCGGCAGCGTATCGCAAATGAGCCGGCGGAATTCAAATTGGGCGGGTACGGGGCGTGTAGTATTTAAACTAAGCGCGATCCCGCGGCGAAAGTACTGCGCATGCGTCGAGTGTCAAAGCATCCCCGTGCGCATGCTCCAAATTCTGTAAATGAACGTCAATGACGTCACATTCCCATTCATGAACTTTTTACGCAAACGACGCTTTTTTTTTTTTTTTCGACGCGATGACGACGCCTATACCTAACATAGGATACTCCACTAGGGGGCTGCTTTATTTATACGCCGCGTATCGCTTCCGGAAACGTCGTACCGTCATTGCGTCGCGCCGGAATTCGCTCGTGAATTGCCGATTTCCGCTCATTAACATATTTTTTGAGCGGAAATCGGCGGCAACGCCCCCGGCGCCATTTTTAAGTTGAAGTAACGATGCGATGGCGAAACTCAGTTACGCTGCTCGCATCGGAACTTCAACCCGGCGTTTCTTGTTTTCTGGTTATAGAAAACAGAAACGCCGGCTTAAAGTGACAGTTAGGCTGGCGGATCACTGGGTCCGCCAGCCTAACTCTTCATGAATCTGGCCCATAGAGTCTATATAGAGTTATAGGGCCAGATTCATGTACATTGGCGTAAATTTTGACCGGAGTAGCGCACCTCCTTTACGTTAGACCGGCGCAATGTAGAGGCGCAAGTAACGTATCCTCGTAGTATTTGCGCACAAATTTGCGCCGGTGTAACGTAATTTCCGAGGCGTAAGGCGGAGTAATTCAAATTGGGAAGGACGTGGGCGTGTTCCATTTAAATGAGCCGTGACCCCATGCAAATAAAGGGCCGGCCGGATTGCGCATGCGCACATGAAGCAGACCATGGTCAGCACCTCTCTGCGCATGCTCACAACTCGGCACGGCGCAATTAGTGAGATTTGAACTAGGCCCAGGCAACTTAGTGAGCTCGGCACAGTGCTTAAATAGACAGAGACAAACGCCCTTCCTTTGCAAAAGTACATCCATTTGTATCCCTTCCTATTACAGCAAGGTGCTTTTGTTCTGTTGTTTATTAGCGTTTGTTTGTGACATGTCTTTGAGATATTTGGTGACTGTTTTGGATAATGTTTTGCAGAGTGATTTTTGTATTTTCTGTGTTTTCTTTGTTGTGTTTTTTTTTTTTAATTATATTTTTGCTGGGCATTTTTTTTTTGCTGGTCATTTTTTTTATTTTTTTTTGTTCTGTTTGTGAATGATTTTGGAATGTGGGGGTGACATTCCTGCCGGAAAAGGGGTGTCACCCTCATTTGTGGTGGAGAAGGATTCCCCAGGACCAGGGAGAAGTGATCCCCAGGTCCGTGTGAATGGTGTATGAATGTACAGTGACATAATTGGAGCCATGGCTAGGCGTTGCTGCTCACAAGTCCTGCATGGTGGGCTTGTGCTAATCCAATGTGATGAGGATGTGGTGTGTGTGATCCAGGGACCACAATGGTGTGCATGCATGCATTTTCATTGTGCCATGATTAATGTGTGTGTTTCATGTGCAAAGATGCCTAATGTGAGCTGTCTCCTGGCTGCTCTTCCCTCAGAAGACGGGGTAGCCTCGGTTAGGGGGGGGATTGTCTGGTTCGGGGGTCAGGTCATCACGTATGTCAATCTCCAGGCCCTTTCTCACTGTGAAGTTGTGCAGCATACAACATGCACCGATGACCTGGCATACAAAGTTTGGGGAATACAACAGGGTACCATGGGGGGTTCTGGATAGGAGTCATGAGATGGGGTCCCAGTGCATATGCAGAGTCACCTTGAAGGGATAAGACAAAAGGATGTTAGTAGTGCATGTGCCCCTTGTGATTTCTGCATCATGGGGGGGGGGGGGACAGTCATGCCTGCCACCTATGTCACTCACCAACCAGCCAGCTGTCCCCATACATGTTCTGTTCGAATTCCATTGGGATGGGGCTATGATTGTATATGTAGCTGTCATGGGTGGTGTCATGTGTTGGGCTGGTGATGTCCTCCTGCAGGGTTGTGGTTAATTCCATGATGGCATGAGGGGTGAATCTGAAGATGCGAGACACCTCAGAATCACTTATGCCAAAGATGTCTATGCGTGTGCGATATATCCTCTCCCGTGCCCTCCTCCGTGCCCTCCTCCTTCTGCGCTCATCTAAAGTCAGTAGTATAGCTTTGAGCAAGGATGCCCCTGGCATGTTGGAATAGAGATTATTGTCCTGCAAGTGTGGCTGCTCAGCTCGTCCCTAACAGTGTTGCTTTAGCTGACAAGTAAACAGATTGTCTAATTTTAAGCAAGCTTTTATATTGCCTAATTTTAGACAGGACGTGCAGCTGATGAGCACAGCGCGTAGCACAAACTTACTTTTGTGGATCGCCGAAACTCACTCATTTGCATATTTGCCTAGCAAATCAATGGTGTGTCTAGCGCATTTTTTGTGCGCGCGATGCGCCGGTCTATTGAAATTACGCCGATTTAAAAAAAATAGATTTCATGCGTACATCGTTTTGGGGACACGGCGCATCGATACGCAGGCGCATATTTCCAATTACGCAGGCGCACCTCCTGATACTCCAGCGTAAGTGCTTTGTGAATCTGGCCATAGAGACTACAAGCTATGGTGCAAATCATTTAAAATTGATCACACCTGGTGTACTGACAGACATCTAATTTCTTGCGATACTAACAAGCCAGGACAGTAAAAATACCCCCCAAATTACACCTTTTTGGGAAGTAGACAATGCAAGGTATTTAGTAAGAGGCATTGTGAGTTTTTTTAAGTTGGAATTTTCTCCCACAATTCTTGGGAAAACATTTTTTTTTACACAAAATTGTCATATTAACAAGTTATTTTTTTCACACAGCACATGCATAATTGCAATTACACCTCAAAATACATTCTGCTACTCCTCCTGTACTCCATATACTCCACATACAGAGACCCAAAATCCAAGTAGCACCTCTGGGTGATGACGACCTATCACACTTTTGAAGGCCCTGGAGCACCAGGAAAATGGAAACACCTACAAAATTTCCCCATTTTGGAAAGTAAAATGTTTTGTCACAATTCTATTTGGAACTGTTATATATTTATATTAGAGCCCAGAGTGGCCTACTGGACGTTTTTTTATCACAATGGGCCAGATTCAGGCAAATTTTTAAGTTGGAGTAACGTTTCTCATTTATGTTACTCCGCCAAAACTTTAGGAGCAAGTACTGTTATTCACAAAGCACTTGCTCCTAAAGTTGCGGCGGCGTAGCGAAAATGAGCCGGCGGAATTCAAATTGGGCCGGTAGAGGGCGTGTATTATTATAACTAGGCGCGATCCCGCGGCGAACGCACTGCGCATGCGTCGACTGTCAGTGCGCATTCTCCAAATTCTGTCAGTGAACGTCAATGACGTCAATCCCCAATCACGGACGTTTTACGCAAACGACTCGAATTTTTTTTTTTCGACGCGATGACGACGGCCATACTTAACATAGGATACTCCACTAGGGGGCTGCTTTATCTTTACGCCGCGTATCTCTTACGGAAACGTCGGAGTCACGGCGTCGGGCCCGAATACGATCGTGAATTGCCGATTCTCGCTGATTAACATATTCTCTGCGTTAATCAGTGGGAACGCCCCCAGCGCCATTTTTAAAATTTCAGTTCCGATACGACGGCGAAATACAATTACGCCGCTCGTATAGTAACTCCAACCCGGCGTTTCTTGTTTTCTGACTACAGAAAACAGAAACGCCGGCTCAAAGTGACAGTTAGGCTGGAGTATCACTGATACTCCAGCCTAACTCTTCCTGAATCTGGCCCTATGTGTTATATCAATTTTTTCGTTTTAAGATTGCATTTAGCAAGACTTGCACTTCTATACACCTACCATTTATGGGCCAGATTCACGAACACTTGCGCTGGAGTATTTGGATATGCGCCGCGTAACTGTGCTGATGCGCCGACGTTTCTATGTGCCCGTACCCACCAAACTAGATGCGCCCAATAACGGCTCATTTGCGACCGGCGGAACGTTCCGACGCCAGAGTATCGTCAGCGTTTATTTTCGCTGGGCGCATCAGTCGCGCCCATTGATTTCCCCTGCAAATATGCAAATGAGGGAGATTTCCCAATTCACGAACGGATTAGCACCATACGCTGGCTACATGCGCCGCGCGTATCTGATCCGTCCAGCGCAAAGTTATTTCTACAAAAGGCTGCTTTATCTTTACTCCAGACGGTCACAGGTCAGCAGGAGAGCAGCTACAGCAGCGTTACCGACGATAGGAGCTTGCTGAGCACCCCCACTTGCAAGGACAACACCTCTGTGTGCCAACATGCCAGGGGCACTCGTGGTCCTAGAACTACTGATGGGTCCCCTGGAACCAAGAAGGCGGGCACGTGAGAGGATATACCGCACTCGTATGAACCTCTTTGGCATGGGGGATGAGGAGGTGTATCGCCTCTTCAGATTCAGCCCTGATGCAATACTTGAACTAACCACAACCCTGCAGGATGACATCACCAGCAAGACACACCGATCACAAGCAGTGCAGCCACTGGTGAAGGTCCTGGCAACACTCCATTTCCTTGCAAGTGGATCATTCCAGCGTACAAGTGGAGTGGTGGCTGGGATGTCACAATCCTCCATAAGCAGATGTGTGCACCAGGTTGTCCCTGCAATCCTCAGACGCATGTCCAACCAGTTCATCAGACCCACCACTGAGGAGCTGCGGCAGAAGGCAATGACAGATTTCTACAACATTGCCAGATTCCCACGCACTGTGGGGGCCATTGATTGCACACATGTGGCCCTACAGCCCCCCAGTGCCACAGAGCACATATACCGCAATCGGAAGCATTGGCATTCCATCAACGTACAGGTGATAGCCGATGCCCAACGCCTCATATGGCACGTCCGTGCCAAACACCCCGGGTCCAGCCATGACAGTTTCATATACCGTCAGAGCCCCATCCCAGCAGAATTTAACCAGAACATGTATGGGGACAGCTGGCTGGTTGGTGAGTGACAAGGGAGTCAGGCATGACTATCCCCTCCCGTCATGCACAACAGAAATCGCACATGCATGACTAACATTCTCCTGTCTTTTACCTTACAGGTGACTCTGCATATGCATTGGGACCCCATCTAATGACTCCTTTCCGGAACCCCCAAACCAGAGGAGAGAGAAAATACAATGAAGCACACATCAAAACCCGTGCAGTGGTTGAGCAAACATTTGGGCTCCTGAAGTCCCGTTTCCGCTGCCTGGATAAGTCCGGGGGGACCCTATTGTATTCCCCTACCTTTGTGTGTCAGATCATCGGTGCATGTTGCATACTACATAACTTTGCTATGAAAAAAGGCCTGCATATTGACATACGTGATGACCTGACCCCCGACCCACACAGTCCCCCCCTGCCAGAGGACACCCAGTCTGCTGATGGAAGAGCAGTCAGGAGGGTCCTCGCCGTAGGCATCTTTGGACACTAACCCAAAACATTAATTACACAGACAGTGCACGCGTGTACACCACTGATGTCCCTAGATCACACACACCACATGCACATCGCATTGGATTAGCCCAAGTCCAGCATGTAGGAGTTGGGAGCAGTAACGCCAGCGTCAAGGCCCCAATGATGTCACTGTCCATTCACACACCTTTCACACGTCATTCATACAGCCGTGGGGTTCACTTCACCACCACGGCCGAGGGTGACACCCCTTACTTTCAGGAGTGCCACCCTCTCACATTCACACACCATTCACACTGTCCCCTGCACTCCTGACCGTGTGCAGTACAAAAATAAATTAGAAAGATCATATCCTGATCAATACAAGAAAAATAATCTCATAACCTGAGAAAAAAAAAAAATAAACTCATGACCTGAGTATGTCAAAAATAATAATATAAAACCAGCAACAAAAAAAAGGCCTCATCGGGGATGCCGGGGGCTTCTTCTGGGGGCCCCTCTCTGGCTCCGCAGCTGCCTGGATGGAGTGGGTGGGGGTGGGGGGGCATCTGGAGGTGGCTGATCCCCAGGTGGGCCACTCCTGGCAGGTGTGGCCTGCGTGCCCTCCAAGGCCCTGGCTATCCGTCCAAGGTATGTGTTCGTCTGGGCCTGCATCCGGAGCTGACGGGTCATCTGGTAATGCTGGGCCCGCCGACTCAGCCTCCCCTGCTCACGGATGGCAGCACTGTTCCCATGGATGGCAGCAGTGTTGGCCTGGACGGCTGCAGTAAGGTGCTGGATATCCCCCTGCACCTCCCCCAAAGTGGTGACCACTGCAGCGCAGTTAGAGCTGACATCCTGCACTGCGTTGCTGAGGTTGGCAACGGAGCCCAGGCTGTCAGACACTTTCTGCAAGTGGTCCGCTATGGCCCCCATTTGTTCTGTCTGTCTGGCGTGATCCCTCGCCAACTGGTCCTGGACACCATCAGACACCCCCCTGGTCTTCTGGGTCGCCTTCCTGGGGCCCGAAGATGGATGTCCTCGGGTGGAAGGTGTCGCCCTTGAGGGGCTTCCAAGGATGGGGGAGGGGACGACAGACGGGCCAGGAGAAGGGGAGGAGACAGACAAGACTAATGAAAAGTCCTGCTCTGCCACAGCAGGATCCTCCACAACCACCTCGGCAGGTGTGGTGTGGCCACTCTCCTCCTCCACAACCTCTTCACCACCCAGTGGCTCGGGCACATGATGGCGTGGGGGGGATGGGGTGGAATGCAGGCTGACAGATGATGGCCCAGCTCCGTCATCTGTGGATGACACAAAGCAGACACATGTTGGTGGTCCCACACACTTGGCACATGTCCCCCCCCCACCCCCCCAAATGCAAAACATCAAATAGGGGATTATAAAACACTTACCTGTCCTTGTGCCTTCCTCCACGGAGTCATAGCCTGCGACCCCCTCCACCTGCTCCCTCTCCAGGCAGTGAGCAACCACCTCCTCCTCTGCGGTCAGGGTGACAGGACATGGGGGACCACCACCTGTGCCCCTCTCATGCCTCCTGATGGAGGCCACCT
This sequence comes from Rana kukunoris, assembly GCA_029574335.1. Lineage (NCBI taxonomy): Eukaryota > Metazoa > Chordata > Amphibia > Anura > Ranidae > Rana > Rana kukunoris. The sequence goes on along the minus strand of CM056056.1, from coordinate 162,333,549 downwards.
TGTCCCTCACCTTGCGCCGCAGGTCATTTATTTTCTTTTGTATGTCCCCAGCAGTCCGGGTGGAGTAGCCCAGGACATTGACCCTGGCAGCAATCGACTCCAGGATGCCCTGCTTCCTCTCCCGGCTGGTCTTGCGGCTTTTTTTGCCATGGAGAAATTCATTCTCCGTCTCCATAGCCGAGATAATGACAGAGACCTCCTGGGTATTAAAATTGAGGTTCCTCCTCTCTCTGGGGGTAGCGGGAGCAGCCATTACAGAGCAAAAGTATCTTCCCTGGGGTGGGGGGAAACGGAACTACTTTTGCGCCGGAATGGCGTTTCCGCCAGCGCTTTTAAGCGCCCAGCGGAACGCATTGCGCTGACGTTTCCCAGGAAGTGGTGCCGACGGAAGTTGTGAGCATGCGCACAAGGGGGCGAGGGGAGCCGCACTCACTGCGCATGCTCCGTGGATGATGCGCTGAACGTAAGCCTCTGCGCCGGCCTCCGCCCATCATTTACATATGATCACACCCACTTCCACTTGCGTCGGGTTACGCCAGCGCATTATCGTTACTCTGGCGCAAGTTTACGCGCAACTGCTATGTGAATTACAGGAATTGCGCTGAAAGGGTCTTCAGAGTAACGTAAATGAGAAGCGTTACTCCAGAGGAAAGATACTCTCATCTACCTGAATCTGGCCCTATGTGTTTATATATACACATTCTTAGTGGTTTTCTATATCACTATGTGCTGATTATCAAATTTACAGCACATGCTGCACTGAGCTATTGTTTCACGTACCACTTTAGCATTATTAACTGTGATATGTTATAGTTATATGATCTATTTGCACCTACTACAGCATACCTTGTTTTGTTTTTTTCACTTTTGATTGTTATATCATTCTTATTCAAGTCTCTCGGAATATAAATTCCCAGATAATTAATAGCTATTTGTTGCCATTTAACCACTTAACCCCCCGACCATATTGCTGCCCAATGACCAGAGCACTTTTTGTGATTCGGCAGTGCGTCGCTTTAACTGACAATTGCGCGGTCGTGCGACGTGGCTCCCAAACAAAATTAGCGTCCTTTTTTTCTTTTGGTGGTATTTGATCACCTCTGCATTTTTTTTTTTTGCGCTATAAACAAAAATAGAGCGACAATTCTGAAAAAAATTAAATATTTTTTACTTTTTGCTATAATAAATATACCCCAAAAATATATAAAAAAAAAAAATTTCCCTCATTTTAGGCCGATACGTATTCTTCTACATATTTTTCGTAAAAAAATCGCAATAAGTGTTTATTGATTGGTTTGCGCAAAAGTTATAGCGTTTACAAAATAGGGGTTTGTTTTATGGCATTTTTATAAATATTTTTTTTTTTACTAGTAATGGCGGGGATCAGCGTTTTTTTTTTCAGTACTGCGACCTTATGGCGGACACTTCGGACACTTTTGACACATTTTTGAGACCATTGGCATTTTTTTAGCGATCAATGCTATAAAAATGCATTGTATTACTATAAAAATGCCATTGGCAGTGAAGGGGTTAAGACTAGGGGGGCGGAAAAGGGGTTAACTGTGTTCCTGGGTGTGTTCTAACTGTATGGGGGGGTGGCCTCACTAGGGGAAATCACTGATCTTCCGTTCATACATTGTATGAACAGAAGGTCAGCGTTTCCCCCGCTGACAGGACCGGGAGCTGTGTGTTTACACACATAGCTCCCGTTCCTTGCTCTGTAACGAGCGATCACGTGTGCCCGGGCACAAGGCGTGCCCGGAAATGTAGCTGACGTAGAGCTACGGGCTCTCGCCCAGGAGAGCCGACCTGCCGCTGTAGAATGACGGCGGCTGGTCGGCAAGTGGTTAAATGAAAAATCCTTCTGCAATAATATTTGTATTTTTTCTGTTAATGATATGTTTAGCATTTCAGATTTTTCATAATTAACTTTAAAATTACTCAATTCCCCAAATCTTTTAAATTCTTTTATTAAATTAGGTATTGTTATAATGGGGTTGGTCACATATATTAACAAGTCATCTGCGTAGACTGCTGTTTTATATTCTTTATCTTTAATGCTAATACCTTGTATATCTTTGTTTTTCCTAATTGCTTGTATGAGATGTTCCTTTACTAGTATATAAAATAAGGGAGATAGTGAACATCCCTGTTGGGTTCCGTTTGAAATTTCTATATAATCTGATAATATTCTGTAGCCCTGTTGTTGATTTCAGCTCCTTTAAGAGAAAAGATATTGCAGCTGCAGGTGGAGCCGGAGAGCACAGCTTTGTGGGGATTGTAGACACAGCCACTGAGGAATTACAAATGAAAATGGATACTTAGACTACAGTTCCCAGAGTGCTACAGGAGAAAGAAGGAAGTGAACTCTGGGGAAAGAGGTTGCTGGCCTCAGTCTGGTGTAAGGAGACAGGGAGAACAGACTGCTGTTGCTTGGGTGTGCCGCCTGTTTGTGGAGAGACTGTGCTGACTTGTCACACGTGCCTTCCTGAAGTGACATCTGCTACACAGGGTAAACGGCTGTTAGTTCCTGGCTGGAAGAGGATCCTCTGGGGCTGTGAGTAAGGTGCCACCCTGCTGAGAGGACACTGCGGGCGGCGACTCGGCCCGGACGGACGACAAATTTGATGACCAGAACCCCTGATCACATCAGACTTCAGCTCCTATATACAGCTCTTCATCGCAGAAGATAATTGCTGACATCCCTGCCGGCTACAGACGGACATCTCCCTCCGTGGATGGGTGAGAGGCCTCCGGCCCGTTGTCATTAACCATACACACAGATTTTCACCGTTCATATTGGGCCCCAACGTTGGCTAGCTGAAGAAACTACCACTGGCCAGTGGGTTAAGTACCCGGGTACATTGGGACTAAGTTTATATATAAGTTCACAGTTAGAATAACCGCATTTATCGTTCATCACTGTTATGCTGGTGTCTCATATGCAGTCTCTGTGTTATGCTGTGTAGAGATAAAATGTTGATGTTGTATATTGCTATTCAGATTATTATATATACAGTAAATAGTTATTTAAACTCTCACAAGGTGTGCTGGTGTGCTGTGGATTCATTGTTTGTGGTGTGTCACAGAGGTAAAACAGAAGACCCGATCATCCATCGGCTCCTTCGGGGGTGAGCGCTACACGTGGGGGCTCGTCCGGGATCTTTTCTGATACCTCTCGCAAAGTGATAACCACACAAACGAGCCAGCAATGGATCCAAACACAGCAGCAGAGTGGTGCGAGGAACAAAATGGCCAATTAGGGCTGAGTGTAGTAATGGACATTCCTGCTGACAAATGGACAGAGGAACAGATCCGTCAAGCAGTAACTACACTAGCACCTGACCAGAAAGTGTTTGTAATAGACACAAAAATAGATCAAGAAATCTCCCATACCTATGCCCTACTAGAATGGAAGAAAGGAGTCCCAACCTGCTTCCAGGGTGATAGCATCCAGCTAACCGGAGAAGTTAAAGCACGGTTACTCCCTCTAGTCACCTCAGCAAGTTGTTTGGAGGGACCAAGCCAGACCATGTCAGACACAGTGGAAGTAACTACCACTTCTGTGCCAACCACTAACTACCCCCCAGCTTCCTTCTTCATGGACATAGGAAAACTGGTAGAGAGCGTTATAAAAATTTCCTCGCCCTCTGTGAACTATGGCTACAGGAAGTTGAGAATCTTTTCTGGAGTGCAGCCTGTACCTCCTGGAGAAGAAGAGTATGAAACCTGGATGGAACAGGCTATGCAAGCACTGGAAGAATGGGATGTTCCAGAGGCTCAAAAGAAACAGCGCATTACTGAAAGTCTGAAAGGCGTTGCAACAGAAGCCATCCGAAATTTGAAATTCAGTCAGGAGTCTTGTACAGCATATGACTATCTTCGCATGTTGCAAGATGAGTTTGGGCGCACAGAGAAAGGTACAGATTTAATCTTCCTCTTTGAACACATGTTTCAACGGGAAAATGAGCAGCTTTCCGAGTATATTCGACGACTAAACAAAATGCTATACCAGATTGTACTAAAGAAAGGAATAGAGCCCAGGGATATGGATCAAGTAAGAATGAAACAGATCCTGAGAGGCGCTCTGAGTTCTGACCCTATCTGGATCCAGTTGAAAACTTTACAAGGAGGTACCTCTTTGCGATACTCTGATCTCATTAAGATGGTAAGGGAGGAAGAGGCTATCCTAGAGGAGAAAAAGAAGGGCTCAGGATTTTCATTTCCTGCTGAGGTTCGAACGCTCAATGTGTCGAATGGGAATTCAGAAATAGAGCAATTAAAGGCGCAAGTTTCCCAGCTGACGCAAATGCTAACCCTATTGTCTGCAGGTGTCAAGTCGCCCCTTGAAAAAGTCACGTCAGAACCAGTTCCTGATTCTACCACTCAGGTGGTGCCTATCAAGAAACCGTCAAACATCTGCTATAACTGTGGAGGAGTGGGTCATTACCGAAGTACCTGTCCGAGCCCATCGAATTCAAGAGGAAGTTATCTACCGGCGGGAAACTACAGAGGGCCCCAGTGAGGGAGCAAACTGGGTGCCCAACTACTGAAGACTGCTCTGATTCCCAGGATACCAATAAGAGGCCCAAGTCTTTACCCAGAGCCCCCCCTGCTACGACAAAAAGATCCCCTCCCTTGGTGTCTGGTCCTGTGTCACAGGGAAGCAATGCACACCCACAACCTAAACCCCAGTTAGGGGGAAGAAAACAACCACCACGAGCTAGGAAGAAGGCTAGAGTGCAGCCGACTGGGTCTATGCCTTCTACTACTCCGAAGAAGTTCCCTGACAAGTTGATAGGTCCTTCACCCATTATCCCAGTTCAAGTAGAAGGGGTTTACACGAAGGCTCTCCTCGATTCAGGTGCTCAAGTAACACTGATTTACCGGGACTTCTACCAGAAGCATTTGAAGCATCTACCCCTGATGGAGTTAGAGGATCTCGAAATCTGGGGTATTGGGACTCAGAAGCTTCCATATGATGGGTGCCTACAAGTGAAGCTGGAGTTCAGTTCGGCAACTGTTGGGCAACCAGGGGTCTGTGACGCCTTGGCCATTGTATGTCCCCGCCCACCAGGAGCTAATCGGAGTTCTATAATAGTGGGGACAAATACTGACTTGGTAAGACGCCTTATAACTCCATTAGTGACGGAAGAGAGTTCTACTTCTGAGGAGATGCACCCGATGTTGCGGCCAATCTACCAGCGGATTACACAAGAACAGAGGGCCCCTGCAGAAGTGGGACGGCTTTGGAGATTAGAAAGAGCGGAGAAGGTCTTACAGCCAGGAGAAATGACTAGTTTCCGGGCCTCAGTCAAGTTGAATTGGTCACAACCAGGCCCCTATGTGGTCCTGGAAACTGATCCCAGAAATGTGAAGAGATCTGGAGTGGAATTGGTGCCGGAGATAATATCCACCAGAGCCCTACAGCGGGCCCGTGGGAGAGTCTCTGTAAGTGTATGCAATGTGTCAGACTACCCAATGACCTTGAAGGCACGGATGCCGATTGGACAAGTGGCCACTGCCACACCCCTCTCACCCACTGAATTGGTGGGGGGAGTAGACAGAGAGATCCCAGCTGAACGGTTCTATCCTAAAGACGCTCCAATCTCGCCTGAGTGGAAGAAGCGAATTCAATCTCAACTCCTCAAGTGGCAGGATTTGTTCTCCAAGGATGAGTTTGATGTGGGATGTGCTAAGAGCACTCGACACCGCATTCGCCTCCAAGATGACAAGCCCTTTCGAGAAAGGTCACGGCGAGTCCCATTGGGAGATCTAGATGACCTAAGGGAACAACTGGCTGAATTGAAAAGGACCAGGATAATCCAAGAATCCAGGAGTCCTTATGCCTCACCCATTGTGGTAATTCGCAAGAAAAACGGTTCCATCCATTTGTGCATAGACTACCGCACACTCAACTAAAGAACCATTCCCGACCAATACACTACTCCTCGAATAGAAGATGCCTTACAGTGTCTGTCTGGAGCAAAGTGGTTTAGTGTACTTGACCTGCGAAGTGGGTATCACCAGATACCCATGCATCCTGAAGATAAAGAGAAGACTGCTTTCATCTGTCCACTGGGATTCTTTGAGTTTAATAGAATGCCCCAAGGCCTCACAGGAGCCCCAGCAACTTTCCAACGACTAATGGAAAAGACGGTGGGAGACATGAACCTGATTGAGGTACTAGTGTATCTGGATGACCTAATAGTCTTCGGAAGAACACTGGAAGAACATGAGCAGCGGTTGGAAAAGGTCTTGAAGCGGCTGCATGAAGAAGGATTGAAACTTTCCTTGGAGAAGTGTCAATTCTGTCTGCCTTCAGTCACGTACCTGGGACATGTTGTTTCAGCAGAAGGCATATCAACTGATCCTAAGAAGTTGGAAGCTGTGGCTTCATGGCCGAGACCTCGTAATATTACTGAACTCCGGTCCTTCCTGGGATTCTGCTCATACTATAGAAGGTTCGTAGAGGGGTTTGCCAAGATAGCTCAGCCTCTGAACAAACTTCTAAGAATGGAAGGAGCAGAAGATGAATCAATGCCCTTTGAGCCGGGTTCATCAGCCCACGGGCCTAGGAAGCCTCGTGAATCAATCCAGGAGGAATGGACCGACCAATGTGAAAGAGCTTTCCTCCAATTGAAAGGAAGTCTAACACAGGCTCCTGTCCTTGCCTACGCTGATCCTGCCAAGCCTTATGAACTACATGTGGATGCTAGCAGAGAAGGGCTAGGAGGAGTACTATACCAGGAATATGATGGCCTCCTGAGACCGGTGGCATATGTGAGTCGGGGTCTCACCCCTTCTGAGAAGAATTATCCCACTCACAAGTTGGAGTTCCTGGCCTTGAAGTGGACAGTGGTGGACAAACTAAAAGACTACCTGTACGGGGCCAATTTCGTGGTCAGAACCGACAACAATCCACTCACTTACATTCTCACTACGGCAAAACTGGATGCCACTGGGCACAGGTGGTTGGCTGCCCTGTCAGGATTCCGCTTCAGCCTCAAATATCGCCCTGGGGTCAATAACCAAGACGCGGATGCCTTGTCCAGAAGACCCTATAGCACAGGGGTCCCAGAAACAGAGTGGACTCATTTGACTCCAGATGGAGTTCAAGCCCTATGCCAAGGGGTGGAATACCGAACCAAAGGAGTGATTGGAGCAGAGGCCATAGGAGTCATGGCTGCCGGTGTCCCTAAAATGTATTGTAACCCTACACAGCTGAGGAGTGAGGGCCTGCCTACTTTCACGAAGAAGGACCTGAGAGTAGATCAGGCTGAAGATCCTTTGATTGGGTTAACTCTAAGAGCAATGAAAGCGGGTCAAAGAGGGCTCCTACTAACTGATTCACCAAAAGAGGCTTGTCTGGTCCACAAAGAGTGGGAACGGTTGAAACTGCTAGACGGGGTGGTCTACCGAAGGGGCCCCTCGGATGACTTGGAAGAAAAGCAGCAGTTGTTCCTCCCAGAGAAGCATAGAGAAAATGTACTGAGAGCTTTGCATGATGACCATGGTCACTTAGGATCAGAAAGAACTTTCAAACTGGTCCGAGACAGATTCTATTGGCCCTGCATGAGATCTGAAGTTGAAAGCTACTGCCATTCCTGTCTAAGATGTATCCAGAGGAAAACTTTACCTTCGAGGAATGCTCCAATGAGCCATCTACAGAGTCAAGGACCCATGGACCTGGTGTGCATTGACTTCCTGTGCCTAGAGCCTGACACTAGTGGACAGGGAAACATCTTGGTGGTGACAGATCACTTTACCCGTTATGCTCAAGCTTTTCCAACCAAAGATCAACGTGCTCCTACTGTAGCCAAAGTCCTAGTAGAAAAGTTCTTCGTTCATTATGGTCTACCTCAGAGGATCCATTCTGATCAAGGCAGAGACTTTGAAAGTCGACTCATCAGGCAGCTCTTGGATCTATTGGGGATTCAGAAGTCGAGGACCTCCCCCTATCACCCCCAGGGTGATGCACAACCGGAGAGATTCAATCGTACTCTACTCAACATGTTGGGAACACTGTCGACCAGGGAGAAACAGCACTGGAGTCGGCATATCTCTACCATTGTGCATGCTTACAATAGCACAGAAAGTGATGCTACCGGATACTCACCGTACCGCCTCATGTTTGGAAGAGAAGCCCGATTGCCAGTAGATTTAGCTTTTGGCCTCTCCCTTGACCAGACGTCTATTGCGTCTCATCAGGGCTATGTGGATAGACTCAGGAAGAACCTGGCTTCTGCATTTGAGAAGGCCCGTTCGACCTCTGAGGGTAGAGAACGAAGAAACAAACGAAACTATGACCTGAGGGTTCGGGTACAGGACCTACAGCCAGATGATCGAGTTTTGTTGAGAAATTTGGGTGCGTCTGCAAGACACAAGCTAGCTGATAGATGGAGTTCTCAGATCTACATTGTCTGTAAACAATTACCTGGCCTGCCAGTGTACCAGATTCGACCAGAGGGAAAGACCGGGCCACTGAAGAATTGGCATCGGAATCATCTCCTACCTCTGAATGAAGCTGTGCGGGTACCAGATAGAGATGAGTCTCCTTCACCCATTCCATCCACTTCCCATCAAGCACCTGTTACCCGGTCACAACAGCCACCTTCTACAAGAGAAAGTGAGGACGACAGCGATGAGGAAGATGTGTGTCCGAGTTGGATGTGGCCATCTGAACCTATGGATGTCCATCCAACTATTATGGCACCTGAGCAGGACTTGAGCAATTTGAGACCGGATGCCCCTGAATTTGTGCCTTAAGCAAACGAGGATATGCCCATGGAAGATAATTCTGTACCTTCTCAAGTGGAAAGTCTCTTGCCAGAAACCTCAGTGCTAGAGGATACTCTTGTTCAGCCAGTCGAAGAGGAAACTGAATCCTCTCAGCCAACACTTCGAGTAGAAGGGGACTCCGCAGATGAGGGCCCATCATGGCTTTTAGAATCAAGGTCCAAACGACCAGTGCGACCCCCTCAGAGACTCACTTATGACTCACCAGGGAATAGCACAGAGGAAGCTGTAACTACTGTGCGAAGATCACCCGAGGTGTCCACCTTGAACACAGAAGTATCAAAGGACTTGTGTCCAACTCAGGCCATCAGCACACCTTGGTGGAGTGTCCCTCTACCCACCCCACTTGCTAGACGCTGTCATAAACTGCATCTATCTGCACGCAGTAAAGGTATTCAAGTAGTTTAGTATAAACTTTATATGTGCCTTTATATTGTATATGCTGTCTGTAGAACCTACAAACGCAGTTTACCCTTTGGAGGGACCCAAAGACTTTAAGTAGAGGGAGAATGTAGCCCTGTTGTTGATTTCAGCTCCTTTAAGAGAAAAGATATTGCAGCTGCAGGTGGAGCCGGAGAGCACAGCTTTGTGGGGATTGTAGACACAGCCACTGAGGAATTACAAATGAAAATGGATACTTAGACTACAGTTCCCAGAGTGCTACAGGAGAAAGAAGGAAGTGAACTCTGGGGCAAGAGGTTGCTGGCCTCAGTCTGGTGTAAGGAGACAGGGAGAACAGACTGCTGTTGCTTGGGTGTGCCGCCTGTTTGTGGAGAGACTGTGCTGACTTGTTACACGTGCCTTCCTGAAGTGACATCTGCTACACAGGGTAAACGGCTGTTAGTTCCTGGCTGGAAGAGGATCCTCTGGGGCTGTGAGTAAGGTGCCACCCTGCTGAGAGGACACTGCGGGCGGCGACTAGGCCCGGACGGACGCCAAATTTGATGACCAGAACCCCTGATGACATCAGACTTCAGCTCCTATATACAGCTCTTCATCGCAGAAGATAATTGCTGACATCCCTGCCGGCTACAGACGGACATCTCCCTCCGTGGATGGGTGAGAGGCCTCCGGCCCGTTGTCATTAACCATACACACAGATTTTCACCGTTCATATTGGGCCCCAACGTTGGCTAGCTGAAGAAACTACCACTGGCCAGTGGGTTAGGTACCCGGGTACATTGGGACTAAGTTTATATATAAGTTCACAGTTAGAATAACCGCATTTATCGTTCATCACTGTTATGCTGGTGTCTCATATGCAGTCTCTGTGTTATGCTGTGTAGAGATAAATGTTGATGTTGTATATTGCTATTCAGATTATTATATATACAGTAAATAGTTATTTAAACTCTCACAAGGTGTGCTGGTGTGCTGTGGATTCATTGTTTGTGGTGTGTCACAGAGGTAAAACAGAAGACCCGATCATCCAGCGGCTCCTTCGGGGGTGAGCGCTACAATTCCATTTATTCTAATTTTAGCCCGTGAATTAGAATACAATGCAAAATCTCTGCTAAGCATTTTTGGGCCCAATCCTATCTGAACTAATGTTTCCTTCAAGAACTGCCATCCCACCCTATCAAATGCCTTTTCAGCATCAATAGATAATAAGCATGTTGGGGTTGCATTTCTCTGGACATATTCAATCAATGTAAAGGTTTTTATACTGTTGTTTCTCTTTCTTTTGTAAAGCCTGTTTGAGCTAGGTCTATGTATTCTGTAGTATGGGTGTTGATCTATTCGAAATGATCTTTAAATATAATCGTATATCGATATTTGTTAGGGAGATTGGTCGATAGTTATTACATAATGTGTGATCCTTTTCAGGTTTTAGTATTAATACGTGAGCTTCCATACTTTGTGATGTAAAAAATTTGTGTTCTGGATATGGAGTTTTATGTTTTAAGAATAGGTATTATTATGTCTTGAAATGATTTGTAAAATCTAGCAGTCTGGGGCTTTTGCCCAAAACCAATTCGGAGATAGCATGTTGAATTTCCTCTGTTGAAATTTATTTTTCCAGTTCCTCCATTATTTCTCTTGGAAATCCTGGTAAAGCTGTATCTATTATATATTTATGAATTTCCTCCTCATTCTTATTTGTATCTTTATTCTCCTGTTGAGTATTCAGATTATATTGTTTAGAATAATATGTATGGAAAGTTTTTAATATTTCAATAGGGTCGTATGCCAATTCCACATTTGTTTTAAACATGTTAACTATGGAAGTCATAGGTTATTGATTTTTTTAAAGTTCTGGCTAATAGCTTCCCTGTGTTGTTACCTTGTTGATAACATTGTATTTTATTTTTATCCCTTACCCGGAGGTGATCCATATCAAGCAAAAAAAAAAAAAAGAAGGAAAATGTGATGGGTGAGATACAAAAAAAGTATTTAAAAACATATTGATATTAATTAATTAATTAAAGCGGATGTCCACTGATTTTTTTTTTTATTAAAAGCCAGCAGCTACAAATATTGCAGCTGCTGACTTTTAATATTAGGACACTTACCTGTCCTGGAGTCCAGCGCCGTCCGCAGCACAGGACGAGCGATAACTCTTCACTCTGCTGCCCCCCCCCCCCCCGCCCGCCATCCTCGGTGAAGGAACCAGAAAGTGAAGCGCGCTACACCTGCCGATTGGCTCCCGCTGTGTACTGGGAGCCGAGTGTTCCCTGCACACAACAGGGCAGGACGGGAGGTGGCGTCATGCCCGCAGTCTGCCCGAGACTGTGTGGCCGGAAGTGGGTGCAAATACCTGTCTTTAGACAGGTATCTGCACCCCCCCCCCCCCTGAAAGGTGTCAAATGTGACACCGGAGGGGGGGAGGGTTCCGATCAGCGGGAGTTCCACTTTAGGGTGGAGTTCCGCTTTAAAGTGTATTCCTATCTATATGTTAGTGTGGGACAAAAAATATATATCTTTTCCTTTTTTTTTTGATGGGTTTCAGAGATCAAAAACCTATTAGGCCTCGTACACACGAGGGGATATGTCCGCTGAAAACGGTCCGATGGACCGTTTCAGCAGACATCTTCCCTCGTGTGTATGGGCTAGCAGACAGATTTCTCCACCCAACAGATTTCAAAGCATGCTTTGAAATCCATCCGGTGGAATCTGTCCGCCCGACATGTCTGCTGGTTAGTACACTTACCAGCAGACAAGACGTCCCCCACCGCCGCCGCCGAATGGATTCGGCGCATGCGCGGAAGTGTTTAACTTCCTGGTGCGGTGACGTGGCGATGACGTGGCGGCGTCAACGTCACCGCCGCGTCACCGCGCCGTCCAGCGGCGGGGAATTTGATCCGATGGTGTGTACACGCCATCGGATCAAACTCCCGATCGGACATATCCGATGGAAATGGTCCGCGGACCGTTTTCATCGGATATGTCCGATCGTGTGTACGAGGCCTTAGAGTATTTAAAAACATCTCAATAATATTCATTAATTTAAGGGTATTCCTATTAATATGTTAGTGTAGGACTATAAAGAAAAAAAATTCAATAATATTAATTATTATGGTGTATAACTATTACTGTGTAGGTATAGGACTGTGTGAAAATATGATGGGTTCCAAAAAAATCACAAACCCATTGGCGTGAGGAAATTCATTTTCTCTCTCCTCTCTGCATGCTAAGAGCCTTTCAGGACAACCTTGGAGAGAGCGCAGCTTCGCCTCTTCATTAGGAAACACATGGTGATCTTTAAAACCCCTCCTCTTCCACCATGGCCTCAGTTATTGTGGTCCGACTCTCTGGAAGATAAAGCACAGAAACCACAACACCATGATATTTTATAATTATTACTTTAATATACATTAAGGAAGGAAAATAGCGGTTGTCCTGAAAGGCTCTTAGAAATACCGTCACCGGTAAGTCTAAGTCTTTCTCAACTCGCCTTTCAGGACAACCTTGGAGAGGATAAACAAGTAACTTACCCTAGGGTGGGATTACTGCCTGCAGCACCTTTCTGCCAAAGGCTTGATCTGCAGCAGACAATAGGTCCATCCTATAATATCTGAGAAAGGTTGAATAGTTGGACCAGGTGGCAGCCTTGCAAATCTGCTCGGGTGTAGCCCTGGCCCTTTCGGCACAAGAAACTGTGCCTGAGGGAGGCGTACCTCTTTTGGTTTTATAAGCTTCGGTAATTGTGAGTTTAAGCCATCTTCCAAGCGTACTTTTGGACACTTTTTCCCCTTTACGGGGACCTGAGAAAGTTCCATCAGACCTTGGCTCCTGGTCCCGCCTTGTTTGGTCACATAGGCTACTGCTGTTGTGTTGTCCGACAAGACTTGTACATGACGACTTCTCAGCAGCTGTTGGAAATCCAGGAGCCCCATAAAAATGGCTCTTAGTTCTCGCCAATTTGATGACCTCCTTGCCTCTACTTTGGACCAAGACCCTTGTGCGGTCTGCCCGTCCAGGTGAGCTGCCCATCCCCAAGAACATGCGTCTGTTGTCAGACACTTGTCCAAAGGGAGGACCCATGAGAGGGCCTTCGACAAATTGGACTGATCTCTCCACCACCAAAGGGACCTTTTTACTCTTGCTGTTGGTTTGAAAAGTTTTTCCAGTGATTCTTGGTGAGACCACACTTGTGGGATGTTCCTCTGTAGGGGTCTTGAATGTAATCTCTCCCATTGGACGGCAGGAATCAAAGCCGTAAGTTGGCCTAGCACTGCCATGGCTGTCCGTACTGACACCGCTAGATTCGTCTGGATCTGGCATATTGAGGAATTGATTTTCTCTATTTTTTCCTGAGGGAGAAACACCTTCTGGAAGACTGAGTTGATGGTGTAACCGAGGAACCTCATCTCCTGTGAAGGGTCTAGGTTTGACTTCTCCAGATGTAATAGCCAACCTAGGCTCTTGAGATGAGATTGTGACACTTGGAGATTTGTCACCAGCTGATCTTTTGAATCTGCAAAAAACAGAAGGTCGTTCAGGTATGGAACAACCGAGACCCCCCTCAATTTCAGAGGCTCCAAGGCTTCCGCCATAACTTTTGTAAAAATCCTGGGGGAGGATGAAAGGCCGAACGGCAGAGCCCTGAATTGTAGATGCCAAATTGAAGTTCCTAGGTTGATTGCCAAATAAAGAAACCTCTGGGAGGCCTGAGCTATTGGTATGTGTAGGTACGCATCCCTTAGATCCAGGGATGCCATGAAGCACTCTGGTGTTAATAACTTTGTTATAGTATGGATAGTGTCCATCCGAAAGTGCTTGTACCTTATTGCCTTGTTCAGGATCTTTAGGTTCAGAATCAAACGAAATTTGGGCTTTTTTACTAAAAATATGTGGGAGTAAAACCCTTTTCCCTCCTGATGTTTTGGGACTTGGACAATAACTTCCTGTTGGATCAGATCCTTCAACAGGGTCATCATTGCGGAAGCTTTTTCCTGATCCCTTGGTAGGTTCTGTGACATAAAACCTGCATGGAGGACATTCTGCAAACTCCAAGTTGTACCCCTGTGCAATAATGTTTTTTACAAAGGGACTTTTGGCCAATAGATTCCATTGAGGTAAGAAAGCGGACAATCTTCACCCCACAGGTGTCAGATTGTCACTTGTCTTTTGAGGTCTGGTCTTGGGGGGACCTGAAAAGAATTCCTCCTCTTTCCCTACCCCTTTGAGAAACCCAGCGTTTTTTGTTTTCCTCTCTGTTTTTGTAGGTTTGTTGAAAAGAAGAAAACATTTTCTTAACAGGTGGCTTCTTTTTGGCCAGGAAGGCCTTTTTTCTGTCGGCTGTTCTGTTCAGGATTTTTTCTAGATTTGGCCCAAACAATAAATCACCTGTAAAGGGTAACCCGCAGAGCTAAAATTTTAGAAGCTGTGTCCCCTGTCCAGGTTTTAAGCCAGACTGCACGCCTGGCTGAATTTACCAAAGCAGAAGATCTAGCTACCATCTTGATTGATTCAGCTGATCCATCAGCCATGTACCTGATGGATTTTAAAATCAGGGGAAAAGACTCCAATAAATCTTTCCTTGGTGTGCCTGCTTCTACATGGCTCAATAGTTTTTCCACCCAGCACTCTAAATTTCTTGCCACCACTGTGGAGGCCATAGCTGGTTTAAGGCTGAGTGAAGTAGAGTCCCAAGCCTTTTTCAGCAGGGAGTCCGCCCTTTTATCCATGGCGTCCTTCAGTACCCCCATGGCCTCAACTGCAAGATCCGTGCGACGAGATACTTGAGAAAAAGCCGCATCTACTCAAGGTTTTTTATTCCAGACCTCAGAGTCCTCATCATCAAAGGGGAATCTCTTCCTTTAGGCTCTTAGAAAAGAAAGGACCCCTTTCTGGCTCTTTCCACTCTTTTTTAATAGTCTCCGATACTACCTTGTTTACTGGAAACATTTTATATTTGGAGTCATCCAACCCCTGGTACATTTTGTCATGAAGAGACAATTGAACCTTTTCTTGCTGAATTTCCAGCGTAGTAAAAATTGCATTAAGCAGATCGTCCACTTCGTCTAAATAGACCTTGTCTCTAGAACTTCTGCTATCTTCTTCCTCTTTCTCTTCATCTGAATCTTTGATCGAGCGAAGAGTACTTGTCCCTTCATCCCCTGAATCCATAGTCTCTGATTTAGAGGTGGAAGCTTTAGGGCTAGGTGGTGATTGCTGAGATTCAGTTTGTACTACTGGATTCTGAACCAACATAGATTTAACTGAACTCAGAGAACTTTTAAGTTCTTGCACAGAGGAAAATAAATTCTTATATTGCTGGGATGTCTCTTCTTCTACCAGATCCTTGATACAGGTTCTGCACATTGCCTTCTGCCAAGTATCTCTAAGGGGGTTCTTGCAAGAAGGACACTTGCTTTGAGGTGGTGGTTTTTTAGTTTTTGGTTTTTCCTAAAAGAATACACAAAAAAAGGAGAGATATCTCACTTAATGGTTTACCATCTTTTTTTTTTTTTAAGAAAAAACTGCCACCGCTAAGGAAAGAAAAAAACAGAAGAAGTCTCCCTAGCATAGACAGACATATCACCACCAAATGTGCAAACTGACAGGGACCGAGAAAAGTTACCTTTGACCCTGCAGTACAGGCTACTTTAAGGAGGAACAAATACAATAACCAACCAATTGGTAAAGAATTGAGGCACCACTGTACCCCTCCTACCTAAGCGGTTTCTGGGGCCCCTGTTTTCGCCATTGCTGCTGATCCCTCTTCCATCGCATAGCAGAGAAAGCAGCTGGGACCGGGGAGATTTTAAATTTTCCCGGGTCCGACGTCATCAGTGATGGCCGGAACCGGAAGACGCCGCTCTCTAGGCCTGTCCCCTGACCTCTGCGTTCCAGGCTGCGTGAATCACGCACCGCCACGCCCCCACAGGAAGCCGTGCCGCTGTGCATGATGTCACCCGCCATCCAGGACCCGGAACCGACATGCGGCAAAAGAAAACACTGCAACCGCGGTAATGTATCGCCCGGCCACCTGAGCCAAAACTGCGGACCCCGGGCACTCAGCGCCGCTTCCTGTAGAGCCTTCACTCCACTCAGCAGGGAGAGGCTGGAGACTCCGGAACACCCCCCCTCATGCTTAGGGGGGGCTGGGATGGTCCCTGCACACCAGGCAGAAAAACACCATTAGAAAAGGTAAGCTTACCCCATTCACCCTTGGAAAGAGCGCAGCTTCCCCTGGTTCACAAGCATGCACTTCCACCATGGCGGAGGAAACACAATAACTGAGGCCATGGTGGAAGAGAAGGGTTTTAAAGATCAGCATGCGTTTCCCAATGAAGAGGCAGAGCTGCGCTCTCTCCAAGGTTGTCCTGAAAGGCGAGTTGAGAAAGGTGCTGTTTAATGAATGTGCAACAATAAATTATTGATTCCCAATCAGTGAATATAGTAAAGTGCTAGTGCTCTAATGGTGCTTGCCCTATAACCTGTTAGACAAGTACATAAATAAATAATGAACTACACAGACAGCATAAATAGACAGACACAAACGCACTTCCTTTGCAAAAGTACATCCCTTTGTATCCCTTCCTATACAGCAAGGTGCTTTTGTTCTGTTGTTTATTAGCGTTTGTTTGTTTGTGACGTGTCTTTGAGATATTTGGGGACTGTTTTGCAGAGTGATTTTTGTCTTTTATGTAATTTCTTTGTTGTTATTTTTTTTCAATTAGATTTTTGCTGGGCATTTTTTATTTTTGCTGGTCAATTTTTTTTTTTTTTTAGTTCTGTTTGTGAATGATTTTGGAATGTGGGGGTGACATTCCTGCCGGAAAAGGGGTGTCACCCTCATTTGTGGTGGAGAAGTGATCCCCAGGTCCGTGTGAATGGTGACATAATTGGAGCCCTGGCATGGCGTTGCTGCTTACAAGTCCTGCATGATGGGCTTGTGCCAATCCAATGTGATGAGGATGTGATGTGTCTGTGCTAGGGACCACAGTGGTGTGCATGCATGCATTCTCATTGTGCCATGATAATGTGTGTGTTTAACGTGCAAAGATGCCTAATGTGAGCTGGCTCCTGGCTGCTCTTCCCTCAGAAGACGGAGTAGCCTCGGTTAGGGGGGGATTGTCTGGTTCAGGGGTCAGGTCATCACTTATGTCAATCTCCAGGCCCTTTCTCACTGCAAAGTTGTGCAGTATGCAACATGCACCGAAGATCTGGCATACAAAGTTTGGGTAATACAACATGGGGGGTTCCGGATAGGAGTCATGAGATGGGGTCCCAGTGCATATGCAGAGTCACCCTGAAGGGATAAGACAGGAGGATGTTAGCAGTGCAGGTGCCCCTTGTGATTTCTGCATCATGGGGGGGGGGGGGTACAGTCATGCCTGCCACCCATGTCACTCACCAACCAGCCAGCTGTCCCCATACATGTTCTGTTCGAAATCTGTGGGGATGGGGCTAGGATTGTATATGTAGCTGTCATGGGTGTCATGGGTGGTGTCATGTGTTAGGCTGGTGATGTCCTCCTGCAGGTTTGTGGTTAATTCCAGGATGGCATGAGGGGTGAATCTGAAGATGCGAGACACCTCAGAATCTCTCATGCAAAAGATGTCTATGCGTGTGTGATATATCAAGTGAAGAGTGAGGGGCTTGTATCAGAGAAGAATATCCTATTAGATTATTATATCCATCAAGGTTTTAAAGGGCTATTGAAAGATAGTGAGACCGTGTTTGTAATTTGTATGTATGTTATGTATTGATGTATATATGTATGTATATTTTTTGTAAAAATGTTTATAAAAAAAAAAAAAATTTGGGGGAAAAAAAAATCCTCTCCCGTGCCCTCCTCCTTCTTTGCTCCTATATAGCTATGAGCATGGATGCCACTGGCATGTTGGCATACAGATTGTTGTGCAACACGTGTGACTGCTCAGCTCCTCACTAACAGTGTTGCTTTCTCTGACATGTAGACGAATTGTCTAAAATTAGACCATATAAAAGGTGGTATAAAATTAGACAGGCCGTGCAGCTGTTGCGCACAGCGCGTAGCCTGCGCTGCACCAACGTTCTTTTGTGGATCCCCGTAACTCCCTCATTAGCATATTTGAATAGCAAATCAATGGTCTGTCTAGCACAGTTTTGCGCGGACGGATGCGCCTGTCTATCGAAATTACGCCGGACAAAAAAAAGTAGATTTCTTGCGTATCTCGTTTTGGGGATGCGGAGTATCGAAACGCATGCGCAAAATTAGACTTACGCCGCGCATCTCCTGTTACGCTGGCGTAATCGCTCTGTGAATCTGGCCCTAAATCTTCAGTGAATCACTCAGTGCTCTCTCCCGCACTCACCAGATCCAATCCCCCATATAGGGGTAACAGGTATTCACAGTGTGTACTCTGTACAGCGTTCTGATAAATCCTTGATTGTCTCCCAGTATGTGTTCCTCTTAGCCACTCAAGAGAAGAAATAGAGTGCCCAATAGCGTGATACCGTTTATCAAATAAACACGATTTTATTAAACAAAACAGCGCTCCAGTTGACGTCAGAGCGACGAAACCGGTAGAGCGATCGCATCTCTTGGTCACAGCACTTCAGTACAACGCTTTTATCCAATATTTTAAATGTGAGTACCTGTTTTGTTTAATAAAATCGTGTTTATTTGATAAATGATAACATATCATATCCCTCTCTTTGGTACTCCCAATTGATCCAATATATCCATCCATACTATGGTGTCCTCTTATCTATTGAATACACAGGTTAGTGTTCATGCCAGTGCATTAGCTGTGGTATATATTCTGTGCAGTCTGCAATTGCATATAAACATTTTGTATCTTGTTTGTATTTTTCATTTTTGTACCTTCATTTATTGAATATGTATTTTCCATTTGTAGTGATCATCTTATATACTGTGCCTGCTGTAAAAAGTCTCCTGAAGATACCACCAAATGGCGAAACATGTAGAGCAGGGGTCTCAAACTGGCGGCCCTCCAGCTGTTTCAGAACTACAAGTCCCATCATGCCTCTGCCTGTGGCAGTCATGCTTGTAACTTTAAACCTTGAAAAGCCTCATGGGACTTGTAGTTCTGCCACAGCTGGGGGGCCACCAGTTTGAGACCCCTGATGTAGAGAGTAATCAGAGTGCACTTTTGTTTGTATATTTCAATGATCAAATATATGAATGTTTTTATATATTCAACTATTAATTTTTAACGTATTACATTTCTATTTTTCTACATTGTTGGTCTTATGTGCACTTAAAAAGTACCAAACAATCTTTCTATTATACTCCTCAGAGGGTACGCCCAACATATCTAAAAAGGGCATTCACCATTCAGGCCTTCAAAAAGGTATGCACTAACTCTCTTAATGATGTATTATATAACCTGAAAATAAGAGAGGAATATAATCCCATCTGCATAATCACATGATTCTCAAATCAACACTCAGAATTGTTAAAAAAAAAACTTGCACATCCTAACTATTCATCCTTTGATAGGTCCCCTAATTCCAGAGACACCTGCATTTACATTTAAGAGTGCTTATTAGAGATAGATTGGTATGAAGTTTGCACCAAAACATTTTTCAAATTGCAAAACAAAAGGAGTAATTACCGTATTTTTTCGGCGTATAACGTGCACGTTTTTCCCCTTAAAATCAGGGAAAAATCGTGGGTGCGCGTTATATGCTGATTTGCTGTCTCTGAGCGCCGCCGCTGACATATACCGAGCGCAGTACACTCGGGTACACTCGGCTATGCTCTGCCATGCTTGGCTCTGCTTGCGGTCACGCCCTGTGCCGCTTCCTAGACTTTATGCGAGAGGAGCCGAGCATGGCCAAGTGTACCCAAATGTACTGCGCTCGGTATATGTCGTCGTCGGCGCTCAGAGACAGCGCGGGAGAACACCACCAATGCCGCAGACGGATGCCGGTCCGGACAAGGACGCCGATGGACGCCAGGCAAGACACCGACGAGGGGCATTAAACTGTAAGTAAACTGTAAAGTAATTCATTTTTTTCCCTTCTAGACTATGGGTGCGCGCTATACACTGGTGCGCGCTATACGAAGATAAATACGGTAATTTCCTTCTACCTGGATTTTGCAAACGCATTCGATACAGTTCCCCACACACGGCTCATGTGTAAGGTAAAGTCTACAGGATTGGAAATATCAGTTTGTAAATGGATAGAAAACTGTCTAAAAGACAGAATTTAAAGAGTAGTGGTTAATGCTTCTTACTCTGAATGGTCTAAGGTTGTCAGTGGTGTACCCCAAGGTTCAGTGTTGGGACCCTTACTTTTTAATATCTTTATAAATGATATTGGGTCTGAGATCAAAAGTAAAATTTCTGTCTTTGCAGATGACACCAAGCTATGCAGTGGAAAAACGTCTTTAAAGAATGTCGCCAATTTACAAGCCCACCTCAATGCTCTGTCTAATTGGGCGACTATGTGGCAGATGAGGTTTAATGTTGATAAATGTAAAGTTATGCACTTGGGGGCTAAGAATATGCATGTATCATACATACTAGGAGGAGTACAACTGGAGGGATCTGTAGTGGAGAAGGATCTGGGGATTTTGGTAGATCATAAGCTCAATAATGGCATGCAATGCCAAGCTGCGGTTTCCAAAGTCCTTTCTTGTATTAAGAGAGGCATGGACTCCAGAGAGAGAGATATATAATTTTGCCCCTGTACAAATCATTAGTATGACCTCATCTGGAATATGCAGTTCAGTTTTGAGTTCCAGTTCTCAAGAAGGATATTGGGGAACTGGAGAAGGTGCAGAGAGGGGCAACCAAACTGATAAGAGACATGGAGTAGCTCAGCTATGAGAAAAGATTGGAGGAACTGAATTTATTCACTCTTGGGAAGAGGAGAGTAAAGGGTGAAATAATCAACATGTAAAACTTTGTGTGAACTTGGTGTTGAGTTATTCCCTTTATGGTCAACACTGAGGACAAGGGGACACTCTTTACGTCTAGAAGAAAAGAGATTTCACCTCCAAATACGGAAAGGTTTCTTCACAGTAAGAGCTGGGTGGAGGGAGGAGGGAGGAGGAGGACCTGTGTGGTATCAGCTCACACCAGGCATTCAGGCAATATGCTTGGTACAATCATGACATCACACATGTCAGGAGTCTGAGGACAGATCAGACTATACACATTATACAGTAATACAGTGTACTTCAAGTTCAGTCACTCACTGGGGCTCTGCTCTGCTGACTGCATCCAATGACTCTGTCCAGCACAAACCCTGCCTCGATGCCTCCAGCTATCACCAATCACCAGCCACTGACTTCTCCATTTGGCTATACTAACATGTCTGCATGTGAGCGACGCTGCCACTGTACACACAGGATAGGCTACAGAATACCGGGAGGGAGAGCTGGCCTCTACAAATGACGGTCACAAGGAGGCAGGCTCCAGGGTCACATGACTAGACTCGGTATACGAGTCACAACTCTCAGTCCCTGAATCATGTATGGGCAGCGCTGGCAGTACTGGAGGAGACCAGAGACACAGTCAGGTCACTGATCTAATCATAGAGTCGCTTTTGTTCCGTTGGAAGGCTCAGGACATCCTCCAGTGCGGCGCTGCGCCTATAATGATACTACGTTTGCCTGCCTGAGTACATGTAACATACTGCAGAGGCGCCGGGCAGCATCCCCTGCATTATACAGCACGGCACCCGTGAGCCAACACTTACATAACACAGAGACAGGGAGTAGGGAAACCAGCGGCCGGGCGCTCTAGGCGGCAGTGCGCCCCCAGGCGGCTGCCTAATTTGCCTAGTGGTAGCGCCGGCCCTGTGTGGTATCAGCTCACACCACACTTATGTGCAAATTGTGATATTGTTTGTTTTAGATAGTAACATATATGTTTGTCATCATGTATATGATAATCTGTATTGCCCTGTGTGACAGACTCATCAGAAGACAAAGGCATTTGGAGGGGACTGAATGCTAGCCTCTTGCCTTGCAATCATGGGCCCTGGCATTTAGGGGAACGGTGCTCTTTGTGAGCTGTATGCCTGGGGATTCTTGAGGTGGTGTTACTTTGGATTCAGGTCCATGTCCCCCCCAAGACAGGAGAGAAGACATCACAAGTGAGTCTGCACAACACTACACTGACACAGTAACACACAGGCACATAAATCCCCCCCCTGATCACCCCCCACCCCCCTGTCACAGTGTCACTGAATGCAGTGATCATATATGTACTGATCACTGCATTTTTTGTCAGTGTGACAGTTAGTGTGACAGGCAGTTAGTGTTAGGTCCAGAGTAGCCCCCATACCCCCCCTAATAAAGTTTTAACACCTTGATCACCGCCCTAGTTAACCCTTTCACCCCCTATTGCCAGTGGTACTAAGCGATCATTTTTCTGAACGCTGTATTAGTGTCACTGTTGCCGCTAGGTTGCTATTTTTTTTTTAATGCGATTTTTTTTTACTAAAGACTTGTGGCTGAATACATTTTGGCCTAAACTTTAGTTTATTTTATTTTTCTTATAACAAAAAGTAAAAAATATTGATTTTTTTCAATGCGAATTTTGTTTGGGAGCCACGTTGCACGACCGCGCAATTGTCTGTTAAAGCGACACAGTGCCGAATTGTAAAAACGCCTCTGGGCATTAGCGGTAAATGATGAAAGCACTCAAGCAGATTGTGGGACGTTTCTTTGCACCCTGTATCTATGTGATTGTCTATTGCCTGTAGACATGTGCAAAAGGAAAAAATTTGTTTAGTTTCGTTTTAATTCGTTATTTAATTAATTACGTTAAGTTAAATTCCTTAAATTTGTTAAATTTGTTTTCGGAATTTGATCGTTTGATAGAAATTTGAAAAAACCCGCTCGAATTCGGTCGTTTTCAACTGAATTCGAAAAAAAGGTCGAATTCGTAAGCATTTCTACCGGATTCGATAATATTTCTACCGGATTCGATAATATTTCTACCGGATTTGATCATATTTTGATCGGATTCGAAAACATTTCAACAGAATTCAATAATATTTCATCCGCTATCGTTAATATTTCAACCAAATTCGATGATATTTCAACCGGATTGGAAATTATTTCAACTGAATTTGAAATTATTTCAACTGAATTTGAAATTATTTCAGCTGAATTTGAAATTATTTCAACCGAATTTGAAATTATTTCCACCGGATTGGAAATTATTTCAACCGAATTTGAAATTATTTCAACCGGATTTGATTGTATATATTTGTATTATTATATTTGATTACATTCTATTAAATTATTGTATTTGATTACATTCTATTAAATTCTATTCTGTTCTTTACTAATCTTTGATTTTCATTCTATTGTTTTATTTTTTTATATTCTATTTTATTGTATTCTTTTTTAGAAATCGATTAATATTTTTTATATTTTGATTCAAACTTGCTTTCAATTTTCATTCGAATTTGTTTTCGATTCGAATGGTTTTCGAATTCGATTCAAATAGAATTGTTTTCTAATTCGATTCAAATTTTTTTGAATTTGTTTCGAATTAGTTTCGAACTCGAATTTCGTGCGCGTTTTTTCGAATTTGTTTAAATTCGTTAATTTTGTAATTTGGAAATTCGGATGCATCCGAATTTCCGAATAATGAAAAATGTGTCCGAATTCGTAACGAAACGAAATGCACATGTCTAATTGCCTGTTCTCTTAATAATCCACTAGAAGGGGGCCATTGCTATCCCTCCACCTGTCGCATGGGGGCTGCCTCTCTGAAAATATTGACTTCTTTACCCAAAAAGAAAGTCAATACAAGCTTATGCAGGATAGTGCCTGCTCACATAGGCTGTGTATGGAGATAATATGCACCTACCCCCTCATAGGTCTCGGCCGGATATGAAATAATAATGGAAAGCATCCATCGTGTGATTCCGTTTATTAAAAAAAGGAGCAAACATAAAAGAAGGCTACTTACATTTAAAAGTGCCTGTCCTGGCACTGGGGCTGCCGGTTTATAATCTAGTAGTGCAGGGATCCGCCGTGCTCTCACTGCCTCCGTGAGTGGCGTGCGTTCCACCTCCTAGAGACCAACAATCAGCAGGGCCAGAAATGGCGTACGTTGCGTGACCAGGTACTGCCTCGACGTACGTTTCGTAATAACGTCCTCAGGAACGCTTGGGTTTTTTGTATAAATCACACATAACATGTTACATGACTGCATCCATTTTTGTATTTACCATACACTGATTTGAATTAGAACAAATAAAGTTTAGATTGACTTTCTTTTTGGGTAAAGAAGTCAATATTTTCTGGTAAGCAGACTACATATCACAGTCTGGTGAAGGATCACAGTTCTAGAAGTTTATCACAGCAACACAGAATGGACGTTTCGAATTTGTTTTGATGGACTTTTCATTATTGTTTTTCCAGGATTGGGACTTATCACTTATTTGAATTTTGTTTTTCACTTTATTTGCTATCATTGTGTGTTTTTCATCATTGAATCCTATACTTTGGTTGATTTACTAAGGAGTAGTTGCTCTAAGTGTCTTGTGACCATTAACTCTTGCTGCTATTCCATTTTGCACTAACTCCCTGTTATGTCCAATGACTACATTCATACATATTCCCTCCCCCCTTTAGACACTGTACACAATGCGTTTGGGGCTTTGGCTTCTAAAATACATCTGCCTGTATCCAGTTAAGTTTCAAGAAATTCTCTCCATTGTGGGATTATCAAGCAGAACATACCAGCCTCAAGTAAGTCCCTATATGTCTGGCCCTTTTTGTGTGCCTTAGATATGCATATTCTATGCTATTTATTGGAACTAAATTACTTCATTCTTCTCTTGACCATATATATTAGGTAGGATCTATGCATGAGCTGTTTCCATTGTCCTCAGTGGTTAGAAAGCGGATGATTCAGCATCAAAACCTTTCTCCCCCACTATCTCAGCTGGACAATTGATAACAGGCAACGGCAAATCGATTTTATAGTACAATCCTTCATATGTGATATACAGTATCTCACAAAAGTGAGTACACCCCTCACATTTTTGTAAATATTTTATTATATCTTTTCATGTGACAACATGTAAGAAATTACAAAAAATCTGTTTCTATGATCTTCTTCAGGGGTGGTTTATCAAATGACATAGTGTTTGAACAATTAGTAAGTGTACAGCTTGTTTAACAGTGTAAATTTGATGTTCCCTCAAAATAACTCAACACACAGCCATTAATGTCTAAACCGCTGGCAACAAAAATGGGTACACCCCTAAGTGAAAATGTCCAAATTGGGCTCAAAGTGTCAATATTTTGTGTGGCCACTATTATGTTCCAGCACTGCCTTAACCCTCTTGGGCATGAAGTTCACCAGAGCTTCACAGGTTGCCACTGGAGTCCTCTTCCACTCCTCCATGATGACATCACAGAGCTGGTATCCACCAGCTCTGTGATGTCATCATGGAGGAGTGGAAGGGAGACCTTTTCTGTCACCATGATCTATCAGCTTACAAAATGTTATGGGTTTTTTGTATAATTCACGCATAACATGTTACATGACTGCATCCATTTTTGTATTTACCATACACTGATTTGAATTAAAACAAATAAAGTTTAGATTGATTTTATACATTTGTATCTTCTGTGCCCGTTAAAATCCCATTACAGAGGGTTTGGTTTTGGTATGTAGCATTCAGGGATGTGGGCATAATTTACAATCCCCATCAACAGTCTTCCTATGTTCACGCGTATGTTTGTGGGTGGGTGTGTGTTGTCATAATGCCTCATAAGTGCCATGAATAAAGTGGTGTAATGAATTATAGGAGGTACATCAATATAAATATAATATAATATAATAAATACAGGTGAAGCCCCTTCCCTTCCCCACTGCAGAAAATGAGGCAGGGAAGTTTTGTACTGGACAGAGAGATTTGGGGAGGATTAAGGTTTTTGCAGAGAGATTTGAGGGGGAGGGGTTAAGATTTGGGCGGGAGGAGAAATTTGAGGAGAGAGAAGATTTGTGTGTGAAGAAGGAATGAGGAGGGAAAGGTTTGTGCTGGAAGGGTGGATTTCAGCAGAGGAGGAGATTTGAGTTTGGAGTGGGTTGGTCATTTTGCATTTTTGTTCGGGGAGAATTTTGGATTGAAGAGGGCATTTGTGTTTGAGGGGAGGTGAACTTGCAGATTAGGGCTGGATTTTGTAGGGGTGGAAGGGGTGTTTTTGCTGAGAGGAGAAGATGGGAGAGATTAAGGCTTTCTGGGGGGATTTTGAACTTTCCTGACTCCAGCACTCTGGGCGTTACACACTCTTGACCTCTACAATCTGTACCTTTTATATATTCCTGACCCCTGCTCTGTGTGCATTATACACCCAACGCTTGCATTCTGCACATTATACACTCCTGACTCCAGCACAGGGTGCGTTACACATTCTTGACCCCTGCACTCTGTAGATTACACACCCTGACCTCTGAATTGTGTGCATTAGGAGGAATATACAAGAAGGTATACGCAGCAGCCCGGGTGCACACTCTCTTGTAGCAAAGTCCTTGAGTACCTTACAGTGGCTCTGGGTGGAAGTCAGATAAATTGTGTAACATGTGCTGTGATGTAGCACTAATTGTCTGAGTGGCTGAATTTCCATGGAAAGATTACACTGTAAAGTGACTACATTCCAAACATAGCCCTGGTTTTTAAAGTAACAGTCAAAGATACACAATGACCCTGTCTTACTTGTCCAAACACTGGCCCCAATATAGGAGCCTTCAGGATCTTCAGGGTCTGGATTTCATAGGGATCGACCACGAACCTGGATATGTATAGTACCCTGTGACAAACTATATGCATTGCACAAAGTGGTGAGGTGCAGAAGCCAGTGCTTGAAGCAACATTACAGGCCGTCCCTACTGCATGGGGTTCGCATATGGAACCCAAGGTTTTACTAAGGTTTCACGGATCTGGATTAGGGATGAGCCGAACTCCCCCCCCCCCCCGTTCGGTTCGCACCAGAACCTGTGAAAAGACCAAAAGTTTGTGTGAACTTAAGAACCCCATTAAAGTCTATGGGACTCGAACGTTTGAAATCTAAAATGCTCATTTTAAAGGCTGACAGGGACAGTTCTAAGCACTGGAAACATGCGCTGTTTCACAGGCATACTATAGACACCCCCCAGGTACAAAATTTAAAGGAATATTTCACTTTCATTGTTTCACTTTAAGCATTATTAAAATAACTGCTCCCAAAAAAACTGCAGTTTTTTTTAAATCTTTTTTGCATTGATACATGTCCTCTGGGGCAGGACCCAGGTCCCCAAACACTTTATGACAATAACTTGCATATAAGCCTTTAAAATGAGCACTTTAGATTTCTCCCATAGACTTTTCCAGGGTGTTCTGCGGCTTTTCGAACTTGCCGCGAACACCCAAAATTGTTTGCTGCTCAGGGAACAGGCAATGTTCGATTTGAACATGAGTTTGACTCGACCTCGAAGCTAATATATAATGTGCCTCTAGTTTTACTTTCGTTTTTAAAATGGTTTCATGTTTCTGTGAAGTAGAGAAGACACACAGAACAAAAACAAACACATCCAGGGCAGTGTTTTGTTTTTAAAATGAATCTGATTGGTTCTGAGGAGTTTTAGACACACAGCTTATACCACAGTGAAAATATGCCATGAGTTTTTTCATAAGGAGTCAGACAACCAGGAAGTGTGGAGATCAGAGAAGTATTACAGCTACTTAAAAGCAAAAACGAACAATGAGAACATGAAAACAGCACTACATTAAGGTAAAGGTAGCTATTTAGCTAAAAAAAAAAAAAAATCCTTTAGTGATCCTTTAATTGAATAATCCAAAGATAAAATAGTAAAGTAGATAAGTGTAATATAAGAGTTAATTCTCCCTGAGGGACGAATGCCCATCACATAAGACCACTAGCAAAAAACTGAGGACTCATGGAGTGGAGTAGGGTTATAGGGGAGGAGCCCAGAGGGAGTATATTCTAAAGCTTTGCCAGTAAATCAACTGAAGTTATGGGCCTAGAACTTAGGATCTATGAATATCTAGCCTGTGTCTTGTACTATAAGATTAAGATATGTTTTTACATACCCCTATCCACCTACCTATATACCATTACCTACCCCAAGCTGTCTGACTATCTTCTACTCTGTCCACGTTTAGACGATCACTGAAAACCCTTCTCTCTTTAGAGAAGCCTACCCTTCCTCTACCCAACAACTGTATTTCCACTTACTTCATCAGCTTATCCTCCACAGTTATTACCTTTTGTATCTCTTGACCCTCCCTATTAGATTGTAAGCTCTAACGAGCTTACAACCTACTGTACTAAATTGTATTGTAATTGTACTGTCTGCCTTTATGTTGTAAAGCACTAAGTAAACTGTTGGCGCTATATATATCCTGCATGATAATAATGCTAATATCCTGCTGCTTCTTAACGGCCTGTCCAAATGTACTGGGCTGGATGTAGTTTCTAATCATTGCTGGCTGCCATTGCTTTTTTTTACAAGCCATTTTGTTTAAATGGTGACAGTACTGGTATTCTACAATAATTGGTAAGGTTTATTATCCCTAGTTAAAACTTCTCATTTCCTAGGCCAGTTTTACACTGCTAAATGCTCTGTATGATCATACTTCCTGTATAAAAGACAAAGCCTGTGCCCTTTTCTCTAGAAAATGGGGCACAGACTGCTGCTATTTAAAATTGACCTCCGTTGCAGGGGCGGATCCATAGTCTAGTCTCGGGAGGGGCACTACCAGAATTTTTTTTTTGGAAGCAATTTATCAGGGCTGGTGTTAGCGCTTCAATGATCACAGCACCATGGTTGATATGGTATCAGGATAATTAAAGCGCAGTATTTATATATTACATTGTAATATAAAATGTAAATGTTCAACTCACCATAATGCAGAATCAGTGGGAGCCCCTAGTGTGTCACTTGCCACACCACCTGCAACCAGATACAGCTTATTACTTGCCACACATTGCGGATTGTCACTTGCCACATCACCTGACACACGTTGTGGAATGCCACTTGCCTGCCACCAGATGCAGATTGTCACTTGCCACGTCACCTGCCACATGTTGCAGATTGTCACTTGCCACGTCACCTGCCACATGTTGTGGATTGTCGCTTGCCACAAGTTGAGGATTGTCACATCACCTGCCACATGTTGCGGATGTCACTTGCCACAAGTTGTGGATTGTCACATCACCTGCCACATGTTGCGGATTGTCACTTGCAACAAGTTGCGGAATGTCACTTGCCTGCCACCAGATGCAGATTGTCACTTGCCATGTCACCTGCCACATGTTGCAGGTTGTCACTTGACACATCACCTGCCACATGTTGCGGAATATCACTTGCCATGTCTTTTTTTTTTTTTTTTTAAAGTGTATTTTGTGCGTGAACTCGAGAGAGAGGAGCCGGACTGCAGGAGTTGGGAGTAGGCAGACCCTCCCCCCGGAGGCAATCACCATCCTTCTCCATGCCCCCGGTGGCAATGGCGGGTGTGAGGGGGGGCCTCCCACTCACCCCGCCCTACCTGCTCCACTTGGGAGCCCAACTGGGGCCCAACAGGACCCCATCGGGGCAGAGGGACTCCCCCTATGAGGGAGTGAGGGGGCCCAACCCACCAAGCCAGCCCCGTAGGTCCTTCGCCTCTCTTTAGGAGACCGCATGGCCAAAGTGCGTGCGTATTAAACCAATTTTGTGTGCGTGCAAGTGTGGTGGTTTTTGTGGGGGGTGGGGGGTGGGCGTACTAAGCACAGGCGTACCTTGCATAGCACACCCACCGGGAGCCGGGCTGAGACCACCAAACTCAATTCACATGTAGCCGAGACCGAGATCCGAACCCTTGGCTGCAGAGGTGAACGGCTTGTCAGCGCAGTGCCAATCACGTTGAGCCACCACAGCTCCCGCTTGCCATGTCACCTGCCACAAGTTGCGGAATGCCACTTGCCTGCAAAGGACCCAAGAAGAGGATTTAGGTTGCTCTGTGCAGAACCACTGCACAGAGCAGGTAAGCATAATATGTTTATTATTTTTAAACCACTTTGCATCCAGGCCATATCTGACACTTTACTCTTACATGTAAAAATCATATTTTTTTGCTAGAAAATTACCCTATAGAATGGCGGTCATTGCAACTTTTTTTCCCACAAAACTGTAAAGTTAGCCCAATTTTTTTGCATAATGAGAAAGATGAAGTTATGCCAAGTAAATAGATACCTAACATGTCACGGTTCAAAATTGCACACGCTCATGGAATAGCGCCAAACTTCAGTACTTAAAAATCCCCATAGGCAATGGTTTACATTTTCTTTACTGGTTACATGTTTTGAGTTACAGAGGAGGTCTAGGGCTAGAATTTTTACTCTCACTCTAACGTTCGCGGCGACCCCTCAGACCGCGTACACACGAACGGTCCAACCCGATGAGAATGGTCCAACAGACCGTTTTCATCGGTTCACCGCTGAAGTGGCCTGATGGTCTGATGTGCCATCAGTTCAAAATCCGATCAGAACGCGGTGACGTAAAACACAACGACGTGCTGAAAAAACTAAGTTCAATACT
Source organism: Rana kukunoris (assembly GCA_029574335.1). NCBI lineage: Eukaryota > Metazoa > Chordata > Amphibia > Anura > Ranidae > Rana > Rana kukunoris. The sequence goes on along the minus strand of CM056056.1, from coordinate 162,302,785 downwards.
TCCAAGCATGCGTCGACTTGATTCTGAGCATGTGGGGGGTTTTGAACGGATGCTTTTGCGTACTAACGATCAGTCTGATTTTAAAGCAAGTTTTAAAACTTTGTTCCGAAGGACGACAGACCGATGGGCTGTACACACAGTCGGTTTGGAGCGATGAAACTGGACTTCAGTCCATTCTCATCAGTTTGAACCGATCGTGTGTACGCGGCCTCACATGCGTGGTTTGAACACCGTTTTCATATGTGGGCGGGACTTAAGTATGCGTTTGTTTCTGCGTGCGAGCACATGGGGACAAGGGCACTTTAAAAAATTAAATACAATTTTATTGTTAATTATACTTTCTTTTTTTCACTTTTATTCCTATTACAAGTAATGTAAACATCCCTTGTAATAGGAATAAGCATGACAGGTCCTCTTTACAATGAGATATGGGGTCAATAAGACCCCACATCTCACCTCCTAGGCTGGGAAGCCTGAAATCAAAACAATAAATAAATCGATCTCAGCTTCCCAGCCGAGATGGCGCTGTTTTTTTTTTTTTTTTAAATGCAGAGGCCAGGCGTGACTTCATAACATCGCGCCTGGCCTCCGACGATCAGAGACACTGGCGTATATCTGGTCCGCCAGAAATCTCTATCATCAACATCCAAGGCTGTTGGATCTGTTCTCTAACTCACGGATCGCTCCGCTCCCAACATTCTACCACTTTTACAAGGTTTGTTTTTTTTTTTACTCTCCGAGTAGGTAAGTTCTCTTTATCTACTGACCACAGCTCCTTCTCTCTTTGCTCCTCTTATCTTATCAGGTTAATTTCTAGATGCTGATCAAATCTCTTCTCCTCCATCTAGGGCGGACACCCCATTCTTCTCAACCAAGACTCCCACAATGTTTTAAATTTGTTAAAGTTGCCACGCTTAGTCAGAACTGCTTTTTCTTTCCACACTCTCTCGTTTATTACATTAACACATTCTGCCGATGTCGGTCTTTTCTGTGATTGCCAATTTTGTGCTATTACTTTTGTGGCCTAAAACAGACACCTCAATACCACTTCCATAATGCATTTTTGAACATGCCTCTCCTCTATACAACCCAATAGGCATATCTCGGCCTCCAATTCCAGAGTTATCCCAAAGGTCCTATTTATGATGTCCACCACCTTGACCCAGTATTTGTGTAACTTTGGGCATTTCCACATCATGTGTATAAGGTCACCTGTGTCTTGACATCTAGGGCACTGCTCATCTAGTATATATAATCTTGGAATAATTTTGGGGTGTAGTAAGCTCTATGCACTAAGAATAAATGGTATACTCTCTGTGATGGGGAGAGTGACACCAATGTCATCAGCTCCAATATTCGTTTCCATTGTTCGGATGTTATAGGGCCTATTTCCTCCTCTCATTTTCCCTTGCTTTTACCCACATTCTCCTCAGATATAGAGCCACCGCTAATCTGCTTGTATAGTTCTGAAATAACAACTATACCATATACTTCTACAGAAATTACCATCCCCCTGAAGAGACCCCAACTGGTTGAAACGCATCGGGATCTACAGTATAAACCCACAATCATATGCAATATATCAACATATGTAATGTTCATATCTATATAATCATGGAATGTGATCATGATTCCTTTTATCTCTGTAACGTTTTTATATTTGTCAATTAATTTATTGTAATACCAAAGCCCTTGTTATTAAATACCTTTTACTACCACCATCTTACATAGATTTTTTGACATTGCTGCCTAAAAGCCCCATCGGGGAAACTCTCTTTTCTTAGTTCTGAAATAAGGCCTTTAGATGTTCCAGACTTAATTAGCCGTTGAAGGTGAGGGATTTTTTTTTTCATCTCAATGAGTGTGTTTTGAATTGGGCTTGGAGTGCATGCCTTATCTGCAAATACATATAGAACAAGAAGTTTGGCATTGTGTACTCTCTGCTTAGATTCCAGTGTGTTTCTTTTATATAGTTGCACCAGTCTGGTTATGCCCCGCTTTTCCCATTCCTTTAACTTTCCCATAGCTTGGATTTCTTGTAGATGTTTATTCTCCCAAAGAGGGAAATATTACGTTAGCCTAGGGTTGCCACCTTTTCCTCAAGCCAAACCCGAACACGCCACTACATATGGTGGGTGTGGCCATATTGAGGGAGGGGCCTCACGATGCATGATTAAATTAAACAAAATAATTATTTTACCTATAAAATATGCTTACTTTGCTGTGCCACAAGTAAGAGTCTCACTGACATGAATAAACCTTAGCACAATCATTTAAAAAAAATAAAACTCTTCCATTACTACAGAGGTAAGTGCAGTGGAGATCAGGGGCATTAGTTCACCTTTTAATTTTCATTAAGTACAGAGGGTATTACAGTATGTGCAGGGAGGGAGTGCAGAATTTACAACAGTATATACAAGAGTGTGGCGCATATGTTGGTATGTGTAGGAAAGGAGTGCAAAGTGTAAGACATTATGTACAGGAAATGAGTGCAGAGGGTAGGTATTACTTGCAGGAAAGGAGTGAAGAGGGTGTAACAGTGACCAGTATATGCAGTAGAGGAGTGTGGAGGGTATGATGGGAGCACTATGTACAGGAGAGGAGTGCGAGGGTATGATGGGGGCAGTATGAACATGAGAGGAGTGTGGAGGGTATGACAGTGGGCAGTATGTACAGGAGAGGAGTGTGGAGGGTATGACAGTGGGCAGTATGTACAGGAGAGGAGTGTGGAGGGTATGATGGGGGCAGTATGAACAGGAGAGGAGTGTGGAGGGTATGACAGTGGGCACTATGTACAGGAGAGGAGTGTGGAGGGTATGACAGTGGGCACAATGTATAGGAGTGGAAGGATGTTTAGGGACTGCATAGTGGTTAAGCGGGTCATACATGAATTGAAATTACACCAATTATGCAGAGACCAGCCATAGTCGATCTATGTATGGGCTAGCTGGTTTTACACGAGTCAATCTATTAATTGACTTGAGTACAACCAGCCTGTTTTTCCAAAAACAATCAGTGCTGCCAGCTATAGATAGCAACACTGATCATTGTACTCACTGGCAGAACACAACAACAGTACAGGAGTGATTCCCCCATCCACAGGTCAGCGGGTGAGAGGGTGTGTGGGGACAGGCTAGGGAGAGATACCAGTCAGTGGCTGGGTAGGCACTGGCTAGTATCAGAGCCAGATACACACAGGTTACATACGTCACGATCGTTAGAGCGAGAGCAATAATTCTAGCACTAGATCTACTCTGTAGCTCTAAACATGTAACCTAAAAAAATTTAAAGCATCGCTTAGGATACCAAAAAAAATCGTGCTAACTTTAGTGTTTTTTTTTAATGAATGAAACAGTTTATTTCCAAAAAAAAAACACGTTTGAAAAATTGCTGAGCAAATACAGTACCGTGCTAGAGCTGCACAATTAATCGTTAAAAAATTGTGATCTTGATTCAACCCCCCTGACATCTCCAATGCAGAGTTTGCTGATTCTTTCATATAACAAGTGGAGAGACTTTCAGCTGTCAAAAGAAAATATCTGGACAGTCTGCTAAGTTAGCAGGAAACATTGGGGCTGATTTACTAATGAATCTGCGCTGCGCCGGTACATGCCTTAATTAGTGCGCTGGATGAAGCCCTAATTAGGCGCATGAACCGGCGGCAGCAGCAGCGCGATGTGATTGATAAGTAAAGCCGCCGCCGAACTCCCTGTATAAGTCTATGGGGGGAAATCTTAATAGTGAATTTTAAAGGCTAATCTGCAAGTTTTGTCCTATAAAGTGTTTGGGGACCTCAGTCCTGCCCCAGGGGATATGTACCAATGCTTTTTTTATTTTTTAAAACGGCCGTTTTTTCGGGAGCAGTGATTTTAATAATGCTAAAAGTGCAATAATAAAAGTGTAATTTTCCTTTAAATTTCGTACTATGGGGGGCTCTAATGTCAGCATGTGAAAAAGCGCATGTTTCCCGTGGTTAGAACTGTCTCTGCACAAAATGTCATTTTTCAAAGGAAAAAAGCCATTTAAAACTGACTCGCGGCAATAATGAATTGTCGGCTCCCGGCAATTGCAGGAGAATTCATTCATTAAAAAAAGGAAAAAAAAAGCGTGGGGGTCCCCCCAAATTCAATAACCAGACCCTTTAGGTCTGGTATGGATATTAAGGGGAACCCCGCCGTCAATTTAAAAAAAAAAATGACGTGGGGTTCCCCCCAAATATCCATAACCAGACCCTTCGGGTCTGGTGTGGAATTTAAGGGGAACTCCACTCCAAATTTTTAAAAAAATGGCGTGGAGTCCCCCCTAAAATCCACACCAGACCCCTTATCCGAGCACGTTGACCTGGCCGGCCGCAGAAAAGAGGGGGGGACAGAGCGCGGCCCCCCCCTCTCCTGAACCGCACCAGGCCACATGCCCTCAACATTGGGAGGGTGTTTTGGGGTGCCCCCCAAAACACCTTGTCCCCATGTTGATGAGGACAAGGGTCTCTTCCCCACAACCCTTGCCCGGTGGTTGTGGGGGTCTGCGGGCAGGAGGCTTATCGAAATCTGGAAGACCCCTTTAACAAACGGGCCCCCCAGATCCCGGCCCCCCCCCCTGTGTGAAATGGTAATGGGGTACCTTGTACCTCTACCATTTCACGAGTAAAAAAAATGTAAAGGGTTAAAAAAGACAAGAGCCGGTTTTGGACAAGTCCTTTATTATCTTCTTTCTTCTTTCCTTCGGGTTTCTTCTTCCTCCTCCTTCTTCCTCTGCTTCTGTCTTGGGTCTTCTATTCCCGCATCTTGCCCGGCGTGTTCTTCCATCTTCTGTTCCTCCCGCTGTCCTTCTCGTCCGCATCTTCTCCTTCTTGTTCTTCTTCGCCGGAGCGGCCGCTTCCAATTGAAATCCCCGCTGTCTGCCGGACCACGCCCCCCCTCTGACGCCTCGGGCAAGCTCTTAGGAGTGTGCTGCCAGTGCGTCAGAGGGGGGCGTGGTCACATGTCAGAGGGCGGCCAATTCAATTTGAAGCTCGTGCGCGGCTTTTTCTTTGCCAGAGTCGCCGCTTCCAATTGAATTGCCCGCTTTCTGGAACATGTGACCACGCCCCCCTCTGACGCACTGGCACCACACGGGGACTTTCCTAAGAGCTCGCCCGTGGCGTCAGAGGGGGGGCGTGGTCCGGCAGACAGCGGGGATTTCAATTGGAAGCGGCCGCTCCGGCGAAGAAGAAGAAGGAGAAGATGCGGACGAGAAGGACAGCGGAAGAAGATGGAAGAACACGCCGGGCAAGATGCGGGAATAGAAGACCCAAGACAGAAGCAGAGGAAGAAGAAGATGGAGGAGGAAGAAACCCGAAGGAAAGAAGAAAGAAGATAATAAAGGACTTGTCAAAAACCGGCTCTTGTCTTTTTTTACACTGACACTTTTTTTTTACTCGTGAAATGGTAGAGGTACAAGGTACCCCATTACCATTTCACACAGGGGGGGGGGCCGGGATCTGGGGGGCCCGTTTGTTAAAGGGGTCTTCCAGATTTCGATAAGCCTCCTGCCCGCAGACCCCCACAACCACCGGGCAAGGGTTGTGGGGACGAGACCCTTGTCCTCATCAACATGGGGACAAGGTGTTTTGGGGGGCACCCCAAAACACCCTCCCAATGTTGAGGGCATGTGGCCTGGTGCGGTTCAGGAGAGGGGGGGGGCCGCGCTCTGTCCCCCCCTCTTTTCTGCGGCCGGCCAGGTCAACGTGCTCGGATAAGGGGTCTGGTGTGGATTTTAGGGGGGACTCCACGCCATTTTTTTTTTAATTTGGAGTGGAGTTCCCCTTAAATTCCACACCAGACCCGAAGGGTCTGGTTATGGATATTTGGGGGGAACCCCACGTCATTTTTTTAAAAAAATGATGGCGGGGTTCCCCTTAATATCCATATCAGACCTGAAGGGTCTGGTTATTGAATTTGGGGGGACCCCCACGTCATTTGAATAATTATTTTAAAAATCGTACCATGGGGGGGGGGGGGGGAATGTCAGCAGGTGAAAAAAACGCACTTTTCCCGTGGTTAGAAATATGTCTTTGCACAAAATGACATTCTGAAAAAAAAAAAAAAAAAAGCCATTTAAAACTGACTCGCGGCAATAATGAATTGTCGGCTCCCGGCAATTGCAGGAGAATTCATTCATTAAAAAAACGAAAAAATAAAGCGTGGGGGTCCCCCCAAATTCAATAACCAGACCCTTTAGGTCTGGTATGGATATTAAGGGGAACCCCGCCGTCAATTTAAAAAAAAAATGACGTGGGGTTCCCCCCAAATATCCATAACCAGACCCTTCGGGTCTGGTGTGGAATTTAAGGGGAACTCCACCCCAAATAAAAAAAAAATGGTGTGGAGTCCCCCCTAAAATCCACACCAGACCCCTTATCCGAGCACGTTGACCTGGCCGGCCGCAGAAAAGAGGGGGGGACAGAGCGCGGCCCCCCCCCTCTCCTGAACCGCACCAGGCCACATGCCCTCAACATTGGGAGGGTGTTTTGGGGTGCCCCCCAAAACACCTTGTCCCCATGTTGATGAGGACAAGGGTCTCTTCCCCACAACCCTTGCCCGGTGGTTGTGGGGGTCTGCGGGCAGGAGGCTTATCGAAATCTGGAAGACCCCTTTTACAAAGGGGCCCCCCAGATCCCGACCCCCCCCCTGTGTGAAATGGTAATGGGGTACCTTGTACCTCTACCATTTCACGAGTAAAAAAAATGTAAAGGGTTAAAAAAGACAAGAGCCGGTTTTTGACAAGTCCTTTATTATCTTCTTTCTTCTTTCCTTCGGGTTTCTTCTTCCTCCATCTTCTTCTTCCTCTGCTTCTGTCTTGGGTCTTCTATTCCCGCATCTTGCCCGGCGTGTTCTTCCATCTTTTTCCGCTGTCCTTCTCGTCCGCATCTTCTTCTCCTTCTTCTTCTTCGCCGGAGGCGCCGCTTCCAATTGAAATCCCCGCTGTCTGCCGGACCACGCCCCCCCCCCCTCTGACGCCACGGGCAAGCTCTTAGGAAAGTCCCCGTGTGGTGCCAGTGCGTCAGAGGGGGGCGTGGTCACATGTTCCAGAAAGCGGGCAATTCAATTGGAAGCGGCGACTCTGGCAAAGAAAAAGCCGCGCACGAGCTTCAAATTGAATTGGCCGCCCTCTGACATGTGACCACGCCCCCCTCTGACGCACTGGCAGCACACTCCTAAGAGCTTGCCCGAGGCTTCAGAGGGGGGGCGTGGTCCGGCAGACAGCGGGGATTTTAATTGGAAGCGGCGCCTCCGGCGAAGAAGAAGAAGGAGAAGAAGATGCGGACGAGAAGGACAGCGGGAGGAACAGAAGATGGAAGAACACGCCGGGCAAGATGCGGGAATAGAAGACCCAAGACAGAAGCAGAGGAAGAAGAAGGAGGAGGAAGAAGAAACCCGAAGGAAAGAAGAAAGAAGATAATAAAGGACTTGTCAAAAACCGGCTCTTGTCTTTTTTTACACTGACACTTTTTTTTTCTCGTGAAATGGTAGAGGTACAAGGTACCCCATTACCATTTCACACAGGGGGGGGGGGCGGGATCTGGGGGGCCCCTTTGTTAAAGGGGTCTTCCAGATTTCGATAAGCCTCCTGCCCGCAGACCCCCACAACCACCGGGCAAGGGTTGTGGGGAAGAGACCCTTGTCCTCATCAACATGGGGACAAGGTGTTTTGGGGGGCACCCCAAAACACCCTCCCAATGTTGAGGGCATGTGGCCTGGTGCGGTTCAGGAGAGGGGGGGGGGCCGCGCTCTGTCCCCCCCTCTTTTCTGCGGCCGGCCAGGTCAACGTGCTCGGATAAGGGGTCTGGTGTGGATTTTAGGGGGGACTCCACGCCATTTTTTTTAAAAATTTGGGGTGGAGTTCCCCTTAAATTCCACACCAGACCCGAAGGGTCTGGTTATGGATATTTGGGGGGAACCCCACGTCATTTTTTTTTAAAATTAATGGCGGGGTTCCCCTTAATATCCATACCAGACCTAAAGGGTCTGGTTATTGAATTTGGGGGGACCCCCACGCTTTTTTTTTGGTGTTTTTAATGAATGAATTCTCCTGCAATTTCCAGGAGCTGACAATTCATTATTGCCGCGAGTCAGTTTTAAATGGCTTTTTTCCTTCAGAATGTCATTTTTCACATGCTGACATTACACCCAGGGCCGCCATCAGGGGGGTACAGGCAGTACACCTGCAGGGCCGCCATTAGGGGGGTACAGGCATTACACCGCCCGGGGGTCCCCAGGGGCCCCCAGGGGCCCGGATGGGAACCACCCTAAAACAAAAAAAAATATTTTTTATTTTTTATTTTTTTTAAGGGCTCCGAAGGTCCCCAGGGGCCCGGAGGCCACTAAGGGCCCCAGATGGCAAGCCCTTTTTTTTAAATAAAAGATATATATTTAAAAAAATATATATAATTTTTTAATATATTTTTTTTATTTTTTTTAAGGAAAGGGCCCAGAGGTCCCCAGGGCCCTGGAAGGCTACCCCCTTGTTTTTTTACTTTTTTTCGATAAATGTTATATTTAAAAAATATATATATATATGTATTTTCTCTCTTTTTTATTTTTATTTTATAAAGAGCACAGAGGTCCCCAGGGCCCCGGATGGCTACCCCCCTTTTTTATATATATTTTTCTTTATTTCTTATTTCTGTCAAAATTTTTGTAAAGGGCCCCCCCGCTCCTCAATTTGTGGCACCACCCCCCCCCCGCTTCTCAATTTCATGCGGCAGCACCCCCCCCCCCCCCGGTTCTCTGCTCCAGGGGGCCCATGCCTGAAGCTGTGTAAGGGGCCCCAAAATTCATGATGGCGGCCCTGTACACCTGTAAGGCGCCCGGGGGTCCGGAGGTGCCCAGATGCCTGGAGGCCCCCCAGCGCCCCAGATGGTAACCCCCCTCTTTTTTTTTTGTATATATATTTGTTAGTTGGTTTTTGTAGGATTTTTTATTAAAGGGCCAATTTTTGGAATTTAATATTTTTTAGCAGTCTGGAGGTCCCCAGGGCCCCGGGTGGCAACCCCCCAAATTTTTTGTTATTAAAGGGCCAATGTTTTGTTTTAGGGGTCTGGAGGTCCCCAGTGGCCCGGAGATCCCCAGGGCTCCAGATGACAACCCCCCACCTTTAAAAAAAAAACAAATAAAAATAAAAAATATATTAGTTGGTTATTTTTTTAACATATATATATATAATATAATTATGAAAGCTCCCAGAGGGCCCCAGATGACAACCCCCCACCTTTACAAAAAAATCCAAAAAAAAAAAATTATATATTTTTTGGTTATTTTTTAAACATATATATATATAATATAATTTTGAAAGCTCCCAGAGGGCCCCAGATGACAACCTTTTTGCTTCTAAAAATGTTATAAACATTTTCCCCAGGTTTGTTACTTTTTACTTTAATTTCTTTTTTAAAGTGTATTTTGTGCGTGAAGTCGAGAGAGAGGAGCTGGACTTGCAATCGCCATCCTTCTCCATGCCCCCGGTGGCAATGGTGGGTGTGAGGGGGGCCTGTCCCCGATGGGACAGAGGGACTCCCCCTATGAAGGAGTGTAGCCCACCCAGCCAGCCCTGTAGGTCCTTCGCCTCCCTTTATTTTAGGAGACCTCATGGCCAAAGTGTGTGCAAGTGTGGTGTTTTTTTTGGGGGGGGGGTGGGCGTACTAAGCACAGGCGTACCTTGCATAGCACACCCACCGGGAGCCGGGCTGACACCACCAAACTCAATTCATATGTAGCCGAGACCGGGATCCGAACCCTTGGCTGCAGAGGTGAACAGCTTGTCAGCGCAGTGCCATTCACGTTGAGCCACCACAGCTCCCACCCAATGTTATTTTTTTTTTTGATTTTTGGAAGTTATTTTTTATTAAAGGGCCCAGAGCTCCCAAGGCAACCCCCTTTTTTATTATTTTATATATGTAGATATTGTAATTTATTTTTCATTAAAGAGCCCAGAAGTTTCTTTTTATTAAAGGGCCCAGTGGTCCCCAGGGCCCCCGGATGGCTACCACCCTTTTTAATATATATTTTTCTATATGTATTTTTTTGTAAAGGAACCCCCCGCTTATCAAATTGCCGCAGCCCCCCCCCTTCTTAATATCAGGCGACACCCCCCCCCCTATTCTCTGCTCCAGGGGGCCCATGCCTGAAGCTGTGTAAGGGGCCCCATAATTCCTGATGGCGCCCCTAATTGCCTCCCCCCCCCCATGGTACGAAATTTCAAGGAATTTTTCACTTTTATTGTTGCACTTTAACCACTTCCATACCGCGCCTATTCTGGCACTTCTCTCCTTCATGTAACAATTATATTTTCTTCCTTGAAACTTACTCAGGACCCCCAAACATTATATATATTTTATTAACAAACACCCTAGGGAATAAAGTGGCGGCCATTTTTTCGGACACATTTCCAACAGTATTTGTGCCAAAAATTTTCAAACGTTTTTTTTTGTTTTTTGGCTTTCAAAAAAAAAACCTGTTTCATGAATGACAAAATAAGAAAGCAGTAAAGCTAGCCCAATTTTTAGGGATAAGGTGAAAGATGATGTTCCCCGAGTAAATAGATACCTAACTTGTCACGCATTCATATTGCGCACACTCATGGAATGGCGCTAAACTTCGTTATTAAAAATCTCCATAGGCAACGCTTGACTTTTTTTCTCAGGTTACCACTTTTGAGTTACAGAGGAGGTCTAGTGCTAAAATTATTGCTCTCGCTCTAACGCACGCTATGATACCTCACATGTGGGGTTTGAAGGATGTTTACATATGTGGGTGGGACTTGCATGCGTGTTCGCTTCTGAGTGCGAGCTACTAGGGACAGGAGCATTTAAATTCCTTTGTTATTTTATTTTTTTACTTAATATTTTAATTTTTGCACTTGTTTGTCCCTTTGTTTGTATTATTTTTCACTTTTCTTCCTATTACAAGGAATGTAAACATCCCTTGTAATAGGACTAGTGTGTGACAGGTCCTCTTTATAGAGAAAGGCGGGGTCAATTAGACCCCACATCTGTCCTCCAGGCTGGAAAGCATGTAATTGGTTTAAAAAAAAACATCTCATGCTTTCAGCTGCAATCATGTTCGTTCAGCACAGTAGCGTAGTGTGTAGCATGTTCACCTAGCAGCAAAAGGGTTGCTGGTTCGAATCCCGCCCGTGACACTATCTGCCTGGAGTTTGCATGTTCTCCCTGTGTGGGTTTCCTCCCACAATCTAAAAACATGCTGTAAATTGGATCCTGTCTAAATAAGCCCTAATATGCAGTAGGATATTTAGGTTTTGTGCTTCCCTAGGCCTGACCAAATTTTGGCACCCCCCTAATAGAAAAATGACCCACCCTTCCTGTCAAGGCCACACCCTGTTTTTTTATGACCCACCCAGGAATTTTCAGGGGACACACACAAGTTCTGTGGGGGGGGGGGGGGGGGGCACAGGAGACCCTTAATTTGCCTAGTTTTTCGATCACTTCCTGTTTGGCTATGGGGCAGGAAGTGAAGGCCAATCTCCCCAAACGGACAGGGATAATACAAAATAAACTGACAGAGCTTCTAACCCCCCCCCCCCCCAACTCTATCCAAAATGAAAGAAATCCAAAAAATAAAAGTGATGATTATTGTTCCAGTTTAACCCCAAATTTCATATCATTTTATTGAGAGGCTTAAGAAAATATAACCATGCCAATAGGCCAGGATCCAGCGTTGCTAATATGTATGAATGTGTGTTAGGGACCCCCACAAACACCACCCAATGTTAAATCAACTATTTTCTTGTTTGTTTTGGGGATGCCTGCACCCCTGATAGGGTAAAGACACCTCACAAATGTTGTCACTTTCTACTTAATTCATTCACTTCCTGCCACACAGCCAAACAGGAAGTGAGGGAAACACCTGAGTAATGTTTTGTTGGGGACACACAGATCAATATAAATAGTTTCCCATTTTGGAAATGGCATTTTGCTGTGTACACCCCAAATTAGTAGGAATCTTGGACTTTGGGGTCCATTTACTAAAGGCAAATCCACTTTGCACTACAAGTGGACAAGCAAGGAAGAAAACTCTAAACTTGGCGGGATTGGAAGTAAAAACCATCAGTGCTTCCCTTCTGATTTTCATTGCCTACGCTTCTACTGCAGAGCGGCTTTGCCTTTACTAAACCCCAAAATAACTAATCATTTGGGGTGTACACTGCAGTGCAATTTGCTTAATGGTGACACTAGTTAGATTGACCTGTGTCCCAAAGAAAAGACCATTGGTAGGGTTTTAACCTCACTTCCTGTTCAGCTGTGTGACAGGAAGTGAAGCCAATTTTAGGAAAAGGGACACAAAGCCCAGCCTAAAAACACTAGCAGGGGTTCTAACACTCAATTGGCTTCCCTCAAACAACCCACAATTAGAATAGGATTGTCTTGTGCTAGTTTCAAGCACAGCGCTGTAAATCAGCACTTCAAGCCTGTCCACCAATACACCACCCCCCCCACCCCCCCTCCAACAGGCCCTGTTTGCAGCTTTTCCTACATCTTGCACATGTGCTTTAAAAAGTCAGTCTGGACATCAGTTCTAGGAAACAATACTTACCGCTTTGTCCTTCCTTTTCTGGTGACTAAACATTTCATGCATACACACCAGGAAAGAGCTTAGAGACAAATCACACTTGATGGTTTAGGCCCAAACTAGTTCAGCTGCAGCGGTTGAAATCCATAGCAGGAAAAAAATATCACAAAACAAACTTCAAAATTTGAAAGTAATTTTATTGGTCCACAAAACAAGGAAAGCAAAACAAAAAATTACAAATAAACACACCAAAAATATATAAAAACACCTAAAAACAAAAAAGACCAACGTTTATTTCACAGTCATTGGAAAAAAAATCATGCTTTTGAAATAACAGGATAGACCCACAGGATTAAAACATTAGTCATTAACATCTTGAGAAACATTTAGCAAAATTATGTAGCAGAGAAAACATCAAAAAATACAAAACTTGCTCCAAAACATCTCTGTTTCGCTCCGCCATTACTTCCAGCCAGCAAATCTGCCCCCTCTGAGGGGCAGCTGACACGTGCAGTATCCACGCTTTTTATAACATGTGTGCTAATGAACCAATTGGAAACACATGAAGAAATGTCAGCCTCTAGTTTGTGTGCACTTGTAACTGCTTACACCTGTTAAGGATGTCCTTAAATTACTAAGCCAAAAAAAGAGCTTTCTGAGCATGCTCAGAAAGATGCAAGTCATTTTCAGGATGAAACTTCCAACTTCTTTTTCTAACTGTTCGAGCATGCCCAGTTCACTCGAAATGCAGTACCAGAATCAAATCTGCAATGGCGGATGAAAGCATTAGAGGTGTTAAATTTTTTTTGGTCCCCATGAAGTGATGCTTTACAAGCTGAACGGGAGGTCTTATAGAATTTTTACGTAACAAACCTAAATAGTAATAATTTAAAAGCCCCTGTCCCTAGTAGCTCGCAGTCAGAAGCGAACAAGCAGCATTTTTATTGTTTCCGGTTACCAGTTTAGATTTACAGATGAGGTCTAGTGCTATAAATATTCCTCTTGCTGTTACGCACGCTATGATACCTCACATGTGTGGTTTGAAGAATGTTTCCATATATGGGGGCGGGCCTTAAATGTGTAAGCCCCGCCCACATATTGAACCCCCGTTCAAACCCCACATGTGAGGTATCATAGCGTACGTTAGAGCGAGAGCAATACTTTTAGCACTAGACCTCCTCTGTAAATCTAAACTGGTAACCTGAAACACCTAAAAAAGCGTTGCCTATGGGTATTTTCAAGTACTGAAGTTTGGCCCCATTCCATGAGTGTGTGCAATATTAAAGTGTAACATGTTGGGTATCTATTTACTCGGTGTAACATCATCTTTCACATTATGGCCATAAATTGGGCTAACTTTAGTGTATTCTTAATTTGTAACCACTTGAGCCCCAGAGCATATTACTGGTCACTGACGGGGCCATTTTTTGCATTTCAACACTGCGTCATTTTGACTGACAATTGCGTGGTTGTGCGACGTGGCCCCCAAAAAAATTGGGCGTCCTCATCCTCCCCCCCCCCCCCCCTAAAAATTTTTTTTTTTTTTTTTGTTGGTGGTGGTATTTGATCACCTCTGCGTTTTTTCTTATTTTTGCTTGACCCAAAAATATAGCGACAATTTGGTAACTAAAAAAACATCTTTTTTACGGTTTGCTATAATAAATCTCCCCCAAAATATATTCAAAAAATGTTTGCCCTCAGTTTAGGCCGATAAGTATTCTTGGACATCTTTTTGGTTGCAAAAAATCACAATAAGCGTTTGATTGGTTTGGGCAAAAGTTCTAAGTAGGGGTTGGTCTTATGGGTTTTTTTGGAATAATTTTTTGTTTTACTAGTAATGGTGGCTATCATTGTTTTTTCTGTCTAATGCGACATTGTGGCGGACACATTTTTGTGAGATTTGGCATTTTTGTAGCGAGCAATGGTATATAAATGCATTGCTTACTATAAAAATGACACTGGCAGGGAAGGGGTTAACACTAGGGGCGCGGAAGGGGTTGAATATGTTACCTGGGTGTGTTCTAACTGTAAAGGGGGTGGGACTGTGTAGGGGAAATGACAGATCGCTGTTCATACATTGTAGGGACAGACGAGCAGGCATTCCCCCCCCCCCTGACAGGACCGGGATAAAGGGGAACTCCACCCCAAATTAGAAAAAAAAAACGGCGTGGGGGTCCCCCTTCAGGTGCACAACAGGCTCTTAGATTTGATCTGGAACATAAGGGGTTAAACCCACGCCAAAAAACGGCGTGGGGTTCCCCTCAGATCCAGACCAAACCCTTCTCCCAGGCATGCAGTCTGGCCGTACAGGAATGGGGGTGGGGACGAGCGAGCGCCCCCCCCCCTCCTGAGCCGTACCAGACCACATGCCCTCGACATGGGGGAGTGTGTGCTGTGGGGGAGGGGGGCACTGCCCCCCCACCCCAAAGCACTCTTGTCCCCATGTCGATCGGGACAAGAGCCTCTTCCCGACAACCCTGGCCGTTGGTTGTCGGGGTATGCGGGCGGGGGGCTTATCAGAATCTGAGAGCCCCCTATATTAAGGGGGCCCCCAGATTCTGGCCACCCACCCTATGTGAATGAGTATGGGGTACATCGTACCCCTACCCATTCACCGGGTGGAAAAGTGTAAACACAAAAAAAAACACACAGAAAAAAATAATTTATTAGTCAGCTCCGGGGGTCTTCTGCCGGGACCCCCCACCACCAGCCCATTGGGCCCCGGGCTTCGCCGTCTTCTGCCGGGGGGGGACACCCACCGATGATCTCCGCCATGTCCAGCCAGGCCCCCACCCCAAAATAAGCTCTTTCACATTCGGGGGGGGGCGGCCGAAAAAAGCAGAGAACAACGGGGGCGGAGCCCCTCGGTCTTCCAGACGTTTTCTGCCGGGGGGGCTCCAGCCCCGCACCGGTCTTCGCCGCCGCCTTCCGCCGGGGGGGGACACCCACCGATGCTCTCGGCCATGTTCGGCCAGGCCCCCTACCCCAAATCAAGCTCTTTTACATCCGGGGGGGGCGGCGGAAATGGCGGAGAACAACGGGGGCGAAACCCCTCCTCGGTCTTCGCCTTCCGCCGGGGGGGTACACCTACCCCCCCCCCGGTCTTCGCCGCCGCCTTCCGCCGGGGAGAGAGACACCCACCGATGCTCTCCGCCATGTTCGGCCAGGCCCCCTACCCCAAATCAAGCTCTTTTACATCCGGGGGGGGCCGGCGGAAATGGCGGAGAACAACGGGGGCGTCGCCACTCCTCGGTCTTCTAGCCGTCTTCTGCCGGGGGGGGGAAACACCCACCCATGCTCTCCGCCATGCTCGACTGTGCCCCCACCCCAAAATGAAGCTCTTTTACATCCGGGGGGGGCCGGCCGAAAACAGCGGAGAACAACGGGGGTGTCGCCCCACCTCGGGCTCCTCCGCTTCTGCCTGGCTCCTCCCAGGGCTTCTTTCGCCGTCTTCCGCCGGAGGGCGCCACTCTCCGGGCTTCTCGACGTTGTCTTCCGCCGCGGGGGCCAGGCCTTCTTCTTTGCCGCCCCCTTAGAATTTTTCGGCCTGGACGGGGGTCGCACATCCCATCCAGGACTTGGACGTGGCGGGCTTCTCGTCGCCGTCTTCTGCCGCTGCCCCCTTCACCACGAAGCTCCGTGCTTGTATGATGAGGGCAGCGGGCTTCCGTCGTCTTCTCCGGGGCGAGGGTCGTACATCCCACCCCGGATTTCGTCGCCGTCTTCTGCCGCTGCCCCCTTCACCACGAAGCTCCGTGCTTGTTTGATGAGGGCAGCGGGCTTCCGTCGCAGTCTTCCGCCGCGGGGTGACACTCGCGGGCTTCTTCTTCCATTCGATGTTGACACGGCGAGGTCCGGCGCTGAAATGCCTTCTGAGCGGCGGGCAAGGACTTATATTGGCATTGGGCGTGGGCGTGGTTATGCCAACATGTGACCTTAACCCATGTGACAGTGATGTCACGTCACATCACTGTCACATGGGTTAAGGTCACATGTTGGCATAACCACGCCCACGCCCAATGCCAATATAAGTCCTTGCCCGCCGCTCAGAAGGCATTTCAGCGCCGGACCTCGCCGTGTCAACATCGAATGGAAGAAGAAGCCCGCGAGTGTCACCCCGCGGCGGAAGACTGCGACGGAAGCCCGCTGCCCTCATCAAACAAGCACGGAGCTTCGTGGTGAAGGGGGCAGCGGCAGAAGACGGCGACGAAATCCGGGGTGGGATGTACGACCCTCGCCCCGGAGAAGACGACGGAAGCCCGCTGCCCTCATCAAACAAGCACGGAGCTTCGTGGTGAAGGGGGCAGCGGCAGAAGACGGCGACGAGAAGCCCGCCACGTCCAAGTCCTGGATGGGATGTGCGACCCCCATCCAGGCCGAAAAAATCGAGGGGGGCGGCAAAGAAGCCCTGGCCCCTAGTAGGAGCCAGGCAGAACCCGGCGACGAAATCCGGGGTGGGATGTACGACCCTCGCCCCGGAGAAGACGACGGAAGCCCGCTGCCCTCATCAAACAAGCACGGAGCTTCGTGGTGAAGGGGGCAGCGGCAGAAGACAGCGACGAGAAGCCCGCCACGTCCAAGTCCTGGATGGGATGTACGACCCCCGTCCAGGCAGAAGAATTTGAAGGGGGCGGCGGAAGACCCTCAAAAGTGAAAACGTTCACCAGGTGAATGGGTAGGGGTACGATGTACCCCATACTCATTCACATAGGGTGGGGGCCCGAAATCTGGGGGCCACCTTATTAAACGGGGCTCCCAGATTCTGATTGGCTCCCGCCCGCATACCCCGACAACCAATGGCTAGGGTTGTCGGGAAGAGGCTCTTGTCCCGATCGACATGGGGACAAGAGTGCTTTGGGGTGGGGGGGCAGCGCCCCCCTCCCCCAAAGCACACACTCCCCCATGTCGAGGGCATGTGGTCTGGTACGGCTCAGGAGGGGGGGGGCCGCTCGCTCGTCCCCACCCCCATTCCTGTCCGGCCAGACTGCATGCCTGGGATGAGGGCTTGGTACGGATCTGGGGGGGAACCCCACGCCGATTTTGGCGTGGGTTAACCCCTCACGTTCCGGACCAAGCCGGAGAGCCTATTGTACCCCTGGGGGGGAAGCCGCGCCGGTTTCACATTTGAAATTTGGCGCGGAGTTCCCCTTCAGTGTCAGCGCAGCCCGAGAACAGCTCGGAGCTTGCCGTGCGCCGCTCCAGGCAGTGCAAACACTGCTACGCCGCCTGGTATTTACCAAGGATTTCCCGGCGTACTGAAGAGGCGCGCGGTGAGCTCCGATTTTTCCCTCTGCGCATGCCCAGTATGCAAGTGAACCTTCCGAGGTTCTAGCGTACTTTGCAAGGGCACGGGGATCGGGTCCCAAAAGTCACTTTCCCTTTCAAATCGGCCCGCCACACAAGTTTAAACACATGTCACTACACTTCCCCTGCATCACCCCCCTCCCTCCCCTCATAAACTCCCGCCCGAATCCCCGATGTTTACATTACTAAATGCCGCACGCCAGCTCTGTACTGGCGTGCTGTGCGCCCTCTTCTGGGCGCATTAGGCACTTTAGTAAATGAGGAAACACGCTACACTGGCAGCGTGTTTCTTTGGTAAATGTCAAAAACAGGTTTACTCCTGCTTGTGCACCATGAGTCTTGGCGCACAGGCTTGGTAAATCAGCCCAATTGTAACTAACACTTTTTCATAGATCAAAGGGATACACTTCTGTGTGTAAAGAAAATATCCGGGCAGTCTGCCAAGTTTGTAAACAACATGAAACACTGTAACCAACTTCCTTTTTAGATTAAACTTCTGTGTGTAAATGCAAGAAATGTAACCACTTAAAGTCCAACACTTGTTAAAAAGCAATATTTTTTGCTAGAAAATTACTTGGAACCACCAAACATTATATATATATTAGCAGAGACAAAAATGGGAATTGCTGCAATATTTTATGTCACGCTGCATTTGCCCACTTCATTGAATAATAAAAACCATAAAAACAAAACAGTAAAGTTAGTCCATTTTTATTTTTTTCATTTTAATGTGAAAGATGATGTTACGCCGCACGAATCGTGAGAGAATTGTCATCTATCTTCTAAGCAAAAAAATTGCAGTTGTCGTTTTAGCCAGAATCGTGCAGCTCTATGCCGTGCAACATAAAAAGTTGCAAAGACCACCATAGAGTAATTTTCTAGCAAAAAATTAATGATGATTTTTTTTTCTCAGTCTGCTGCAGTGTGTCAGCTTGTATTTATAATGGCCGCTCTGTATGTAGCTTCTGACAGGCTGTGCAAGCAGCCCCGTATCTCCAGAACCATAAATGATAGCCATCCCATATTTTGACCAGTTGTGGGGTAGGTCTTCAACTGACTACCCTCCAAATGTGGGGTTTCTGTGACCTCTGGTCATCGAGCTACAACCCCCGCTCCATCAGCCCCTCTGTTAATCCGGCCCTGTATGGAGGGGGGGGCAGGACTGTATGTATGGCTGTGGATGGTATATGCAGGGGGGGCAGGACTGTATGTATGGCTGTGGATGGTATGGAGGGGGGTCAGAACTGTATATACGGCTGTGGATGGTAATGGTATATGCAGGGGGGGGCAGAACTGTATGTTTAGTGTATGGTGGGGGTAGTGTATGGTCCGCCCATCCACCCACCTCCATGTGTATTCTGTAGCCAGTCAGAGAAGAGCTGAGCACTCTGTGTCCCATGTGTCCTCTTCCACTCTGCAGCACACAATGCAGAAGGAGGCGCGCCGGAAGGAGGGAGGGGGAGGGGCTAGCACAGTGAGAAGTTGCACACATGTTTACAGCCCGGCCGGGGGGCTAACAGAGAGCACTGCTGCGGGCGGCACACCTTCTACTAACACTCAGGCAAGCTGGTGGAGCCGGGGATGTGCAGCTCTGTTGCGGCCGGGCCAGGATGGACAGCTAAAAAAAAAAAAAAATTTTTTTTTTTTTTTTTTTAAATGTGCCCGGGTTTCAGGAGGCTTCAAAACCGGGCACATGTGTCCAAACCCGGACTGTCCGGGTCAAAACCGGACAGGTGGCAACCCTACGTTAGCCCCTTGTACCCCAAGGCTTGCTTTCCTGCCCACCATATTCTTGTAACCATCTTCAGTGTTGGGTTCTTAACAGGGAAGGAATCGGCCTACAGGTTTTCTATTAAGGTATTGTGTGGGGCCACTAATTAACATAATGTTTCTGCTGGCACTTCCTCCTCCTTCTTTATTACAAACCCCCAGATGCTGTAGCTGTGTCGCTAAAAAAATAGCTGCAAGGGTGTGGGATAGCCAGCCCTCCCTTATTTGTTGTAATGTTTGGAGGCTAATCCTCGACTTGCCCCTTTTCCAAATTAATTCCCTGAAAAGGGTCTCTGTTTTTTTAAACCATACTTTCCCTATCCATACTGGAGAATTGCAGAGCACGTAAAGTAGTTGTGGCATCCAGATCAAGATTACTTTGTCCGGCCACCGATAGGGGGAGTCGTCCCCAAATATCATTTAAATATATATATTTTTTTTGATATCACAATGTAGAGAACAGGATTTCCTATCATCTGTGCCCAGTCTTACCACACAGAGTTAATCCAATGCTGAGCAATCCTCTTTTTATTGTTCAGTGGAATAAAACGGACTTCCCTAGAAAAAGCAAAGTCCGTTTCTGCCCCCATGCTTTGAGCGACAGGTTATTTACATATCTCGTGCACCAGCCTGCAATCATGCACAGTTTCTATAAACCGTCCACAAATGTCACCCCCCCCCCCCCCTCTCCTCTCCCTTCTAGCTATCCTACATTTGTCTGCTTGTCCTGTGTTTTGATTATATGTTTTCAAAACATGAGGCGAGGTGAACCACAGTTCAATGTCATGAGGAAATGCTCCAGTGAACAGCCATCAGAATATACATAGACAAGTGATTAGGGGAGATATATGTAGTCTGAGCTTGAGTGATCTTCTTCTTATTGTTATATTGCAGTGCGTGTGTGTCTGAGGTCACCTGATCACATATGCAAAATTCTTATATTATCAGGATGTGTTATGTGGAGGAGGGGTGGATTTCTTTCTTTTTATTCTTACACCCATAAGGCTGAATGAACTTAGGGCTGGTTCACACTAATGCGCTGTGCGAGATCCCAGGTGATTTGCACCGCACTGCTGTTCAGATCACATGCGATGTCTGTGTGATGCGATTTTAGCCATACAAACTGTATAGCTGAAATTGCATCTCATTTGGAACAAACTCGCACAGGACCCTTTTTTTGGTCCACACCAGAATCGCATTGGGTGTTCACACCCATGCAATCCGATTCATGTCCTAACTGTCAGTTCGCAGTGCGATATGCAAGCTGAAATAGGGGTGTCATTACCATTATATGACACTCCCCAGCAGTTCGCATATGGCAGTGTGAACTGCCGTGCGAGTCGGGTGTGATGTGGGAACCCGCAGTGGATTCGCAGGGTTCCCGAATTGCACCAGTGTGAACCGAGCCTTGTTGGGAGCAGTCAGATGACATTTGTAGGCTGTATGCTTTGAGGCTCAGTTCACACTGGTGCGATTCAGGAAACCTGCGAATCCACTGCGGGTTCCCACATCACACCCGACTCGCACGGGAGTACAAACTGCCATATGCTGGGGAGTGCCATACAATGGTAATGACACCCCCATTTCAGCTCGTATATCGCACTGCAAACTGACAGGACATGAATCAGATCGCATAGGTCTGAACACCCATGCGATTCTGGTGCGGACCAAAAAAAAGGGTCCTGTGCGTGTTTGGGACCAATGGATTTTTTTCTTTTTATTAATTTTTACAATAACATTTTTTTTCTTTTTACAATTTATTTTTGTACTATTGATGGGAGGGTGGATTTTTTTTAAATATATTTTTTCACAGTGCTTTTGGGAAAGGGGGGTGGGGGGGTGGGGCAGTGGTCGGTGTCAGTGGGCTAGTGGTCGGTGTCAGTGGGCTAGTGGTCGGTGTCAGTGGGCTAGTGGTCGGTGTCATTGGACAGTGTGAGTGGGCTGGTGGTCGGTGTCAGTGGGCTAGTGGACGGTGTCAGTGGGCTAGTGGACGGTGTCAGTGGGCTAGTGGACGGTGTCATTGGACGGTGTCAGTGGGCTAGTGGTCAGTGTCAGTGGGCTAGTGGTCGGTGTCATTGGACGGTGTCAGTGGGCTAGTGGACGGTGTCATTGGACGGTGTCAGTGGGCTAGTGGTCGGTGTCAGTGGGCTAGTGGTCGGTGGCAGTGGGCTAGTGGTCGGTGGCAGTGGGCTAGTGGTCGGTGTCATTGGACGGTGTCAGTGGGCTAGTGGTCGGTGTCAGTGGGCTAGTGGTCGGTGTCAGTGGGCTAGTGGTCGGTATCAGTAGGCTAGTGGTCGGTGTCATTGGACGGTGTCAGTGGGCTAGTGGACTGTGTCATTGGATGGTGTCAGTGGGCTAGTGGTCTGTGTCAGTGGGCTAGTGGTCTGTGTCAGTGGGCTAGTGGTCGGTGGCAGTGGGCTAGTGGTCGGTGGCAGTGGGCTAGTGGTCGGTGTCATTGGACGGTGTCAGTGGGCTAGTGGTCGGTGTCAGTGGGCCAGTGGTCGGTGTCAGTGGGCTAGTGGTCGGTGGCAGTGGGCTAGTGGTCGGTGGCAGTGGGCTAGTGGTCGGTGGCAGTGGGCTAGTGGTCGGTGGCAGTGGACAGTGTCAGTGGGCTGGTGGACGGTGTCAGTGGGCTAGTGGACGGTGTCAGTGGGCTAGTGGACGGTGTCAGTGGGCTAGTGGACGGTGTCAGTGGGCGGTGTCAGTGGGCTAGTGGTCGGTGTCATTGGACGGTGTCAGTGGGCTAGTGGTCAGTGTCAGTGGGCTAGTGGTCGGTGTCATTGGACGGTGTCAGTGGGCTAGTGGACGGTGTCATTGGACGGTGTCAGTGGGCTAGTGGTCGGTGGCAGTGGGCTAGTGGTCGGTGTCATTGGACGGTGTCAGTGGGCTAGTGGTCGGTGTCAGTGGGCTAGTGGTCGGTGTCAGTGGGCTAGTGGTCGGTGTCAGTGGGCTAGTGGTCGGTGTCATTGGACGGTGTCAGTGGGCTAGTGGTCGGTGTCATTGGACGGTGTCAGTGGGCTAGTGGTCAGTGTCAGTGGGCTAGTGGTCGGTGTCATTGGACGGTGTCAGTGGGCTAGTGGACGGTGTCATTGGACGGTGTCAGTGGGCTAGTGGTCGGTGGCAGTGGGCTAGTGGTCCGTGGCAGTGGGCTAGTGGTCGGTGGCAGTGGGCTAGTGGTCGGTGGCAGTGGGCTAGTGGTCGGTGGCAGTGGGCTAGTGGTCGGTGTCATTGGACGGTGTCAGTGGGCTAGTGGTCGGTGTCAGTGGGCTAGTGGTCGGTGTCAGTGGGCTAGTGGTCGGTGTCAGTGGGCTAGTGGTTGGTGTCATTGGACGGTGTCAGTGGGCTAGTGGACGGTGTCATTGGATGGTGTCAGTGAGCTAGTGGTCTGTGTCAGTGGGCTAGTGGTCTGTGTCAGTGGGCTAGTGGTCGGTGGCAGTGGGCTAGTGGTCGGTGGCAGTGGGCTAGTGGTCGGTGGCAGTGGGCTAGTGGTCGGTGGCAGTGGGCTAGTGGTCGGTGGCAGTGGGCTAGTGGATGGTGTCAGTGGGGTAGTGGTCGGTGTCATTGGACGGTGTCAGTGGGCTAGTGGTCGGTGTCATTGGACGGTGTCAGTGGGCTAGTGGTCGGTGTCATTGGACGGTGTCAGTGGGCTAGTGGTCGGTGTCATTGGACGGTGTCAGTGGGCTAGTGGACGGTGTCAGTGGGCTAGTGTTCGGTTTCAGTGGGCTAGTGGTCGGTGTCAGTGGGCTAGTGGTCGGTGTCAGTGGGCTAGTGGTCGGTGTCAGTGGGCTAGTGGTCAACACTAGCCCACCGACACCGACCACTACCCCACTGACACCGACCACTACCCCACTGACACCGACCCCTACCCCACTGACACCGACCCCTACCCCACTGACACCGACCCCTACCCCACTGACACCGACCCCTACCCCACTGACACCGACCACTACCCCACTGACACTGACCACTACCCCACTGACACCAACCACTACCCCACTGACACCACCCCTCTGACAGTGACCACTACCCCACTGACCACTACCCCACTGACACCGACCACTACCCCACTGACCACTACCCCACTGACACCGACCACTACCCCACTGACACCGACCCCTACCCCACTGACACCGACCCCTACCCCACTGACACCGACCCCTACCCCACTGACACCGACCCCTACCCCACTGACACCGACCACTACCCCACTGACACCGACCACTACCCCACTGACACCGACCACTACCCCACTGACACCACCCCTCTGACAGTGACCACTACCCCACTGACCACTACCCCACTGACACCGACCACTATTAGAGTGGCCTTATATTATTGTTCTGGGTCTCGTGTTACCACTATCCCCAGATAGTCCATTTTCTCCACTATTTGTAATTGGGGAACAAACAGCATTGCCTACTGGGTCCACCTGGAAAAGTGCAGACTTCTCCCAATTTAATTCTGGGCCTGAAATCGCCCAAATGCCTCCACTGTCTGCACTGCTATTTTTAGTGACGTTTAGGAATCCCCCAAGAAAAGCAAGATATCATCCGCATAGAGTGCGTTTTTTTTCCTCTCCTGCTTTTCTCTGAAATTCCTGTATGCCCTGTGTGGTTCTAATCGCAATTGCTAATGGATGTATTGCCAAAGCAAATAGAAGGGGAGACAAGGGGTATCCTTGCCTTGTCCCCCTCTCTAGCCTGAACATCTTTGAATATTCGTTTTTTTGCGCTTGGGAAGTTACAACGGTTTTTATCCATTTCATGAAAATGGGACCAAACCCTAAATTCTCTAATGCCCTGTACACACGATTGGATATTTGATGGAATCTAATCCGATGTTTTTTTTCGTTGGATATCCGATGAAGCTGACTTTCATCAGTTTTGCCTACACACCATCAGTCAAAAATGTGACCGTGTCCAATGCGGTGACATAAAACACTATGACGTGCTGAGAAAAATTAAGTTCAATGCTTTAGAGCATGCGTCGACTTGATTCTGAGCATGCGTGCATTTATCTCCGATGGAGTTCCACACAGACGATCGTTTTTTTCTATCAGTTTTTTATCCTTAGGAACATTTTAAAACACGTTCTATTTTTTTTCACCGATGGAAAACAAACCAATGGGGCCCAAACACGATTGGTTTGTTGATAAAAACGGTCCATCGGTCAGTTTTAATCAGACAAACCGATCGTGTGTACAGGGCTTTACACGTGCCAGAGGTAATCCCACTCTAGGCTATCAAAAGCCTTAGTGGCATCCAAGGATAGAATAGTTCTACCACCTCTATTCTCAGGTGGAATCTGTATATTCAGGTACAATGTTCTAATATTGGTGCTAGTGGATCTATTAGGGATGAATCTGAATTGATCCGGATGTATGAGCCGCCGTACACACGGCCGAGGTTCTCGCTGAAAACCAGCGAGAACCTCGCTGGAATGCACATTCCAGCGAGGACCTCGGCCGTGTGTACGGTCTCGGCGAGCTTCCCGTCGGGAAGCCCGTCGAGCAGAAATAGAGAGCACGCTCTCTACTTCCTCGACGGCCCGCCTGGAAGAATGGCTGGTTGCCATTCCCGACGGGCGGGTCGCCGATTTCGACGGCCGGGAGAGAACCTCGACGGGCGGAAAGATGTATTCTGCCCGTTGAGGTTCTCTGCCGTGTGTACGGCGCCTCAGTTTCTGAATGTATTTATTCATCCTGCCCGCCAGCACCCTAGCCAATATTTTAACGTCTGAGCAAAACAATGTTATCGGTCTGTAGGATGATCTAATTGGTCTGTCCCCTCTTTCTAGAGCACTATTTATGGTGGCTTCTGACATTGAGGCAGGCAGCCTCCCCCTTCTACCGCCCAGTTCAGCACCTTACCCTATTGTTTATAAGTCGCCACCTGTAAACCATCTGGCCCGGGGGACTTCTGGTTGGACATCCCCACTACTGCCTGTTGCAGTTCCTCTAAAGTTATTGGGGCTTCTATAGCTCTTCTGTCCTCCTCTGTTAAGACTGATGTTTCTTCTCCCCTCTGTCCATCTGTGGCATTTCTTCTCTCCTTTTTGACTTGTATAGGTCCTGATAGTATGCCACAAATGTATCCAATATTTCAGATGTCTGAGAGGATATCCCACCCCCCAGTGAACTGCAGGGACATTAGAGGGAGCCGAGTTGGTTTTGGCCAAGAGAGCCAGTGTATGGCCTATGCTTTCCCCCTCTGCAAAGGTACTCTGGGCCAGATCCACCAACCACTTACGCCAACGTATTTTGAGATGCGCGGCGCAAGTGTAAATATGCGCCGGCGTATCTATGTGCCATATCCCCAAAACGAGACACGCCTGAAAACTTGATTTTTCCGACCGACGTAAATTTTCTACACCGGCGCATCGTGGGCGCAAAAATACGCTAGACACACCATTGGTTTGCTATGCAAATATGCAAATGAGGGAGATATGGCAATCCACAAAAGTACGTTTGTCCAGGACAGGCTATGCGCATTAGCTGTATGTCCGGTCTAAAGTTACCCCTTATAAAAGCAGCTGTAACTTTGCACCAGACGTGTGCAGGTCAGCTAAAGCAACACCGTTAGGGACGAGCTGAGTAGCCACACTTGCAGGACAACAATCTGTATGCCAACATGCCAGGGGCATCCATGGTCATAGCTAATCTACTGGCTTTAGATGCACGTAGAAGGATGAGGGCACGGAGGAGGAGGAGAAGGGCACGGGAGAGGATCTACCGACCGCACATAAACGTCTTTGGCATGTGTGATTCGGAGGTGTATATCATCTTCAGATTCACCCCTACTGCCATCCTGGAATTAACCACAACCCTGAAAGATGACATCACCAGCCCAACACACCGCTCACAAGCAGTGCAGCCACTGGTCAAAGTACTGGCAACACTCCATTTCCTTGCCAGACGCTCTGACGTCACCGCATCACGTGTGAGGACCCGGAAGACGGGTACACGCTCCTAAAGCCGGCCGGCTTACTCCTTTACATGCGGTTTTTATTTGGATTGATGTAAGTGCGCACAATCTTTGTTTTAATTTAATAAATGTACGGTTTTACACTATGGGCCAGATTCAGGTAGATGGGAGCATCTTTACTCCGGAGTAACGCTTCTCATTTACGTTACTCTGCCGACACTTTCGGCGCAAGTACTGTTATTCACATAGCAGTTGCGCGTAAACTTGCGCCAGAGTAACGATAATGCGCTGGCGTAACCCGACGCAAGTGGAAGTGGGTGTGATCATATGTAAATGATGGGCGGAGCCCAGCGCAGAGGCTTACGTTCAGCGCATCATACACGGAGCATGCGCGGTGATTGAGGCTCCACTCGCCCCCTTGTGCGCATGCTCACAACTGCCGTCGGCACCACTTCACGGCAAACGTCAGCGCAATGTGTTCCGTTGTGCGTTTAAAAGCGCTAGCGGAAACGCCATTCCGGCGCAAAAGTATTTCCGTTTCCCCCCACCCCAGGGAAGATACTTTTGTGCTGTAATGGCTGCTCCCGCTACCCCCAAAGAGAGGAGGAACCTCAACTTTAACGCCCAGGAGGTCTCTGTGCTCATCTCCGCTATGGAGACATTTAATCATTTCCTCCATGGCAAAAAAAGTCGGAAGACCAGCCGGGAGAGGAAGCAGGGCATCCTGGACACCATTGCCAGCAGGGTGAATGTGCTAGGGTACTCCACCCGGACTGCTGGTGACATCCAAAAAAAGGTAAACGACCTGTGGCGCAAGGTCCGTGGCAAGGTGGCCACCATCAGGAGGCATAAGAGGGGCACAGGTGGTGGTCCCCCATGTCCGGTCAGCCTGACCACGGAGGAGGAGGTGGTCGCTCGCTGCCTGGAGAGGGAGCAGGTGGAGGGGGTCCCTGGATATGACTCCGTGGAGGAAGGCTCCAGGACAGGTAAGTGTTTTTTATCCCCTATTTGATGTGTTGCATGTGGGGGGGGGGGGAGGATACATGTGCCAAGTGTGTGGGACCACCAACATGTGTCTGCTTTGTGTCATCCACAGATGACGGAGCTGGGCCATCATCTGTCGGCAGCCAGTCCACCCCATCCCCCCAACGCCATTGTGTGCCCGAGCCCCTGGGTGGTGAAGACACCGAGGTGGAGGAGGAGAGTGCCCACACCACACCTGCCGAGGTGGTTGTGGAGGATCCTGCTGTGGCAGAGCAGGACTTTTCCTTATTGTTGGAGGACTCCTCCCCTTCTCCAGGGCCGTCTGTCATCCCCTCCCCCATCCTTGGAAGCCCCTCAAGGGCGACTCCATCCCCCCGGGGACAACCATCTTCTGGCCCCAGGAAGGCGACCCAGAAGACCAGGGGGGTGTCGGATCTTGTCCAGGGCCAGTTGGCGAGGGATCACGCCAGACAGACCCAACAAATGGGGGACATAGTTGGGCACTTGGACAGAGTGGCTGACAGCCTGTGCTCCGTTGCCCAGATAAGCAACGCAGTGCAGGATGTGAGTTGCAACTGCGCTGCAGTGGTGACCAGTTTGGGGGAGGTGCAGGGGGATATTAGGCACCTCACTGCAGCCGTCCATGCAAACACTGCTGCCATCCAGGGAAACAGTGCTGCCATCCGGGACCAGGGGAGGCAGAGTCGGCGGGCCCAGCATTATCAGGTCACCCGTCAGCTCAGGATGCAGGCCCATACCAACACATACCTCGGCCGGATAGCCAGGGCCTTGGAGGGCATGCAGGCCACACCTGCCAGGAGTGTCCCACCCGGGGATCAGCCACCTCCAGATGCCCCCCCACCCACTCCATCCAGGCAGCTGAGGAGCCAGAGAGGTTCGGCAAGAAGGAGCCCCCGGCATCCCCGATGATTTGTTTTTTATTTTATTTGGATTTATACTCAGGTTATGAGTTTTTTATTTTATTTGGATTTATACTCAGGTTATGAGTTTTTTTATTTTTTGATACTGCACACGTTGCAGTGTGAATGGTGTGTGAATGTGAGGGGGTGGCACTCCTGCCAGTAAGGGGTGTCACCCTCGGCCGTGGTGGTGAAGTTAACCCCACGGCTGTATGAATGACGTGTGAAAGGTGTATGAATGGACAGTGACATCATTGGGGCCTTGACGCTGGCGTTGCTGCTCCCAAGTCCTACATGCTGGACTTGGGCTAATCCAATGCGATGAGCATGTGGTGTGTGTGATCTAGTGACATCAGTGGTGTACACGCGTGCATTGTCTGTGTGATTAATGTTTTGGTTTAGTGTACAAAGATGCCTACGGCGAGGACCCTCCTGACTGCTCTTCCATCAGCAGACTGGTTCTCCTCTGGCAGGTGGGGACTGTGTGGGTCGGGGTCAGGTCATCACATATGTCAATCTGCAGGCCTTTTCTCATGGCAAAGTTGTGCAGAATGCAACATGCACCGATGATCTGACACACAAAGGTAGGGGAATACAATAGGGTCCCCCCGGACTTATCCAGGCATCGGAAACGGGACTTCAGGAGCCCAAATGTTTGCTCCACCACTGCACGGGTTTTGATGTGTGCTTCATTGTATTTTCTCTCTCCTCTGGTTTGGGGGTTCCGGAAAGGAGTCATTAGATGGGGTCCCAGTGCATATGCAGAGTCACCTGGAAGGTAAAAGACAGGAGGATGTTAGTCATGCATGTGCCACTTGTGAGGTGTGCATCACGGGAGGGGATAGTCATGCCTGACTCCCATGTCACTCACCAACCAGCCAGCTGTCCCCATACATGTTCTGTTCGAATTCTGCTGGGATGGGACTCTGATTGTATATGAAGCTGTCATGGCTGGACCCGGGGTGTTTGGTACGGACGTGCCATATGAGGCGTTGGGCATAGGCCATCACCTGTACGTTGATGGAGTGCCAATGCTTCCGATTGCGGTATATGTGCTCTGTGGCACTGGGGGGCTGTAGGGCCACATGTGTGCAATCAATGGCCCCGATGGTGCGTGGGAATCTGGCAATGCTGTAGAAATCTGTCATTGCCTTCAGCCGCAGGTCCTCAGTGGTGGGTCTGATGAAGTGGTTGGACATGCGTCTGAGGATTGCAGGGACAACCTGGTGCACACATCTGCTCACTGAGGATTGCGACATCCCAGCCACCACTCCACTTGTACGATGGAATGATCCACTTGCAAGGAAATGAAGTGTTGCCAGTACCTTCACCAGTGGCTGCACTGCTTGTGAGCGGTGTGTCTTGCTGGTGATGTCACCCTGCAGGGTTGTGGTTAGTTCAAGTATTGCATCAGGGCTGAATCTGAAGAGGCGATACACCTTCTCATCCCCCATGCCAAAGAGGCTCATGCGCGTGCAGTATATCCTCTCACGTGCCCGCCTCCTTCGTTTCGGGGGACCCATCAGTAGTTCTAGGACCACGATTGCCCCTGGCATGTTGGCACACAGAGGTGTTGTCCTTGCACGTGTGGTTGTTCAGCTTGCAAGTTTCGTCGGTAGCGCTGCTGCTGGAGCTGCTCTCCTGCTGACCTGTGGCCGTCTGAAATAAAGATAAAGCAGCTATTTGTAGGAATAACTTTGCGACGGACGGACGACATATGCGCGGCGCATGTAGCCAGCGTATGGTGCTAATCCGTGCGAGAATTGGGAAATCTCCCTCATTTGCATATTTGCAGGGGAAATCAATAGGCGCGACTGATGCGCCAAGCGAAACTATGCGCTGGCGATACTCTGGCGTCGGAACGTTAAGCCGGTCGGAAATGGCCCGTTTTCTGGCGCATCTAGGTTGGTGGGTACGGCCACATAGAAACGACGGCGCATCTTCACAGTTACGCGGCGCATATCGAAATACTCCAGCGCAACTCTACCTGAATCTGGCCCTATGTGGATCTCTTTCGATTTTTTATATGGGACCACTGGTTGACACATCATCGTTTTGAGCTGAATACACTAACTGGCTGAAGTGAATGGATGTTCCCCTTGCTCCTTGCTGATTGTGGATACCCTTGTGTGCTGTTATTGATCTCAGTGAGATCAGAGACTCTGGTAAGGGTCAGTGTTTTCTGTGCGGTGGAGGTTTCTGTTTGTCATTAATCACACCTGTCCGTGGATTTACCTACACTTGGGACTCTTTATCTACGAATCACCCTTGATGGACTGTATTATCACTACATGGTATTCTAATGTTTATGCTCACTGTTCAATATTATTGTTTTCACTAATGTTAATCTTATGCGATATTTCTGCACAATTTGGTGATAGTTGTATCATTTTATATTCAATTTAGTGCTATATCACATGTTATTTTGTAGCGCGACTCCAATTTTTCTGCATATTTCTGTAGGTGTTGTATAACACCTTTGAGATGCTGCTCGTAATTGTTTATTCACTAAGGATTTGCGCAATTTTTTTCTTGTTCTTTTCAAAGAACAACTGGAGTGGTGGCTGGGATGGCACAATCCTCCATTAGCAGATGTGTGCACCAGGTTATCCCCGCAATCCTCAGACGCATTGGCCAACCAAATCATCAGACCCTGCTATGAGAAAAGGCCTGCAGATTGACATACGTGATGACCTGACCCCCGACCCACACAGTCCCCACCTGCCAGAGGAGACCCAGTCTGCTGATGGAAGAACAGTCAGGAGGGTCCTCGCCGTAGGCATCTTTGGACAATAAACCAAAACATTAATCACACAGACAATGCACGCGTGTACACCACTGATGTCCCTAGATCACACACACCACATGCACATCGCATTGGATTAGCCCAAGTCCAGCATGTAGGACTTGGGAGCAGCAACGCCAGCGTCAAGGCCCCAATGATGTCACTGTCCATTCATACACCTTTCACACGTCATTCATACAGCCGTGGGGTTAACTTCACCACCACGGCCGAGGGTGACACCCCTTACTGTCAGGAGTGCCACCCCCTCAGTATCAAAAATAAAAATCTCATAACCTGAGTATAAATCAGAAATCAAAAAAGAAAAATCTCATAACCTGAGTATAAATCAGAAATCAAAAAAAATAAAATCATCAGGGATGCCGGGGGCTCTTTCTTGCAGAACCTCTCTGGCTCCTCAGCTGCCTGGATGGAGTGGGTGGGGGTGGGGGGGCATCTGGAGGTGGCTGATCCCCGGGTGGGCCACTCCTGGCAGGTGTGGCCTGCATGCCCTCCAAGGCCATGGCTATCCGGCCGAGCAAATTGTTTGTCTGGCCCTGCATCCTCAGCTGCTGGGCCTGCATCCTGAGCTGCCGGGTCACTTGGTAGTGCTGGGCCCGCCGACTCAGCCTCCCCTGGTCCCGGATGGCAGCACTGTTGGCCTGGACGGCTGCAGTGAGGTGCCTAATATCCCCCTGCACCTCCCCCAAACTGGTCACCACTGCAGCGCAGTTGCAGCTGACATCCTGGACTGCGTTGCTTATCTGGGCAACGGAGCCCAGGCTGTCAGCCACTTTCTCTAAGTGCCCAACTAGTTCCCCCATTTGTTGAGTCTGTCTGGCGTGATCCCTCGCCAACTGGCCCTGGACAACATCCGACACCCCCCTGGTCTTCTGGGTCGCCTTCCTGGGGCTAGAAGATGGTTGTCCCCGGGGGGATGGAGTCGCCCTTGAGGGGCTTCCAAGGATGGGGAGGGGGTGACAGATGGCTCAGGAGAAGGGGAGGAGACCTCCAAAACTAAAGAAAAGTCCTGCTCTGCCACAGCAGAATCCTCCACAACCACCTCGGCAGGTGTGGTGTGGGCACTCTCCTCCTCCACCTCGGTGTCTTCACCACCCAGGGGCTCGGGCACACGATGGCGTTGGGGGGATGGGGTGGAATGGACGCTGACAGATGATGGCCCAGCTCCGTCATCTGTGGATGACACAAAGCAGACACATGTTGGTGGTCCCACACACTTGGCACATGTACCCTCCCCCCCCCCAAATGCAACACATCAAATAGGGGATAAAAAACACTTACCTGTCCTGGAGCCTTCCTCCATGGAGTCATAGCCAGGGACCCCCTCCACCTGCTCCCTCTCCAGGCACTGTCCATTCATACACCTTTCACACGTCATTCATACAGCCGTGGGGTTAACTTCACCACCACGGCCGAGGGTGACACCCCTTACTGTCAGGAGTGCCACCCCCTCAGTATCAAAAATAAAAATCTCATAACCTGAGTATAAATCAGAAATCAAAAAAGAAAAATCTCATAACCTGAGTATAAATCAGAAATCAAAAAAAATAAAATCATCAGGGATGCCGGGGGCTCTTTCTTGCAGAACCTCTCTGGCTCCTCAGCTGCCTGGATGGAGTGGGTGGGGGTGGGGGGGCATCTGGAGGTGGCTGATCCCCGGGTGGGCCACTCCTGGCAGGTGTGGCCTGCATGCCCTCCAAGGCCATGGCTATCCGGCCGAGCAAATTGTTTGTCTGGCCCTGCATCATCAGCTGCTGGGCCTGCATCCTGAGCTGCCGGGTCACTTGGTAGTGCTGGGCCCGCCGACTCAGCCTCCCCTGGTCCCGGATGGCAGCACTGTTGGCCTGGACGGCTGCAGTGAGGTGCCTAATATCCCCCTGCACCTCCCCCAAACTGGTCACCACTGCAGCGCAGTTGCAGCTGACATCCTGGACTGTGTTGCTTATCTGGGCAACGGAGCCCAGGCTGTCAGCCACTTTCTCTAAGTGCCCAACTAGTTCCCCCATTTGTTGAGTCTGTCTGGCGTGATCCCTCGCCAACTGGCCCTGGACAACATCCGACACCCCCCTGGTCTTCTGGGTCGCCTTCCTGGGGCCAGAAGATGGTTGTCCCCGGGGGGATGGAGTCGCCCTTGAGGGGCTTCCAAGGATGGGGGAGGGGATGACAGATGGCTCAGGAGAAGGGGAGGAGACCTCCAAAACTAAAGAAAAGTCCTGCTCTGCCACAGCAGAATCCTCCACAACCACCTCGGCAGGTGTGGTGTGGGCACTCTCCTCCTCCACCTCGGTGTCTTCACCACCCAGGGGCTTGGGCACACGATGGCGTTGGGGGGATGGGGTGGAATGGACGCTGACAGATGATGGCCCAGCTCCGTCATCTGTGGATGACACAAAGCAGACACATGTTGGTGGTCCCACACACTTGGCACATGTACCCTCCCCCCCCCCAAATGCAACACATCAAATAGGGGATAAAAAACACTTACCTGTCCTGGAGCCTTCCTCCATGGAGTCATAGCCAGGGACCCCCTCCACCTGCTCCCTCTCCAGGCAGCGAGAGACCACCTCCTCCTCCACGGTCAGGGTGACCGGACATAGGGGACCACCACCTGTGCCCCTCTCATGCCTCCCGATGGTGGCCACCTTGCCCCTGACCTTGCGCCGCAGGTCGTTTATTTTTTTCTGAATGTCAGAAGCAGTCCGGGTGGAGTACCCCAAAATATTGACCCGGCCAGCAATGGTGTCCAGGATGCCCTGCTCCCTCTCCCGGCTGGTCTTACGGCTCTTTTTCCCATGGAGAAAATGATTAAAAGTCTCCATCGCGGATATGATCACTGAGACCTCCTGTGAATTAAAGTTTAGGTTCCTCCTCTCTCTGGGGGTAGCGGGAGCAGCCATCACAGCACAAAAGTATCTTCCCTGGGGTGGGGGGAAACGGATATACTTTTGCGCCGGAATGGCGTTTCCGCCTGCGCTTTTAAGCGCCCAACGGAAGGCATTGCGCTGACGTTTCCCAGGAAGTGGTGCCGACGGAAGTTGTGAGCATGCGCACAAGGGGGCGAGTGGAGCCGCACTCACTGCGCATGCTCCGTGGATGATGCGCTGAACGTAAGCCTCTCCGCTGGGCTCCGCCCATCATTTACATATGATCACACCCACTTCCACTTGCGTCGGGTTACGCCAGCGCATTATCGTTACTCTGGCGCAAGTTTACGCGCAACTGCTATGTGAATAACAGTACTTGCGCCGAAAGTGTCGGCGGAGTAACGTAAATGAGAAGCGTTACTCCGGAGTAAAGATGCTCCCATCTACCTGAATCGGGCCCAAACTGTCCAGGTAGTACACAAGCTGGCCAGGTGTGCGATGTAGCCTCCACAACTTCTCTACACAGTAATCTTCAAGCAGATTTTACCTAGTGTTGTTACTACTGCTGTGCTCCGCTCTAGTCACAGGCTCTACTGCTCACACTGTTTATTTTTTGTGGTTGAACTGGATGGACTTGTGTCTTTTTTTCAACCTGACTAACTATGTAACACACGTCTGCACAGTCTATCACTTAGACATTTGGTCTGTTTATCACACTGCACATAACCGCTGCCTGATGGTCTGGACAATCGGGGGCAGTCAGAGGCAGTCTCAATGTCTGAGTCTCAGGGTCCCCCTTCACTCCCGCTGTGAACGTAGCTTGTGCTCCCGGCATGTTAGACTCCTCTTCTCCCCAGCTCATAGCTCTCGTTGTGCTGTTCGAGATCCTGCAAGATCTTGTGATGTTCCGCGGGATTACAGAGGGGTTACGGAGAGCGATGTTCCTGCTGATGCACAATGCACGGTGCCGGAATCACGGTGACAGACAAGGCAGTGTATGCAGGCTTGGTATTACCAAATGGCAAAGTCCGGTAGCTGTTCATCTGATGCCCACCTCCTTCATAGCACCATTATCAGCACTGGGAGATAGAGTGGGTGGAGATCACACGCACATCTTTACTCTTCGCTCACTCCCACTACCTCCATCAACATCTGGTAACACCACCTTGTTTCCCATTGCTTTCAATGTGGAGGAGCGGTAAACACACAGCTCCTCTCACCGCTCCAAAGATGCGGCTAGCAGGACTTTTGTAGCGGTCCTGCTAGCGCACCGCTCCAGTGTCAAAGCCCTCGGACTTTGACACTGGAGAAACAGCAGCCGCTGTTTAGGGTCAGTTGACAGGCGCTATTTTTAGCACAATAGCGCCTGAAAACCGCCCTAGTGTGAAAGGGGTCTAAGGCATACTCCTCCTCTGTCCAACACTCAGGATGTGAGGTGGCCCTCAGTGTACTCTCAGGCCGCGTACACACGATCGAATTTGTCTGCTGAAAACGGTCCGATGGACCGTTTCAGCAGACATCTCCGATCGTGTGTATGGGCTAGCGGACAGATTTGTCCACCCGACAGATTTCAAAGCATGCTTTGAAATCTATCGGGTGGGAATCCCTCCGCCGACATGTCTGCTGGTTAGTACACTTACCAGCAGACATGTCGTCCCGCACCGCCGCCGCATGGATTCGGCGCATGCGCGGAAGTGTTTTACTTCCTGGTGACGTGACGTGGCGGCGTCAACGTCACCGACACGTCAGCGCGCCGTCTGCTGGCGGGGATTTTGGTTTGCTCGTGTGTACACGCGAGCAAACCAAAATCCCAGCAGACAGATTTGTTCAAATCTGTCGGACGGACAGATTTGAACAAATCTGTCCGCTCGTGTGTATGGGGCCTCATACAATGCAATACTGCTGGTCCTGCATTGTACAAGATGATTTCAGAGAGTTGTGGCCAGGCAGTGAATGGAAGAGGTTTCAGGAGACCAGTCTTATTAAAAGGAGTAAGCCTGCAGCAGTGATGCATAAGGGATGTATATCACCATATTCATCTAGGCAAAATGAGCAGTCAACCCTTGAAGAGGGAAGGAGGACCCACTGCAAAGGTAAAGGTTTTTGTCTCTGCAGTTTTAAAGTCAGTGAAAGCCCTGCTTTGTCTTTTTGCACAAATGCAACTGACAGCTATTACATTATTATTATTATTTAGATACTTATATAGCGCTGTCATTTTACACAGCGCTTGCATACTGATGAACCCAAACTGTCACACTTGCTTATACTATTTTTCAAAGTAAAATTTATAAAAATTCTAACCTGTACTCACTTAGAAAAAAAAGAGTTTATAATTATACAGTATATATTCAGTGTGTATGCGTTTTTTTTTTTTTTAATAGCAGATAATGAAAATATGGCCAGGTTTAGAAGATACATATCTTGTTGTGATTACTGCAATCTAAAAACATGTTTATGGTCGTGGCCCTCTGACCGAGAGTGATGTGGATCACATAAAAACGCGACAAGACTTACAACATAAATAGACCTGAAGTGTGCCTTGGTGGTCTGGTCAGTATGCCAAGAAAAGGGGGCATACCCAAAGTAAGTAATGGGTAGTTAATTAAAGAAGGATATGCTGAAAAGTGCCCTGAAAAAAGGGAAGGGCGGGAGGGTGTCGAATGCGGTTGAATGCGCAGACTCACGGACATGAGGTGAGCTGGGAAGAGTCGGCCCAGTGACGTGTAGTACTGCACACTGAACCCGACAAAGAGCATGTGTGAGTGGGCTGCTTAAATACCCTCCGGGCTCCTCCCATAAACTCAGGACACTATACTGGCCTTCTTATTTATGGTCGTGGCCCTCTGACCGAGAGTGATGTGGATCACATAAACACGCAACAAGACTTACAACATAAATAGACCTGAAGTGTGCCTTGGTGGTCTGGTCAGTATGCCAAGAAAAGGGGGCAAAAGACTCAGATAGGGAAATAGCTTATATTGATTTCTTGTATTCATTGAGCCAGCTTGGTAAAGGCTTGTGCCATTTCTTCCTGAGGATTTGGGATGTATGTGGCAAAACAAGGAGACTTCCCATCAGCCTGGTGTCTTGATTACGTGGTCTGGTACTCCCTGTTGTGAGGCAGTTGAGGCTGCTCTAATTCGGAAAGAATGTCCTGAGAACAGAGTGGGATTTGAAGCCCAAGTTGCTTAGGATTCTGACATGCTTGACAAACTGGCTGCCACTCTGGAAGCTGGTTTAGAAAGGGTAGCAACAAGCTACAATCAGATTGGCTGGGTAGATGGAGCAGTAGTCGGTCGAGCACCGTCACTGGGCGTCAGGCATTGTTAGTCTGAAACAGGTTGATGTCAACCCCCGGGGCTGGTTTGTTGCGTTTGCAGACTGAGAGTGTAGGGGTTCGAAAGCGAGTCGGGTGGCGTCGGAGCAGTGTCTGACTGCCGGAGCCACTGATTGTAAATTCACTAGGTAGATGGCTGCTAGGATGACTATGCTGGGCAAGGCCCTAAATGGGGAACGAGTAAGGATTTCAGACATGTGCCTAAAGAGGGCACTCTTGAAAGTTAGGCGCTTGCCACTGACTACAGGTTGGTGCTTCTGTATGCTCTGTAGGAGGGACTTGACTGCATGGGCTCGAGAATACTGACAGTTTACTGGGGTCCTGCAGGGACAGGAAATGCTGGACGCCATCTAGATATGGCGTGATAGTATTGTGAGAAAGGGTCAGCTGCGTGTGGCAATACGATATGAAGGCTAGGACGTGTCTAACGTTGCCTATTGCTGCTCCGAGGCAAGTGGCCAAAAATTAGCAGTTAGTATTCCAAGCAGTGTATTAGGCCTTCAGTGTGTTGCGTGCCAAGGAGTGGTTAATAAGCTGGGTTGAGTTGGTGAGATGCTACTTCAGTCCATCGTCAGCAATGACCAGGGTGGGACAGGGATGTTATTGGGTCAGCTCCAGGCTCTTGCTGGAAAAACAAAGTAAGGTTGGAATGGGACAGAGCATCAGCTGCGATTTTGCATTTGCCTGGAATATGACTACAGAAGATATTAAACTGGTGACGGAGTGACAGCTGCGCGAGCCTGCGCAGGAAGGACGTGATGGGGAGAGGCTTGATCTACCTTAATTGATGAAGTCGACTGTGGCCTGATTGTCTGTGGTGAAGAACACTGTCTGTCCAGTTCAAGTGTGGCCCCAAACCTGGGCAGCTGCCACAATGGGGTACAGCACGAGACGTGATGAAGACTGGGTGAAGCAGAAATTTAAGAGAATTTCTGGGGGCCAAGGTTTGGAGAACCAGTGGCGGACGAAAAATACACGCAAAAGCCTGTGGTGGCTCGGCTGACACTGCCGGGATGAAGATTGAAATGCTGTTGTATTAGGTGGGGAAGTTGTCCCACATAGCCAAGTCTGCTACTGATGCTTGGTCTAGTTTAAGAACTTGGACTGGATCTTGCATTGGTGTGAGAAAATCAAGACAATACACAGGTGCTCAACAAGATGATATACGTGCACTCACTGACCAACGTGCACCCGCTGACCAACGTGCACCCGCTGACCAACGTGCACCCGCTGACCAACGTGCACCCGCAGACCAACGTGCACCCGCAGACCAACGTGCACCCGCAGACCAACGTGCACCCGCAGACCAACGTGCACCCGCAGACCAACGTGCACCCGCTGGTGCTGGATGGAAACCTGAACTAACTGCAGGGGAAAAGACAGGGAAAAGATGAGTGGCCCGCGTGCCACTAAAGATGAATGGCCAACTGGGTGCCACTGTGTGTTTGTTTGGCTGATTGTCACTGAGGTGTGTTTGCAAGTTTAGTTTGTATTCGGGTTTGCACGTAGGTGCGTGCTGCAAAGTGTTTTATACTGCTGCAGACAATATTGTGTGGTTGCAAGGGTCTCAGTCTGGTTTGCTGAGACGATATTGCGTAGTTTGCAAAGGTCTCCATGATTATGAGGTTTGTTTTGAGATGGCCTTGTGTGGTTGCACGGGTCTCAACAAGTGAGGGGTTGCTGAGACGATGTTGCGTTTGCAATGGTCTCAAGTGAGTGTCGGGCTGCTGAGATGACTATGTATGGCTGCAAAGGTCTGAACAGGTGTCAGGTTGCTGAGACGATATTGCGTTTGCAATGGTGTCAAATGAGTGTCAGTTTGCTAAGATGACTTTGTATGGCTGCAAAGGTCTGAAAGGGCGTTAGGTTGCTGAGACAAGATTGTGTGGTTGCAAAGGTCTAGACGAGTGTGAGGTAGCTGAGATGATATTACATTTTGCAAGGGTCTCAAATGAGTGTCAAGTTGCTGAGACAATATCCCCCCTTTTTTTTTTTTATAAAAACGACTGTAAATGAAACGCTGGTAAACATGAGTTACCACATGTGGCTGTGTTTACAAGCTGTTACAGGCATCGGCGTTTCGAAATGCCTTTGAACATCCGTCTGAACCCAATTTTTGTTTTTTTTTGTTTTTTCGAGAAGGTTTCTGAACTCAACTGCCTAGAAATTACTATAAATGATCCTGTGTACATGTACTGATAAGATAACATAGAGGAGTGATTGGGGATCCTGTGTAGACGTACTGGTAAGGTAACAGAGGAGAGATCAGGGGCGGCTGAAAAACACCCATTTTTCTGGCTGCAAGGGTCTCAATGAATGCCATGTTGCTGGGGCGAGCCTGCGTGGTCACAAAGGTCTTTGATGAGTGGGAGGTTGCTCGAGACGGTATTGCGTGGTTGCAAGGCTCTCGATGAGTGTGGGGCTGCTGAGACGGTATTGCGTTTGCAAGGGTCTCAACAATGGTGTGAGGCTGCCGAGACGGTATTGCGTGGTTGCAAGGGCCTTGATGAATGTGGGGCTGCTGAGACGGTATTGCGTTTGCAAGGGTCTCAACAATGGTGTGAGGCTGCCGAGACGGTATTGCGTGGTTGCAAGGGCCTTGATGAATGTGGGGCTGCTGAGATGGTATTGCGTTTGCAAGGATCTCAACAAGGGTGTTAAGCTGCTGAGATGGTTTTGCGTGGTTGCAAGGGCCTTGATGAATGTAGGGCTGCTAAGAAGATTTTGCGTGGTTGCAATGGTCTCAACAGGTGTCAGGTTGCTGGGCCGAGATTGCGTGGTGGCAACGTTTTTTTTTTTTTTTTTGCGTTTTTTTTTATATATATATTTTCTTTGCGTTTTTGTAAGGGCCTTGTGTTGCAAGGGTCTTAACAAGGGTGTCAGGCTGCTGAGATGATTTTGTGTGGTTTCAAGGGTCTCGATGAGTGTGGGTCTGCTGAGACGGTATTGCGTTTGCAAGGGTCTCAACAAGGGTGTCAGGCCCCATACACACGATCGGACATATCCGATGAAAACGGTCCGCGGACCATTTCCATCGGATATGTCCGATCGGGAGTTTGATCCGATGGCGTGTACACACCATCGGATCAAATTCCCCGCCGCCGGACGGCGCGGTGACGCGGCGGTGACGTTGACGCCGCTGCGTCACCGCACCAGGAAGTAAAACACTTCCGCGCATGCGCCGAATCCATTCGGCGGCGGCGCGGCGGCGGTGGGGGACGACATGTCTGCTGGTAAGTGTACTAACCAGCAGACATGTCGGGCGGACAGATTCCACCGGATGGATTTCAAAGCATGCTAGCCCATACACACGAGCGGAGATGTCTGCTGAAACGGTCCATCGGACCGTTTTCAGCGGACATATCCCCTCGTGTGTACGAGGCCTCAGGCTGCTGAGACGATTTTGCTTGGTTGCAATGGTCTAAACAGGTGTCAGGTTGCTGGGCCGAGATTGTGTGGTGGCAAAACATTTTTTTTTTTGCACTTTAATGTTTAATTTTGCTTTTTTTTTTTGCGTTTTTATATATCTTTTTTTTTTGCCTTTTGTAAGGGTCATGTGTTGCAAGGGTCTTAAGGGTGTCAGGCTGCTGAGACGATATACGAGTGGTTGCAAGGATGTCAATGAGTGTGAGGCCTGCTGAGACGATATTGCGTTTGCAAGGGTCTCAACAAGGGTGTCAGGCTGCTGAGACGATTTTGCGTGGTTGCAACGGTCTCAACAGGTGTCAGGTTGCCGAGGGGCTGAGATTGCGTGGTGGCAAAGGTTTTTTTTTTTTTTGCGTTTTTTTTTGCGTTTTTATATTAATTTTTTATTTTATTTTGCGTTTTGTAAAGGTCATGTGTTGCAAGGGTCTAAAAAGGGTGTCAGGCTGCTGAGATGATTTTGCGTGGTTGCAAACGGTCTCAACAGGTGTCAGGTTGCCGAGGGGCTGAGATTGCGAGATGGCAACGTTTTTTGTTTTTTTTTGCGTTTTTATATATATATTTTTTTTTTTTTGCGTTTTGTAAAGGTCATGTGTTGCAAGGGTCTTAACAAGGGTGTCAGGCTGCTGAGATGATTTGCATGGTTGCAAGGTCTCAATCAATAAGAATTGGGTTACTGAGAAAGGATAGAAACACCTGGTTTGTTTGTACCTTAAGCAAGCAGTATAAAGGTAGAAGGACAACGCCTGTTTGAATCGTGGTTCCGTAGGGGCCACTAATGAACGATATGGGAGACAACAAATGGTAGCAAATTGATAGGACATAAAGAATGTAATAACAAATCTTACTTGAGACAGTGGGCCATGCAAGTGAGTTTGCGGCGGACTGTGGCTGGAGTGAAACATGTCGGGAAGGTGTAGCGTGATGCCGTGCATGGGGCAAAACAATGAGGTTTGGTGTAGAAAATAGAACACGAGAAGTGCGTATCAATGCTTTGTAAGCTCCACTGCGGGAACCAAACATATGGTACGGGTGACACCATGAGTGACCACAATTTTGACGTGACAAACAAGCTAACGAATCCTACCTGGGACAGTGAACGTGCGACTGGGTTTGCTTTGGACTGGAGTGGATGTGCAACACATCCGAAGAGTGTGGTGTGGCGCCATGCATGACGCACAGGCAATAACTTTGGTAAATAAATGAGAGAGAAGAACCGTGTACAAACAATTCGTAAGTTCCGCTGCGGGAACTAAAAACACACGGCATGGGGAACAATGAATGACAACGGTAGAAAGCATGCAATGTATCTGATACAAAACGGTTGTAAAAATGCATGAAACAAATTCGATACGAATCGGTAGTAAGGAGTATTGAACAAATCTGATATGATTTGGTTGTAGAGTGTATGCTACCCCTTGCTTTGAAACCGAACACCTACCAACCACCCATCCCCCCAGGCTAATCAAGTGCAGACAAGGCACCATGTGAGTCCAATTACCACCTCAATCTGCCAAAGAACCCATACAAACACATGCTAATCTCCAAATGGATTTACAATTGAATCGTATGTTTGGCAGAAGGAAGTTACAAATGTACTACGCCTGAGCCAAATGATGTTGGAACATAAGCAACAGTAACTCAGAGGCAGATTTTTTTTTTTTCCAAAAGAAATGCAGGATAGGAAGCATAACGAATTGCAAGATTGCACAAGATACGAAAAGGTTTGAATCCTACCTGCGACAGTAAGCGGGAACCGCCGGCGAAGACCATGAAGGGAGAAGCCACAAAGCGATTGCGATGACGAATGCGATTGAATGCGCAGACTCACGGACATGAGGTGAGCTGGGAAGAGTCGGCCCAGTGACGTGTAGTACTGCACACTGAACCGACAAAGAGCATGTGTGAGTGGGCTGCTTAAATACCCTCCGGGCTCCTCCCATAAACTCAGGACACCATACTGGCCTTCTTATTTGTTTTACGGTTCTATGAAGGATAAAGTAAAAATATGATTCTGCATATTTACTGCAGAATCATCAATTAGCTAAATATAAATGCATCCTGGGAATTTTCTGAATAAAAAAAATGGTGAGACACTAATTAGTGGTGCAATTGAAATAGATTAAAACTGCACTATCCTCATCCTCATATA
This sequence comes from Rana kukunoris, assembly GCA_029574335.1. Classification (NCBI taxonomy): domain Eukaryota; kingdom Metazoa; phylum Chordata; class Amphibia; order Anura; family Ranidae; genus Rana; species Rana kukunoris. Next base: position 162,259,742 of record CM056056.1, on the reverse strand, counting down.
GCTGAAACTGGATCCTTAACTCCCCCACATTCCAACCATGTCTATGTCACACACCCACTAGTCCTTTTGCTACTCAAATTACAACAATAAAATGCATAAATGTATTTATGCAGAATCACAAGATGCAATTCCTGTAGACAAAAATTATGTTTTTTTGTATTGTTTAATATTACTTACTTAAAAAAAACGTGGGGTAAACGTGTCAAAATCATTGCTTTATAAAGCAATGATTTTGACATCCTAATATACAGTGAATTATTCACCGCCACCAGTGAAGGTTTGCTGAATGTAACATTCACTAATTTATATATATGCTTCTAGGAGTTATAAGTACAACCAGCTTTTCAAAGCTTATGGTTGTTAATAACAAATGTAATTTTTCTCAGCACGTCTTTGTGTTTTACATCACCGTGTTGGACACGATCAGATTTTTAACCGATGGTGTGTAGGCAACACTGATGAAAGTCAGCTTCATCGGATATCTGATGAAAAAATCCATCGGTCCGTTTTGATCAGACGAACTGATCGTGTGTACAGGGCATTCGGGTATTTTTAGTGGCGCTTTACCATAGTTTTTTCCCCCGTTAGCGGACGAAAAAGGGTTAAACCCGCCTGCAAAGCGCCGCCATCGAAGGAAAAGGTAAGTGAAGGTAAGTGAACCAACAATGCACTAGCTTAACCACTTCAGCCCCGGACCATATTGCTGTCCAAAGACCAGAGCACTTTTTGAGATTCGGCACTGCGTCGCTTTAACTGACAATTGCGCGGTCGTGCGACGTGGCTCCCAAACAAAATTGGCGTCCTTTTTTTCCCACAAATAGAGCTTTCTTTTGGTGGCATTTCATCATCTCTGCGGTTTTTATTTTTTGCGCTATAAACAAAAACAGAGCGACTATTTTGAAAAAAATTCAATATTTTTTACTTTTTTCTGTAATAAATATCGCCCAAAAATATATAAAAAAAAAAAAAAATTTTCCTCAGTTTAGGCCGATACGTATTCTTCTACATATTTTTCGTAAAAAAAATCGCAATTAGCGTTTATTGATTGGTTTGCGCAAAAGTTATAGCGTTTACAAAATAGGGGGTAGTTTTATGGCATTTTTATTATTATTTTTTTTTTACTAGTAATGGCGGCGATCAGCGTTTTTTTTCGGTACTGCGATATTATGGCGGACACTTCAGACACTTTTGACACATTTTTGGGACCATTGGCATTTTTTTAGCGATCAATGCTATAAAAATGCATTGGATTACTATAAAAATGCCATTGGCAGTGAAGGGGTTAACACTAGGGGGCGGGGAAGGGGTTAAGTGTGTTCCTATTTGTGTTCTAACTGTATGGGGGGGGGGGACTTACTAGGGGGAATCACTGATCTTCTGTTCATACATTGTATGAACAGAAAATCAGCGTTTCCCCCGCTGACAGGAACGAGCGCTGTGTGTTTTCACACACAGCTCCCGTTCCCCGCTCTGTAACGAGCGATCGCGTGTGCCCGGCGGCGATCGCGCCCGCCGGGCACACGCACGGGACTCGGGGGCGAGCGGGGGGCGCGCGCGCGGGCTGCCCGCGGCGTGCACGCGCCCCCTAGTGGCCGCGAAAGGCGCGACGTAGAGCTACGGGCTCTCGCGCACCCGTGCCGACCTGCCGCCGTATAATTGCGGCGGCTGGTCGGCAAGTGGTTAAAGTAACCTATTTTGCATAAAAAAAAAAAAAAACCTTTACAACCCCTTTAAGCTGGATACACACTATACAATTTTCTATAGATTTTTATTTCCTTCAGATTTACCAAAACCATATAATATGAGATCAAACCTTCAGGCTGCATTCACACCATTGCAAATTCCGTGCGGGTTCTCTGCATTCAACTTGCAATAGCAGGAGATATTGACCATCTCTCTATGGAGGCGGTTCACATATCCCTGAAGCAGGTGCACTGTGTTTTGCAGAAAAATGATGTGTGGGCTGACCTCAGACCTAAAACGTGACACACCGGACCCCTGCTGTGGAACTGATTCAGGGATGGTGTGAACCCAGCCTAAAGCCTCGTACACACAAATGGATTTCCATTAGACAAATCGTAGGACTTTTGTTCGAAGAGCATTGGCCATGAACTTTTCTTGCATACAAACGGCAAATAATTGTCGGCCAACAAACACAAAACTTCATGTTTTTTCAGCTCTTTAGCTCCACCCTTAGGGCAATTTCTGCTAATGTTGTGTTATGGTTAGCATTGCTTCCGAGCATGCATGTTTATAGTTTGGATATATTTCTGAAGGACTTCTGTAAACACGATCGGATAATCCGACAACATACATTTGTTGTCTGAAAAATTTAAAGCATGCTTTCCAACATTTGTTGGCGGAAAATCCGCCAACAATTGTCCGATGGAGAATACAAACGGTCAGATTTTCCAACAGCCTGTCATCACACAATTCCCGTCGAAAAATCCAATCGTGTGTACGGGCACACGACCAAATAAATCCGATCAAATCGGTCCGATCAAACTAAAATCCCCGCCGGCAGACAGCACAGTGACGTGGCGGTGACGTTGACGCCGCCACGTCACCGTCACCAGGAAGTAAAACACTTCCGCGCATGCGTCGAATCCATTCGACGCATGAGCGGGCAGATATGTCTGCTGGTTAGCGTACTAACCAGCAGACATGTCGGACGGACGGATTCCCAGCAGACAGATTTTAAAGCATGCTTTAAAATCTGTCTGCTGGAAAAATCTGTCTGTCCGCCCGTACACACAATCGAATTTGTCTGCTGAAACGGTCCGTCGGACCGTTTTCAGCAGATAGATTTGATCGTGTGTACGAGGCCTAAGGCCGGGTACACACCATCGAATATATCCGATGGAAACGGTCCTCGGACCATTTCCATCGGATATGTCCGCCGGGCTGTTTTGGTCCGATGGCGTGTACACACCATCGGATCAAAATCCCCGCCGGCAAACAGCGGGGTGACGTGGCGGTGACGTTGACGCCACCACGTCACCACACCCGGAAGTAAATTACTTCCACGCATGCATCGGATCCTTCCGACGCTTGTGCGGGCAGATATGTCCGCTGGTGAGTGTACTGACCAGCGAACATATCGGACGGATATGTCCCGAGCGGACAAATTTTTAAGCATGCTTTGAAATTTGTCCACCGGACAAATCCGGAGAAATGCGTCCGCTAGCCTGTAAAGAGGATCGGATTTGTCTGCTGAAATGGTCCGTCGGACCATTTCCAGCAGACAAATTTGATCGTGTGTACATAAGGCCGCGTACACACGATCATTTTTTGTGATGAAAAAAAACGACGTTTTCTGTGAAGTAAAAAACAACGTTTTTGAAACGTCACTTTTCAAAGACGATGTTGTATACACACCATCGTTTTTTTCACAAAAAGCGAGGTTACGTTCACCACTCTTTTCCATTGACTAGCTTCTGGGCATGCGCGGGTTGAAAAACGTTGTTTTAAACGACGTTTTTGCTACACACGGTGACTTTTTGTGAAACAAAAAACAACGTTTTGAAAAACGACACAAAAAATTCAAGCATGTTGGAATTTTTTTTGGGTCGTTTTTTTAAGACAAAAAACGACGTTTTGCCCACACGCGATCAATTTAAATGACGTTTTTTAAAACGTCGTTTTATTTCATCACAAAAACGACCGTGTGTACGCGGCATATGAGTTTCAATTTGTATGCAATCAGGCAGACCCTTGCACTACATGGTTTTGGTAAATCTAAAGGAAAGCAAATCAACATAAGTTATATAGTGTGTATGGGGTCTTAAAGGGGTTGTAAAGCTTCATTTTCCATCGATTTTCCTTCTAACAAAATGTTTTCTTTGTCTGAATTTCTCAGTTCCCGTTGCTCCTCAGTAAGCTGTTCTGGCTGACTAACCACCGCTCGGATGATAGTGGCAAGTTTACTGAGGAGAAACAAAAAAAAAAAAAACATTTAGAAGGGTAATCGAAAGAAAAAGGGTAAGTGAACCAACAATGCACTAGCTTAAAGGAACCTATTTAGAAAATAAAAAACGGACCTTTACAACCCCTTTAAGGCGGGTTACGGCCAGTGGCAGCAGTCATGTGCCCAGTTTGTCTTTGTTTCCCTCCATTAGCGAGGGGACCAGAGCCAAACCAGGTCCTGGGCTTTGCCCAGAGTGAAGTATTTACAACCCCTTTAAGGTTTGACCCCATATTATATGGTTTTGGTAAATCTACAGAAAATGTGAGTGTATCCAGCTTTAGTTGGGAAGAAAATTATTCAGAGGGCGGTTCTAATGTGCAATGGCTGATCTAATTTTTCATGTACTCAGATGACTCTTGGGGCTACCATATGTAGACAGATTCTGTAGGCAAGTACAAGATAATTTCATGATCTGTGCAGCTGCCGAACACTGTTTGCTGTAATTGCCAGCTGTGAAGTCATGTATTATTGTATTAAAGGGTTATTCATTTTTTATGTAAAAAAGAGAATAAGAACCAGTTGCAAGATATTTTCAGCACAGAAAATCACTTCATTCAGCCTCGTGGGCAGGGTGAATGGCATCGTCCCCTATAAATTATGCAAAGCATGACTGCAATATCTACCGTATATCATATATTATATATATATATATATATATATATATATATATATATATATATATATATAAAAACACCACACAGGGTCAGATTTGTTTCAGGTTTTATCCATAAGACCGGTCAGATTAAGAAAACATATTTACTACTATGATGTGTGAGAATTGTATGTTAAGATTACTGATATAAGTTAGACCCTCACGTGGAAGTTGATATAGTTTTTTAAATTGATAGTTTAAAAAAAATTTGGCTGTGTAGCTGGGATTAGTCATCTGCATCAGAGATAAAGCAACAAACACATGAAATGAAATCAATAAAGCTATCATTAAGTGTGTATACACACACACACACACAATATGCACAGCAGTGACACGTGTAATAGTAAAAATATTACATCAGCAATAACAAAATGCTGGTCTATTTACACAACATAAATGCTGGGAGAGAGAGAGGAAGAAAAGAGAGAGGAAGGAGAGTGCTACAGAGAGACAGGAAGAGACAAAGCACATGTTGTAACATTGTAACATGCAGAACAAGTTTTCTTTTCTCAGTGCCACGTGTTATAGACAAGAAGAAAACAAAGTTAAGCGTCCAATATATATATATATATATCATTTGATATATACAGTTGAAAAGCTTCTCCAAATATGTACTTACATTGGGTGCACTGTACTAAGTGTGAACTGCTTTAACTATCAGATGTCTCCTACAGACTGAGTGAAAGAAAGCAGGGTTATAGACACAGGAAATATCCACACTACTTTATAAGGTATGGGTTAGGGGGTGGGAGAGTGGAAGGGAGGAGATACAAAAATCATATTGGTCAGACTCAGAACAGAGGCCACTAACACGTGATAATGCCTTTAAGGAAAGTCAAACTTGAGACACATGTAGAAACCTACAAGCACTGAAAGGTTGAACAGCTAGAAAAACAAAATTGTATACAGTCAGCAACAACAGAAAATGGTTTAAACGATATAAAAAAAATAGTAAATCAAAATATCTTGCTGACTGCAGAAGCAGAAGAAAAGCCAACTTCAATTAAAAAAAAAAATATGTTTTAAACTAAAACATTTTCATTACAAATTCTCATACAGATTTGTAGCTAAAAAAAAATGAGCAAAGTGTAAGGCCCCGTACACATGACCGAGTTTCTCGGCAGAATCCAGCGAGAAGCTCGCTGGGAGACATATTCTGTCGAGAAAATGGGTCGTGTGTACACTTTCGACGAGAAAACCATCAGGAAGCTCGTCGAGCCAAAATAGAGAGCATGTTCTCTATTTCCTCGTTGTTCAATGAGGAAATTTGGCTCGACGACCTTTTCGACCGCTCATCGGGAACCTCGACGGGCGGAACGATGAGTTTAGCCCGACGAGGTTCTCGGACGTGTGTACGGGGCCTAACAAGGGCCCACGACAGAGAGGAGACTGGAACTCAGATTGGGAAAATTGGCTAAATTGAACAGGAGCACTTACAAATTTACAAATAGCAAGATACCCATAAATTAGAAATTATTTTTTTTTTTTTTTTTTTTTTTAGAAATTTTTTAGAAAAATAAATTAGAAATTATATTAAAAAGTTTGATTGGTAGAAAAGGTCATGTGAATTAAAAAAGCATTAAAAAACATTTTAATTACAAATTCTTATTCAGATTTGTAGTTAAAATGAGCAAATGGCAGAGAAGAGATTGGAGCCAACCAGAACTTACTAAAATATACACTAGTGCTTACAAATTTGGAATTTAATAGAAATTTACAGCTGTACCAAGATCAATAATAAATGAATCAGAAATGGTATAAGAAAGTTTGATTAGTAGAAAAGTCATATGAATTGAATTGTGTAAGATAATGAAGTAGCGCGAATTGCTCTATATGTGCGTTGTATATGTAGTACAGTAAACCTAAATAATAAGGTAAACCTACTAAATAATGTGACACAAACAGTGCACAATAACTATTAAAGTGCTAATGAGCAAAAATCTAGGAAAATAAACTCATAAATATAAAAATAAAAAATATATAGACGAATCGCAGTTTAACAAGTGCAATGTGATAGTGCTAAAGTCCGTATGTAAAGTAAACTGGTAATGAAATATTATAAAAATAACAATAACAATCTTGAATCTATAAACAATATAGATAGTAAACCATGATATAGTCCATTTGTAAAGTGCATCCAACAATGAACTGGAGTTCTGACCAATAAAGTTCTTAATCCAAAAAAGGGTTCACCTCCAAAGCAAGCAAACAGAGATGAGGGGGAAAGGGAGAGGTAAGGGAGTCCAAATTACAAATGGAAGGTAGGAAGTGCAAAATATTCTTCCAATAATCCTCCCCCAGTAATGATAGCCTCTCACCTTAACCACTTGACCACTGGGCACTTAAACCCCCTTAATAACCAGACCAATTTTCAGCTTTCGGTTCTCTCACAGTTTGAATGACAATAACTTGGTCATACAACACTGTAAAAAGGATTGGATGTTCCGCGCCAACAAAATTAAGTGAAAAAGCTGCTACTTAGTAACAAATAAAAAATATAAAATAAATATGGTGTTTTCATTTGTCAATTATTGAAGAAAAAATTAAGTGCGCTAGTTAGATAAATCAGTTACATTAAATTAGTGCTAATATAAGTAGTTGATACAAAATATAAACCTAATAACAAAAAAACAAATAATAAAGTCGATAAGTGATAGACCAGATAGTCACAATGAATAATGACTACTCAATCAAGTCCCAATATGTGCAAAGTTGCTTGAGAAAATCTTGTGAATGGTAATATTCCCCAAATCTTGATTATGTGTAGAAACAAAGCCTTCACCTTGAATTACGAATGACACCCAATAGTGCTCAAATAATTATTGCGCTTACCAAATGGCCCTGACTCCTTTAATTAAAAAGAAAGTCAGAAACAGCAGGAGCAGTATGTGACTGCAAACACTTGATTAGACTGGATAACTGACGGTCTCAAGCCCAGGTAGTAGACGGTGACATATATGCAAAAGAGAAATTGGAATGCCCCATAGCATAATACTGTTTGGTTTATTTAAAATAGAGATTGATAAAAACAGCCAAATGGCCTCTTACATTAAAGGACGCCAGACCCGGCATCAAGGCTGATCGCTTGTAGGGTTTGTGGAACCAACATGGAGCATCTGCTCTGCAGCGGCGTGAAGCGGCGTGCGTTCCACACTGCAATCCTCGACATCCAGATGACCGGAACTGGCATTAAAACATGTGACTCGATACGCTGCCGTATCGCTGCCGTACGTACGTTTCGTTATTTCAAACGTCTTCAGGGCCCTGGGGGGGCACTGGTGGCGCACTGATCTCTCTCCTCCACTGCAGCGTCTTTCTCATGCTGCAATGGTGAGGAGAGAAAACACTGTTTACATCCGTGATCGCGCCGATCGTATAACATGCACCCCAATTTTAATAGGGAAGCTTAAGGGAAAAAAATTAATTCACAGCTCCGCCTCCGTCCATCCAGTATGTTTATCATAACAAGAGGTGATCCAAAGTCATTTGACTCTAACGGAGGACGTCTATGGACGCCCTGTTAGAGTACAGTAACCGCCCTATAGACATATTTCGTCTATAGGGCGGTGATTAAGTGTTTTTTTTTAATGTCACAATGTAGAGTATAAGATTTCCTATCATCTGTGCCCAGTCTTGCCACGCAGAGTTAATCCAGCGCTGAGTAATCCTCTTTTAAAGTTCAGTGCAAATTAACAGAATTTCAGATAAAAACCTGCCAAATTAGGTTAAGTCAGTTTCTCTGTTATTGCTTTCAGTAACAGGTTATTTACATATCTAGCGTGGACATGTTTATTATAACAAGAGGTGATCCAAAGTTCATTGTATATTACTAGGATGTGTTATGATGTTATATCACCTCATGTTTTTGTAAACAAAACATAACATATGAGAAACATGTCCTAGCTATATTTGTATATAACCTGTCACTCAAAGCAAGAAGAGAGAAAACAGACTTTTGCTTTAGGCAGGGTTTTATCTGGAAGGCTGTTCATTTTCACTGAACATTAAAAGAGGATTACTCAGCGCTGGATTAACTCTGTGTGGCAAGACTGGGCACAGATGATAGGAAATCTTATGCTCTACATTGTGACATAAAAAAAATAAAACATTTTGGGGGTTTACAACCACTTTAAGGAAAGACTCCAATGGGTCAAATGATGCATCAAGGAATACCAATCACCGAACACGCTTGTTGTTGTATCCTCCTCCAGATATCAGAGCCAGGGATCTCTGCGGCTGTTAATGCAGTTTCTCCAATCTTTTCTCCATTGGGGATGTTGTCTCCTGACACAAGCAGTCAAAGGCAAGAAAAAAAACACTCCATTGTTTACTATCTATATTGTTTATGGATTCAAGATTGTTATTGTTATTTTTATAATAACTTTTTTTGAATATTTCATTACCAGTTCACTTTGGATGCACCTTACATACGGACTTTAGCACTATCACATTGCACTTGTTACACTGCGATTCGTCTATATATTTTGTATGATATTTTTTATGAGTTTATTTTCCTATATTTTTGCTCATTAGCACTTTAATAGTTATTGTGCACTGTTTGTGTCACATTATTTAGTAGGTTTACTTTATTTATTAGGCTAATGCCACGTACACACGATCGGTCAAACTGATGAGAACGGTCTGATGGAATGGACCGTTTTCATCAGACCAAACCGATCGTGTGTGGGCCCCTTCGGTTATTTATCCATCAGTTAAAAGAATTCAAACTTGTTTTAAAATTAACCGATGGATACCTAACCGATATCAAAAAAACGATCATCTGTAGGTACGTCCATCGGTTAAAAAGCCATGCATGCTCAGAATCAAGTCGACGCATGCTTGGAAGCATTGAACTTAATTTTTTTCAGCACGTCGTTGTGTTTTACGTCACCACTATCGTTTTTTTAACCGATGGTGTGTAGGCACTACTGACCATCAGTCAGCTTCGATGGTTAACTGATGGAAAAATCCATCAGACCGTTCTCATCGGTTTGACCGATCGTGTGTACAGGGCTTTACTGTACTACATATACAACGCAAATATAGAGCAATTAGCGCTACTTCATTATCTTACACAATTTTTGGGTATTGGCAATACTACAGAAGTTTGGCTGCTGTTTTCACCTTCTACTTTAGCACTGTAGCACTTTATGTATTATTAATTACTGTTGAACACATTGGTAGCACATTAGTACTTTATTGTTTATTCATATGAATTGAAGATTACATTGTCCAAGTCTCCGGCAATCATAGGCGTGCGCACGGGGTGTGCCGGATGTGCCTGGGCACACCCTAATGCCCAGGCACATCCAACACACACCAGGACTTTTTTTGTCAGCAGAATGTGCAGCAGATGTTTAGGTTCTCTATTTCAGCACATCGGGTAATAAACATAGGCAGCGCTGCTACTCTGTGAGTGGGACTACTTTTAAGTTTGCTGTTTGTGCAGCCCCTGATCGCGGAGTGAGAAGGCAAGAGTCCACATTTGCCGATGCTACTTCTATAGTTCCGGCTACAGCACCCCTGACAGCTGAATATCACTCCGCTCCCTGCTGTCAGGGGTGCTGTAGCAGGAACTAGAGAAGTAACATCAGGGCTGAATTAACCCCACTGATTTTTTCACCTACCCGCTGCCACCGCTGGGCTTCCGCAGCCCACCACTGCCTTTTGTCAGCTGCAGAGAAGTGAATACCGACAATGGTGAAGGAGACCTGCTGGGACTTGGGACTCAGGACGTGTCACTCCAATCTCCTCTCTGATGCAGCATTTGAGGGAAAACTGTCTCTCTCCTCGGGTTCCTATCTGGCTTTCAGTCGGGGCTTTCACAGATGAAGGACAGGTGGGAGGAGCAGGAAGAGGAAGAGATCATCATGGTGCACCCTCCATCTCTTTCCTCCTGTCCAGCACACATTACAGCTCTCCCTGGGGATGATTGAAAATGTCAGCCTTTACCTGTGAGTACTCACCTTCTTTTTCTGCATTTTCCACGATATAATTCTGTGCTGTAAACATGCCCTGTACTTTGCAGGAGGGGGTTACTGAAAGAGAAAGTAAAATTCTTCAACAGTTTAGGAATTCCTGGGACTTCTGAGGTGTTACATAAATGTATTCCACATACACATTATATCCTGTTAAAATCATTCATTTTGAATAACATACAGCGTGTGTGTATATAGAATACATCTCTGGAGCACCTCAGGACTCCCAGGAATTCCTAAACTATCAAAAAGATTATCATAATAATTCACCTCAACTCCAGGACAGTAAAAAAGTCCAGCCTTGCAGTGTGTGTGTGTGGGGGGGGGGGGGGGGTACCTGATTCTAATCTCTCTTCCTTCACCCCAAAGCCATCATCACATACAATACAGAGACATTAACCCTGTATGGTATGATGGGGAGGTTGGAGTGTGACCACAGCCAGTAACTTAAAGCGGTGGTTCACCCTAAGGCTGCATTCACATCTAGGCGGCAAGTAACGCCGCGTACGCGGCGTTACTTGCCGCAATTCGATTCATTTTATTTATTTTTATTTATTTTTTTACAAATTATCTCCATTGATGTCTATGGCCGTACGCCAATGTCGCCTGAAAAAAAGGGTCCGGGACATTTTTTCAGGCGACAGGCGTTCGGCATTTCAGAGATGTGAACCATCTCTATAGACATCAATGGGAATTTTCCCCTCCAGCGGCACAAGCGTGGGTGCAGGGTAAAACTACTCTGTCCCATCCCATCCAGCATACTGGCGTCAGCACCAGTATGCTGTTTTTTTTATTTTTTTTATTGCTCTACTTACTGTTTAATTAATAATTTTCTTTTCTCTCCACCGCGGGTGAATGGCGCGGCTATGTCGTGTCACGCCTTTCCAAAATAGCCGATTTAGGACTCGGCTCTTCCCAGCGCTATACGGCGCCTGCGAACAGACCTAGGAGCTGACTGCGCAGGCGCCGTATATATCCGAGTCCTATGGCTATGGCGCATTACGCCCTCCGAAAAAGGGCCCTCCGAAGAAAATTATTCATTAAACAGTAAGTAGAGCAATTAAAAAAAAAAAAAAAACAGCATACTGGCACTGACGCCAGTATGCTGGATGGGATGGGACAGAGTAGTTTTAGGGTGAACCACCGCTTTAACATCCCTTTCACACTGGGGTATTTTTCAGGAGAAATGCCTCCTCAGTATGAAAGCCTGAGTGCTTTTACACTGGAGCGGTGAGCTTGCAGGACTTTAGAAAAGGTCCTGCAAGCAGCATCTTTGGGGTGGTTTGGTAGCTCTGTATACACCGCTTCTAAACTCACCCATGCCCATTGGAATAAATAAGCAGCGCTGGCGAAGTGCCTGCAAAGCACTTCGGCAGCACTGCAACACGGCCAGTTTTAACCCTTTCTTCAGCCGCTAGCGGGAGATAAAAGTGCCCCACTAGCATCTGTAAAGCGCTGCTTAAACAGCAGTAAAGCGCCGCTAAAACTAACAGCACTTTATCGCTGATGCAGCCCGCACCCCAGTGTGAAAGGGGTCTAAAACCTGAGGGGACAAGTCGCAGTAGTGGAGGGGGCCTGCTGGAGCAAGCCAAGTACGGCAGGCATAGCCTTAACCACTTGTCATCTGCCCGCCGTCAAATGACGGCGGGCAGACGACTCCATTGTTCTGACATCACGTCATATGACGTGATGTCCCTTTAAAGCCGCGGGCGGGCGCGCGTCGCCGGCGGCGCGCGCGCGCGCACCCGCCGCTCCGCGGGGATCCCGTGCGAGTGCCCGGCGGCAACGATCGCCGCCGGGCACACGCGATTGCTCTGTACGTGAGCGGGGACGTGCAGCTCTGTATGTAAACACAGAGCTGCACGTCCCTGTCAGGGAGAGAGGTGACAGATTGTGTTCCTTGTACATAGGGACACAATCGGTCACCTCCCCCAGTCACCCCCCCCTCCCCCTACAGTTAGAACACTCATAGGACACACATTTAACCCCTTCCCCGCCCCCTAGTGGTTAACCCCTTCACTGCCAGTCACATTTATACAGTAATCAATGCATATTTATAGCATTTTTCACTGTATAAATGTAAATGGTCCCAAAAATGTCAGAAAAGTGTCCGAAATGTCCGCCATAACGTCGCAGTCCCAATAAAAAAATCGCAGATCGCCGCCATTAATAGTAAAAAAAAAAAAAAAAAAAAATGCCATAAACTATCCCCTATTTTGTAAACGCTATAAATTTTGCGCAAACCAACCGATAAACGCTTATTGCATTTTATTTTTACCAAAAATATGTAGAAGAATACGTATCGGCCTAAACTGAGGAAAAAAATATATTTTTTTTATATATTTTTTGGGGTTATTTATTATAGCAAAAAGGAAAAAATATTGCATTTTTTTAAAAATTGACGCTCTATTTTTGTTTATAGCGCAAAAAATAAAAACCGCAGAGGTGATCAAATACCACCAAAAGAAAGCTCTATTTGTGGGAAAAAAAGGACGCCAATTTTGTTTGGGAGCCACGTCGCACGACCGCGCAATTGTCAGTTAAAGCGACGCAGTGCGGGAAGCTTATATTTTGTCTGGGCAGGAAGGGGGTGTAGGTGCACAGTAGGTAAGTGGTTAATTTCAGTTTGGGTATAGCCCTCCCTGTAAGACAGAACCTTTTTGAATTAGTGGCTTGCAGCACTAATCAGTGTAATCTGACAGTGGGGAGTTCCCCCATCAGAATACAGTGCCCCAGCATCACTTGTGTAGATGCAAGCACCTGTCAGCTAGTGATCTGAACAAAAAACTTGTGCACGTATAGCATCTTTAGGCCTGGTTCACACCTATGCATTTTTTTGTGCATTTTCAGTTTTGCAGAAACACACTACAGTCCATTTAACATGTGATAGTTGCCCCCTCCCCTCCTCTCTACCCACACAGCTTCATCATTAAGGCTACTTTCACACTGAGGCGTTGCACTGTAATTTTTTGCGGCGCTATTTGGTTGCTAGTGGGGCACTTTTAACCTCCACTAGCAGCTGAAAAAGGGTTAAAACCGCAGGCAAAGCACCGCTGCAGCAGCGTTTTGCAAGCGGTTCATCGATGCTGCCCATTGATTTCAATGGGCAGGGGCGCTTTAGGAACAGTGTATTACACCGCTCCTACATCGCCTCAAAGATGCGGCTGGCAGGTCTTTTTTGAGCGTCCTGCCAGCGCACTGCTCCAGTGTGTAAGCACTCGGGCTTTCACATTGCAGTGAAAGGAGAGGCTCCTTCAGGGCGCTTTGCAGGCGCAATTTTTAGTGCTATAGCGCCTGCAAAGTGCCTCAGTGTGAAAGTAGTCTAAGTCATAGGAATCTGAGAATGTTTAAACTACAAGTTCCATCCAACACTGCAGCTGGCACACTGATCAGCACACCTGTAATTCATTCACACTGTCTACAGCTCTGCAATGACAGCCATACAGGTACGGGCAACAGAACTGTGGGCAGTGTCTGCAGGAGCTTGACCTTCACCCACACTCTTCTGAGTGTAAGGCCGCGTACACACGACCAAATTAATCCGATCAAATCGGTCTGACAGACCGTTTTGATCGGATTTGTCTGCTGGGGTATATTGGTTTGATCGCTGTACACACGATCAAACCAAAATCCCCGCCGGCAGACAGCGCGGTGACGTGGCGGTGACGTTGACGCCACCACGTCACCGTCACCAGGAAGTAAAACACTTTAACGCATGCGTCGAATCCATTCGACGCATGCGCGGGCAGATATAGCGTACTAACCAGCAGACATGTCGGACGGATGGGTTCCCAGCAGACAGATTTTAAAGCATGCTTTAAAATCTGTCTGCTGGAAAAACCCGTCTGTCCGCCCGTACACACGATCGAATTTGTCTGCTGAAACGGTCCGTCGGACCGTTTCCAGCAGATAGATTCGATCGTGTGTACGCGGCTTAATACTTTGCAGTCTCCAGTTTTTAAATATAATAAATGCCCTAGCAAAAATCTATCCATTTATTATTTTTTAATAAAAAGGTGAACAAAGGCACTTGGACAAGGCAGGCACATAAATGAGTGTTTGTGTGTGTATATGTGTGTGTGTGTATATATATATATATAAGAAGGCCAGTATGGTGGCCTGAGTTTATGGGAGGAGCCCGGAGGGTATTTAAGCAGCCCACTCACACATGCTCTTTGTCGGTTCAGTGTGCAGTACTACATGTCACTGGGCCGACTCTTCCCAGCTCACCTCATGTCCGTGAGTCTGCGCATTCAATCGCATTCGACACCCTCCCGCCCTTCCCTTTTTCAGGGCACTTCTCAGCATATCCTTCTTCAATTAACTACCCATTACTTACTTTGGGTATGCCCCCTTTTCTTGGCATACTGACCAGACCACCAAGGCACACTTCAGGTCTATTTATGTTGTAAGTCTTGTCGCGTGTTTATGTGATCCACATCACTCTCAGTCAGAGGGCCACGACCATAAATATATATATATATATATACACGCGCATGTGTGTTTGAGTTTTGGGGTGCACACCCTAATTCAATAGGCTGCACACGCCTATGCTGGCAATATAACAATATTATAAACACACCTCAAAGTTTTGCAATTTCTAGTCTACAATCCCCTCCCCCAAACAAGCAGCTGTAAAAAATATCCTATTCAGACTAAGGCCTTATGCACACTTGATGTTTTTACAGCTGCTGTTTTTGGCTTCAGGCGTTTTTTCCTGCAGCCAGCAAACTCCCCAGCATGTTATCTTATGTGTCTATGCACACATAGGTTGTTATCAGTGTTTTTGGCAGGGATGTTTTCTGGCTGGAAAAAACCCCAGAACTAATGGGTCTTGAGAGGATTTTTTCAGCTGTAAAAATGGTCTAACACTGAAAAAAGCTGAAAGACTTGGCTATTCGGCATTTTATGAGTGTTTTTGAGCCATAAGCTTTTGTGGGAGTCAGGGGCAGATCCAGAGTCTAGTCTTAGGTTGGGCACTGCCAGAAAATGTTTTTTTGTGGCGAAATTTCTCTGGGAAATGGCTGTTGTTGGTGCTTCAATCATCCTGGCACCACGGTTGTTATGGTGTCAGGATCATTGAAGCACATTATTTATATTATTACATTGTTATATACAATTAAATAGTTCAACTCACCATAATGCAGAATCAGTGGGAGCCCTAAATGTGTCACTTGCGACTGTGGCCTGCCACCAGATGCGGATTGTCACTTGCCACGTCACCTGCCAGAAGTTGCGGATTGTAACTTGCCACATACCCCGCTACCTCAGGCAGGCCACACGATTCCAAGAGACCTAAAATGGCTGCTCCGGCTCCTTTTATATCCTACCCAGCATGCACTGCTCAAGGTGTTCATGGGTAGATCAGCAAACCTCCTGGGTGAAAAAGGTCAGCCTCCTCCTCCCAAAACATCAGTCACTGCTGTCTAGTCTTTTGTGCTTCTTTCAGAAAAAACATATCTGCATTACCAGTATTTGGTCACTAGATGGCTCCAAATACTCAAACATAGCAATGTTCATAGACGTTTTATTAAAGTATGCAAACACACATCAACATAGGAGAATATCAGCGCTACATATATTATTAAAACTAAATGTGTGCTTATTTTTCCACCACACCCCCATCCAATTCACAGGAGACCGTGCCAAGCTCTCAATGGAGTCAGTTTACACATGTTCATTGTGGCTGCAGAGCAGGTTGCACAGGGGTCTTGTGCGTCTTTGGCTTTGTTTCAGGTCCAAATTCGGGCTTGATTTGTACCTCAAACAGAGAACAGGGACGCACCGGACCCCTGCTGTGAACCGCATTCGATTTAAGTGAACCCAGCCTTAGAAGTGCATTCCCAGGGCTGTGTCATAATGCTGGAAAGGCAGGGAGATGGATGTCTTCCTGGTTCCTTTATTATTGCCTCATGGATCCATTAACCAAAGCACAGAGAAAGGCTCAGAACACAACAATGTATCTTTATGAAGAGCTGGCTCACGCCAGAATGAGGTGCCGGAAAGGTGCATTCTGTGTGTGTTTCCCGCACCACGTTCAAAATGCACTCATCTTTGCTTCCTGCTGTGGGTGCCTTTGTTAATCAATTCCCAAACGCAGATTACAAAAAAGATTGCATTGGGTGGAGCGACGCGATAACCTCACCTCGTGTGTTAGGCCGCGTACACACGATCAAATTTATCTGCTGAAACTGATCCGACAGACCGTTTCAGCAGACATCTCCGATCGTGTGTACGGGCATGCTTTGAAATTTGTCCGCCGGAGACATGTCCGTCGGATATGTCCGCTGGTTAGTACACTAACCAGCGGACAGAAATCTCTGCGCATGCGTCGAATGGATTCGACGCACGTGTGGAAGTATTTTACTTCCTGGAGTGGTGAAGTGGTGACGTGGCGGCGTCAATATCACCACCACGTCACTGCGTCCTCAGCCCGAGGGGATTTTCGTCCGATGGTGTGTACACGCCATCGGACCAAAATCCGATGTGACATGTCCACTGCAAACCGTCGGACATGTTTGAGCGGACATGTCTCATCGTGTGTACGCGGCCTTACAGTTAGTTTTCCCAGAAGGATGGGTTTGTCTGATCGTGTGCCGGCCGGCTGTCAGGGAAATTACCACGCTGGACGTGATGTTGGTCGCCTTGGAGCATGCTCGTGTGCGCCAGTGTGCACGCTGTTGCGCGCTCCTGTGCGCGCTGGTCTGCGTGCGCATGCCTGTGCGTGCACGCGGCGCTTGGCACCAATCAGTCCATTTAAACGGCTGGAATACATCCGATCAGTGCTGGCTGATCTGCAGCTCTAGGTTACCTCTGTTCCCATTATCTGCCTGAGCTCTGATGATCTGACCACCCGGCTTTTTACTCGGATTTCCCCAGTCTTCCAATTGCACCTGACCACGGCTTGCCTTGACCTTTGAACCTGCCTGCTCATTTGTACTTCATTGTTCAGTGTTCCTCTTTAACAAGAAAGCAATAGAACATTTGTTGTATGAATGCGACTGAATCCGAAAGCGGAGTAGTACTCCTGATAGTCTGTTGTTCAGGTCAGGGCCAGAGAGAAGGACATCATTTAAAACAGGGGTCTCAAAGTACCGGCCCGCGGGCCATTTACGGCCCGCGGACCGGTAATAAATGGCCCGCAGGCAGGGCCCCGCCCCCCCGCGATTACCGCGATTCGCGGTAAATCCCCGCGATTCGCGGTAAATCCCCGCGATTCCGCTCAACAACTCCGAGACGTGGAACCCCCCCGCTCAACAACTTTGATCTGCGGACCCCCCCCTCAACAACTCAGATCCGCGGACCGCCCCGCTCAACAACTCCGATCCGCGGAACCTCCCCCGCTCAACAACTCAGATCCGCGGACCCCCCCCCCCCCCCGCCCCGCTCATCAACTATGATCTGCGGACCCCCCCCCCAGCTCAACAACTTTGATCTGCGGACCCCCCCCCCCTCAACAACTCCGAGCCGTGGACCCCCCCGCTCAACAACTCATATCCGCGGACCCCCCGCTCAACAACTCAGATCCGCGTAACCTCCCCCGCTCAACATTTCAGATCCGCCCCCCCCCGCTCTACAACTATGATCTGTGGACCCCCCCGGCTCAACAACTTCGTTGGGAGGTATGCTCATTTGTCCCTTGTTCTGAAGTTGAAAAGTTGGGAGGTATGCCTGATGTGCTCTGATTGTGCCCTGGTGTACCCCATGTACCCTGATATGCCATGTGCCCCAGGTACCCTGATGTGCTCTGATGTGCCATGTGACCCATGTACCCTGATGTGCCTCATGTACCCTGATGTGCTGGGCTCTGTACATCAGGGCAGTGGCGTAACCAGAGTTATGGGCGCCCGGGGCAGAATTTTTTTTTCGCCCCCCCCCCCCCCCCTTGTATAATCATCCACTCTGGTTATAAGGATCTGTAATGTATCCCTCTCAGGGCTTTCAGCATGTAAGGGGTAAATTATTGCAGGATTAATCATTTAACCCCTTACTGTAAGGGATTAACAGACTGACCCCCCCCCCCCACAACCACAGATCCCCCATCATAGACTGAACCCCCCCCCCCCACAATCACAGATCCCCCATCACAGACTGACCCCCCCACAATCACAGATCCCCCATCACAGACTGACCCCCTAAATAACAGACCTCTCATCACAGATGGATCCCCCCAATCACAGATAGACCCCCCACAATCACAGACCCCCTATTTAACAGACCTCAGACAGTAACCCCCACCATAGTGCAGACCTCAGACAGTAACCCCCAGTAGTGCAGACCTCAGACAGTAACCCCCAGTAGTGCAGACCTCAGACAGTAACCCCCACAATAGTGCAGACCTCAGACAGTAACCCCCACAATAGTGCAGACCTCAGACAGTAACCCCCACAATAGTGCAGACCTCAGACAGTAACCCCTATAATAGTGCAGACCTCAGACAGTATACCCCAGCATAGTGCAGACCTCAGACAGTAACCCCCATAATAGTGCAGACCTCAGACAGTAACCCCCATAATAGTGCAGACCTCAGACAGTAACCCCCAGTAGTGCAGACCTCAGACAGTAACCCCCAGTAGTGCAGACCTCAGACATTAACCCCCAATAGTGCAGACCTCAGACAGTAACCCCCAGTAGTGCAGACCTCAGACAGTAACCCCCAATAGTGCAGACCTCAGACATTAACCCCCAATAGTGCAGACCTCAGACAATAACCCCCAGTAGTGCAGACCTCAGACAGTAACCCCCAGTAGTGCAGACCTCAGACAATAACCCCCAGTAGTGCAGACCTCAGACAGTAACCCCCAGTAGTGCAGACCTCAGACAGTAACCCCCAGTAGTGCAGACCTCAGACAGTAACCCCCAGTAGTGCAGACCTCAGACATTAACCCCCAGTAGTGCAGACCTCAGACAATAACCCCCAGTAGTGCAGACCTCAGACAGTAACCCCCATAATAGTGCAGACCTCAGACAGTAACCCCCAGTAGTGCAGACCTCAGACAGTAACCCCCATAATAGTGCAGACCTCAGACAGTAACCCCCATAATAGTGCAGACCTCAGACAGTAACCCCCATAATAGTGCAGACCTCAGACAGTAACCCCCATAATAGTGCAGACCTCAGACAGTAACCCCCAGTAGTGCAGACCTCAGACAGTAACCCCCAATAGTGCAGACCTCAGACATTAACCCCCAATAGTGCAGACCTCAGACAGTAACCCCCAGTAGTGCAGACCTCAGACAGTAACCCCCAATAGTGCAGACCTCAGACATTAACCCCCAATAGTGCAGACCTCAGACAATAACCTCCAGTAGTGCAGACCTCAGACAGTAACCCCCAGTAGTGCAGACCTCAGACAATAACCCCCAGTAGTGCAGACCTCAGACAGTAACCCCCAGTAGTGCAGACCTCAGACATTAACCCCCAGTAGTGCAGACCTCAGACAATAACCCCCAGTAGTGCAGACCTCAGACAGTAACCCCCATAATAGTGCAGACCTCAGACAGTAACCCCCATAATAGTGCAGACCTCAGACAGTAACCCCCAGTAGTGCAGACCTCAGACAGTAACCCCCATAATAGTGCAGACCTCAGACAGTAACCCCCATAATAGTGCAGACCTCAGACAGTAACCCCCATAATAGTGCAGACCTCAGACAGTAACCCCCATAATAGTGCAGACCTCAGACAGTAACCCCCAATAGTGCAGACCTCAGACATTAACCCCCAATAGTGCAGACCTCAGACAATAACCCCCAGTAGTGCAGACCTCAGACAGTAACCCCCAGTAGTGCAGACCTCAGACAATAACCCCCAGTAGTGCAGACCTCAGACAGTAACCCCCAGTAGTGCAGACCTCAGACAGTAACCCCCAGTAGTGCAGACCTCAGACATTAACCCCCAATAGTGCAGACCTCAGACAATAACCCCCAGTAGTGCAGACCTCAGACATTAACCCCCAGTAGTGCAGACCTCAGACATTAACCCCCAGTAGTGCAGACCTCAGACAATAACCCCCAGTAGTGCAGACCTCAGACAGTAACCCCCAGTAGTGCAGACCTCAGACATTAACCCCCAATAGTGCAGACCTCAGACAATAACCCCCAGTAGTGCAGACCTCAGACATTAACCCCCAATAGTGCAGACCTCAGACATTAACCCCCAATAGTGCAGACCTCAGACATTAACCCCCAATAGTGCAGACCTCAGACATTAACCCCCAGTAGTGCAGACCTCAGACATTAACCCCCAGTAGTGCAGACCTCAGACATTAACCCCCAATAGTGCAGACCTCAGACAATAACCCCCAGTAGTGCAGACCTCAGACATTAACCCCCAGTAGTGCAGACCTCAGACATTAACCCCCAGTAGTGCAGACCTCAGACAATAACCCCCAGTAGTGCAGACCTCAGACAGTAACCCCCAGTAGTGCAGACCTCAGACATTAACCCCCAATAGTGCAGACCTCAGACAATAACCCCCAGTAGTGCAGACCTCAGACATTAACCCCAAGTAGTGCAGACCTCAGACAGTAACCCCCAATAGTGCAGACCTCAGACATTAACCCCCAATAGTGCAGACCTCAGACATTAACCCCCAGTAGTGCAGACCTCAGACATTAACCCCCAGTAGTGCAGACCTCAGACAGTAACCCCCAGTAGTGCAGACCTCAGACAATAACCCCCAGTAGTGCAGACCTCAGACAGTAACCCCCAGTAGTGCAGACCTCAGACAGCGGCGTGTGTGGTTTCCCTCAAGCGCGGGCTCCTCCTCCTCTGTGGGTGTGAACAGAGAGGAGGGCCGCCGCCGGGTGTACCAAGATGGCCGCTGCTCCGGAGCTAGGCCGAAGCCGGGGACTTTCCTAGGCCGAGGCTCCGGAGCGCTCCGCGGAGCCGGTGGATGGATTCGCCCCCCCCATTTTTCGCCCGGTGCGACAGCCCCCCCTGCCCCCCCCCCCCCCGCTACGCCAGTGCATCAGGGTACCCTGTGCCCTGTACCTTGATGTGCCATGTGCCCTGTACTGATGTGCTGTGCCTGATGTGCTCTCATGTGACCTGATGTGTGCCATGTACACTGATTTTCTGGGCTTTGTACCCTGATGTGCCGTTTCATGTGCCCTGTACCCTGATGTGCCATGTCCTGTACCCTGATGTGCCATGTGCCTTGTCCTAATATGTCCTGTCCTGATGTGCCGTGCTCTGTACCCTGATGTGGCCTGTTGTGCCGTACCCCTATGTGCTGTGCTCTGATGTGCCCTGTACCCTGTTGTGCTCTGATGTGCTGTGCCCTGTACCCTGATGTGCTGTGCCCTGTACCCTGATGTGCTGTGCCCTGTACCCTGATGTGTGCTGTGCCCTGATGTGCACTGTACCCTGATGTGCGCTGTGCCCTGATGTGCTGTGCCATGTGCCCTTATTTGCTGGGCTCTGTGCCTTGATGTGCTGTACCCTGATGTGCTGTGCCCTGTACCCTGATGTGCTGTGCCCTGATGTGCTGTGCCCTAATTAGCTGGGCTCTGAGCCTTGATGTGCTGTGCCATGATGGTGAGTGGTCAGTGTGTAGTGTAGTGGTCTGTCGGCAGTGAGTGGTCTGTCGGCAGTGTGCAGTGTAGTGGTCAGTGTGCAGTGCAGTGGTCCGTGTGCAGTGCAGTGGTCCGTGTGCAGTGGTCCGTGTGCAGTGGTCCGTGTGCAGTGGTCCGTGTGCAGTGCAGTGGTCAGGGTTAATAATGCGTTTGCTGACACCAATACTAGGGTTTAACCACTTCCCTACGGCCGTACGACTATATGCGGCCGCAGGGTGGTTCTAAATCTCTGGGCTGCCGTGTTTTCACGGCAGCCTCTTTCTGTGTTCCCAGCGCGCGCTCCCGAGTGCGCAGCGGGGAACTTGTGTACTGGCCGTGTCCCTTGGACACAGCCAATCACAGATCGCCGCGAACGGCCAATCAGAGTGGCCGTTTGCGATGCGATCTGATGGGCCAATGAGAGATGATCTCATATGTAAACATATGAGATCATCTCTTATTGCCGGCTCTCACAATGACAGCAACCTGTCATAGAGAGAGCAGACCGATCTGTGTTCCTAGTACATAGGGACACAGATCGGTCACCCCCCCAGTCACCCCCCTCCCCCCACAGTTAGAACACTATACAGGATACACATTAACCCCTTCCTCACCCCCTAGTGTTAACCCCTTCCCTGCCGGTCACATTTATACAGTAATTAGTGCATATTTATAGCACTGATTGCAGTATAAATGTGAATGGTGCCAAAAATGTGTCAAAAGTGTCCGATGTGTCCGCCATGATGTCGCAGTCGCAATAAAAATCGCTGATAGCCGCCATTACTAGTAAAAAAATAAATAATAAAAAATAATAATTCTGTCCCTTATTTTGTAGGCGCTATAACTTTTGCGCAAACCAGGCGCTTATTGCGATTTTTTTTTTTTTACCAAAAATATGTAGAAGAATACGTATCGGCCTAAACTGAATTATTTTTTTTTAATTGGGCTACTTTTTTATAGCAACAAGTAAAAAATATTGTATTTTTTTTCAAAATTGTCGTCCTTTTTTGTTTATAGCGCAAAAAATAAAAACCGCAGAGGTGACCAAATACCACCAAAAGAAAGCTCTACTTGTGGGGAAAAAAGGACGCCAATTTTGTTTGGGAGCCATATCGCACGACCGCGCAATTGTCAGTTAAAGCGACGCAGTGCCGCAAGCTGAAATTTCACCTGGTCAGGAAGGGGGTTTACATGCCCAGTAAGGAAGTGGTTAATAATGTGTCCGCTGATACCAGTGCTGGGGGTTAATAATGTGTCCGCTGACACCAGTGCTGGGGGTTAATAATGCGTCCGCTGACACAGAGCTGGGGGTTAATCATACGTTCGCTGACACCAGTACTGTTTTTGAAGGTTGAAAGTTTGCATGCGGCCCCCCATAGGATATGAAAACTTGTCTTGCGGCCCTCGGGTAATTTGAGTTTGAGACCCCTGATTTAGAGAGACATCCTCATGCTTGGCGCTGTAATTGAACACCACTCTAATCTGCCCTGTCTTCTTAGGATGATAGACCCCAAATATGGGTAAGTACCAACATTTCTCGGAGTCTTTGAAGTTTGGGGCTTGACCATTCTAGAATATTTTCTCCATGAAGAAAAATAAATGTTCTCCCATCTCCGGTGTCTTAGGGAAGTGAGGCGTTTATATGCTAGTTTTTTGTTGTTAGGCAAACATCGTCTTTGTGGATTTTAAAGGAAGAGGTCCGAAAGACAAACACTGTCAGGACCTGGCGCTTCAACCTGTGACCTCTTCTGTGTCTGACATTAACTCTTCCCATTGAGCTATCTGGGATGCTGGACAGCTCACTGTCTGATCTGCTGGACAAACCTACCTGATCCATTGGAATACTCTGCCTTGTGTCTTGATTGTTGTTGAACCTTGAACTTCTTGCTCCTCCAATGAACTTCCTATAAAAGCCTTGTCTCAGCACTTCCCCATTTCCAGGTTATTGTGCCTTCCCAGCCAGTGCCTAGCTAGTTGTCTGCCCTACTGCCATTTGTACCTGCAACCACCCGTGTTTGACCCTCGGCCTGTTCCTGGACTACTCTATTGCCTGATTCCAACCTGCAACCACCCGTGTTTGAATCTCGGCCTGTTCCTAGACTACACTACTGCCTGTATACCTGTCTTCAACTGCTATTGCAATTGGCCTTCAAGCCTGATGCCTGATCGTGACAAACACACATAGGAGAGATGTAGGTGCTGCAAACCCTGGTATAAATGAAAAAGAACGTTATTCCCCAATGGGGCTTTGGACAGCAATATAAATGTGATCGAAGAGTTGTTTATCGAATAATAGTATACATTATATTTTTTGGAGGGTTGTCAAATGTCACAATTAATTAGGTACAATAAATAGAACATGTAAAACAGTCTGACCAAATAAAGCCATGCATATTCCAATATTACCATAAATGCACAATGTAAAACAAGGTTGCATAGCAATTAATGTAGGTGTATATCACTAACGCGTTTCGACCATAGAGTGGTCATCTTCAGGGGATCGTTGACTCTAAGGCCCAGTACACACGATGAAACATGTCCGCTCAAACTTGTCGGACGGACAGTTTAGAGCGGACATGTCTCATCGGATTTTGGTCCGATGGTGTGTACACACCATCGGATCAAAATCCCCGCCGGCGGACAGCGCGGTGACGTTGACGCCGCCACGTCACCGCACCAGGAAGTGAAACACTTCCACGCGTATGCGTCTAATCCATACGACAACTTTGACGCATGTACGGGCAGATATGTCCGTTGGTTAGTGTACTAACCAGCGGACATATCCGACAGACGTGTCTCTGGCGGACAAATTTCAAAGCATGCTTTGAAATTTGTCCGCTGGAGAAATCCGTCCGCTAGCCCGTACAGACGATCGGATTTGTCTGCTGAAATGGTCTGTCGAACCATTTCCAGCGGACAAATTCGATCGTGTGTACGCGGCCTAAGAGACATATAATATAACTTCAATATTCAAAACATATAATCATACATTACAATACAAGTATGGCATGGCAATATAGTTACCGCTTAAAAATGGAGTAGACAGTTGCATGGCCAGGAATGTCAGGAAACTGTGGAGCAATCCGGAGGATCGTGCCATCGCCCACCCCCCCCCCCCCCCCCCACCCCAATACAAGAGGAAGGAGCCCGACCCTGTGGGCTTACAAGAAGCCACACTGGTGATGCCCACTGGAGGGCAGGAGAAGCAGCACCTGCAACAAGTTCCCAAATAAATACCCTATTTTTTATTCAATATATGGTCAAGTTAGCTCTTGGCTGTGTTGCAAGAGTACTAAATAAAAGTTATATGTATTGAATATATGGACTAGCTGCAATCATCTATAAATGTATAAGCGTCAAGGTGTCCTAGGGTTATAAGTATGGTTGGTCATTGTAAAATAAATGATGATGATACTTGAATCATGAGTGAAAAAATGAGAAAAAAAGGAAAAAAATAAAATAAAAATGTATATATTTATTTTTGTGTAAGCGTCAGTGAAGTGATAATAATCATGCAAACTGCAATGTGAAAAATCAGTAGTAAAAAGTGTTGATAGTGTGGATGTAGAGTGAATGATTGAAATGCATGTAGACAGCTAATGAATCATGTGAGAAAATGGTGGGGAATATGTAAGAATGTGAAAGGAGATCAGCAGTGGCTGGTGAAAAAGGTGCAAGATAAAGGTGATTAAGAATGGTACATCTAATTAGAGATGTACAGAACGGTTCCTCAGCGAACAGTTCCCGGCGAACATTGCTTGTTTGCGTTCGCCGCCGCGGGTGAACATATCGATCCGCCCCCTATTCATCATCATTGAGCAAACTTTAACCCTGTACCTCACAGTCAGCAGACACATTACAGCCAATCAGCAGCATACCCTCCCTCCCACCTCCTGGACAGCATCAATTTTTGATTCATTCGGAACCTGCAATCTTAGTGAGAGGAGGGACAGTGTAGCTGCTGCTGATAGGGAAATTGCTAGCTAGGCCAGTGTATTCAGTGTCCACTCCAGTCCTGAAAGACTCATCTGATCTCTGCTGTAAGGGCAGCGTCCTGACAGCACCCCCAAAAAGCCCTTTTTAGGGCTAATATATCAGTCTGCTTTTTTTCTCTCTGTAATCTAATGTGTGTTGCGGTGGTTTACAGAGAGAGACAGAGAGAGAGAGTGTAATTTTTTAGAGTTAGATAGAGCAGGCAGGCTAGTCAGTTAGAGTTACATGCCCAGATTCACGTAGCACTTACGCCAACGTATCTACAGATACACCGCGTAAGTACAAATGTGCGCCGTCGTATCAATGCGCCGGACCAACAAACTAAGTTACGTAAAAAAATAGGATTCTTCCGACCGACGTAACTTTCCTACGTCGGCGTATCGTGGGCGCATATTTACGCTGGATGCATATGGAAGTTTCGATTCAGATATGCAAATGAGGGAGATACACCGATTCACAAATGTAGATGCACCCGGTGCATGTTTTAAGCGATTTGCCTAAGGGTTACGTCCGGCGTAAAGTTATTCCTCATATAGGAGGCGCAACCCATGCAAAGGTATGGACCAGGGAACGGACGCCGTTGAATTTTACGTTGTGTACACCGTTTACTTAGTACGAATAGGGCTGGGCGTAGGTTACGTTCACGTCGTAGGCAGTGTTTCGACGTATCTTAGGCAGTTTTTTCGACGTGACTGTGAGCATGCGCACTGGGATGCGTCCAAGAGACGACGCATGCGCAGTTCGTTTTTTGAAACTCAGCCCATCATTTGCATGGGGTCACGCTTAATTTTAATATATCACGTCAACTTCAACCTACGTCTGCTTACTCTGACAACTATACGCTACGCCGGCGCAACGTTGAGTGCATTTTCTTTGTGAATTCCATGCTTGACTCTCAACGTTGCGCCGGCGTAGCGTAAAGAAGATATGCTACGCCTGCACAAAGATGCGCCGATCTACGTGAATCCGGGCCACAGTGTGTATATACATCCCAGGAGTTGTACATATATTTATACACTGTATAGTTTAGCTAGACTAGATCCGCTCTTACTAATATACTAACAGCCTGTATAGGGCTAGTACATCAAGTGTTGTTTGTGTCAGACCTACATTGTCTACTCTGCCAACCTCTGCCAGTGTCACCAGTGCCACTCATATCTTGTGGCACAGTAGATTACATGCAGAGCTTTTTTTCTCAGAAAATAAGTGCAGGAACTCAACCACGACCCGTTCAGATTTCACAAACAGTAGAAGGGTCTTAAAGGGGCATTAAATACCAGAATTGCATTACATACAGTGTGCAGAGTTCAGGGGGTTACAAAGCAGTCACTTGTAAACACAGAAACCAGACTTCTGTGTTCACAAGTGATTGTGGTGAGCGGCCACCAAAGGGTCTGAGCCAAAGGTGGTGGAACTGAGTTCCACCAAGTTCCCCCAGAAAAAAAGCCCTGATTACATGTAAAAAAAAAAAAAATTTTGACTGCAATAGAGAATAGCAGTTAGTTGTCTGCAAGTGTTGTTTGTATCAGGCCTACATCGTCTACTCTGCCAACCTCTGCCAACCTCTGCCAGTGTCACCAGTGCCACTCATATATGGTGGCACAGTAGATTACATGTAAAAAAAAAAAACAATTTTGACTGCAATAGAGAATAGCAGTTAGTTGTCTGCAAGTGTTGTTTGTATCAGGCCTACATCGTCTACTCTGCCAACCTCTGCCAGTGTCACCAGTGCCACTCATATCTGGTGGCACAGTAGATTACTAGTGTTGCTCACGAATATTCGTATTGCGAATATTCGGCTCGAATATGGCATATTCGAGTATTCGCGAATATTTCGAATTTCGTGGTCAATATTCGCTATTCCGAATATTCGGATTTTTTCAATTTTATTTTTAAAACAGATCACATCCTAGTGATCTCCATCGACGTCTAAAAGCATTGCTGGTATGATTAGAGACCTTGGGCCGAGTAGCTGAAGCGATCATTTTATATTGTTGAAAATTCGCAATGCGATTATTCGGCAATAGGAATATCGCGCGATTATTTTCTCCACCCTTCTTTTGCATCAGAGCGATTTTTTCAATTTTATTTTTAAAACAGAGCACATCCTAGTGATCTCCATCGACGTCTAAAAGCATTGCTGGTATGATTAGAGACCTTGGGCCGAGTAGCTGAAGCGATCATTTTATATTAAAATTGTGAAATCCTTCGCGCTAAAAACAATCAATGTGACTATATAACAATGCTCAGATTGCAGCAAAAACTAATAGTGTTTACTATACACAAGTGAAGCATAAATATAAAAGTGAATTTGCGCAAAAAAAAACACACATCAATCCATATCAAACATAAGTGATATAAATATAAATATAGTGAAAAAGTAGAAAAATCAATTAAATAGAATAGAAAAGTCCATATGTGTTGGAAAAGTCCATGTAATGCAAACGTGCAGTGCACAAAAATAACTTTCAGTGAAGCTGTAAAGCTGGCGATAAAGTGCTAGTGCTCCTCCGTGCATTCAGCCTCTCAGGCCTCTCACCTTAGTGGCATATATAAATGCCGTGATAATAAGTCGTGCCACTCCCAACACACAGCCTCACAGGCCTCTCACCTCCAAGTAGAACAATATAAGCCTCCAAACAAATCCTCTGGGTAAATTCAAAGATAGTGGGCGACACCAGGAGCTATTCAATCATCTCTATGTCTTGTAGTACCCCTTCGCTGTATCACAGAATTGAAGAAAGATCTGTTCTTGGGCAGCCACGGAGGACTTTGCTTTGTCTTTCAGAACCTTGTTCCAACGCTGGCTTTACACTGCCCTGCTGCGATTAGACACAAAAGGTGGGATTTATGATTTCTCCAATCACAATTCCCGCCCCCTGCTTGTGATTGGAGAAATCATAAATCCCACCTTTTGTGTCTAATCGCAGCAGGGCAGTGTAAAGCCAGCGTTGGAACAAGGTTCTGAAAGACAAAGCAAAGTCCTCCGTGGCTGCCCAAGAACAGATCTTTCTTCAATTCTGTGATACAGCGAAGGGGTACTACAAGACATAGAGATGATTGAATAGCTCCTGGTGTCGCCCACTATCTTTGAATTTACCCAGAGGATTTGTTTGGAGGCTTATATTGTTCTACTTGGAGGTGAGAGGCCTGTGAGGCTGTGTGTTGGGAGTGGCACGACTTATTATCACGGCATTTATATATGCCACTAAGGTGAGAGGCCTGAGAGGCTGAATGCACGGAGGAGCACTAGCACTTTATCGCCAGCTTTACAGCTTCACTGAAAGTTATTTTTGTGCACTGCACGTTTGCATTACATGGACTTTTCCAACACATATGGACTTTTCTATTCTATTTAATTGATTTTTCTACTTTTTCACTATATTTATATTTAGATCATTTTATATTGCCGAATATTCGGAATGCGAATATTCGGCAATAGGAATATTGCGCGATTATTTTCTCCGCCCTTCTTTTGCATCAGAGCCAATCAGAGTTCTCCGAATATTCGACAATGCGAATATTCGGCAAAAGGAATATTGCGCGATTATTTTCTCCGCCCTTCTTTTGCATCGGAGCCAATCAAAGTTCTCCTACCACAGTTGTCAGAGGTTAGCAACCTCCATAGCAACCAATAGGAACCTGCCTGCACGGCCATTATATAAGGTCACACCCAGCAGCATTTCATTGCAGATTCAGAAGGTGGCTAGAGAGTGTGGAGTGTTTCTGTGTGATCTTACAGCTTGCAGCATCAGCATTGTGCTTCCTTGCTAGTGATTTCAGATTATATTATCCTTATTCTAAACTGCTTTTTTCAAAGCAAAAGACCCAACAGCTTTTTTAAAAGCTAAGTTTTGTGTTGTATTGTCCATGTTAGTTTAGCTTAGTGTTAGATAGATTTCTGTGTAGTAAGTGTACATATTGTAAGTGTACATTTCTTTAAGCTAGCTTAGTTTAGTGTGTGTTTCCTGACACAGCATGACAGCATATACGTATGGGAAGGCTCCGCCCCCCTGCCCAATCAGGACCGGTTATACTATAAAAGTAGGTCTCCTCCCCTATACCCGCATTCTCTGTTTTTTCCTTCACTGCTACAGGCGGTTATACTACTGCTAAAGGAAGCAGGAATTTTTATTTTCCCTCACCTGGCCGGACACTTCCCGCCAAGCCGCACAGGTTCAAAGCCTCTCCTGTGACGAAGATCCCCGCTGTACAGGCAGACCTGAATGCCTAATGGGGGAGGCCTCACCCCAGCAGGATCCAGGAAGATGGGGGTGAAGGCATATGGTCTCTAGGGATTGCTCATTTATCATGACACCATGTATGGACATTCATTGGACTTTGGACATGAAGCATGCAGGTGGTAAGGCACCACATGGTGCACACAATTCTATTCAGTGACTGCTGCAAGTATAGGCAAGGATGTGGTTAACTTGCATTACTAAAGGGCTGTGGTTGTGTCTGCAATACTGCTAATGATGATAGCAGGTGCTGTGCTGGGCTGAAGCCTTCCATTTTAACTGAATAAGCCTGGCTCTACAGTCTTGATTTATTTTCTGCAGGTTTGTGGTTAATTTGCATTTCTGAAAAGCATATATCGCACATGTGAATGTAACTGGATGTCTGTAGTGTCACTCTGTTTACTAATATTAAACAGACTAAAGCAGTGCTTCTCAATTATTTTCCGTCATGCCCCCCCTAGGAAGAAGAAAACATTTCGCGCCCCCCCGCGCGACTGTAAATAGTATCATTTGTCTATAAAATTGTTATAAATGCACCTCTGCATAACACTGTATCCACATATCCCCCACACAGTATTGCCCTTCTTCACATATCCCCCACACACAGTATTGCCCTTCTTCACATATCCCCCCCACACACAGTATTGCCCTTCTTCACATATCCCCCCCACACATTATTGCCCCATCACATATCCTCCCACACAGTATTGTCCCATCACATATCCCCCCACACAGTATTGTCCCATCACATATCCCCCCACACAGTATTGTCCCATCACATATCCCCCCACACAGTATTTCCCCCTTTACATGACCCCCATCACATATCCTGCACACAGTTTGCCCCATCACATAACCCCCCACAGCACAGCCCCCACTCCTCGTCCTTAACATTTCCATATATTTTTCCTCCCTTCCCTCTCCACTCCTACCTGTAACGTTTCAGCACGGAGAGCAGGAGGCGGGACATTCGTCAAGTGAAGCCGCAGCAGCACTGGGCGGGGCGAGGAGACTTTTGGGCGAACTGGTGATTGGCTGCTAGGACCACCTCCTAGCAGCCAATCACCTGCCGTCCAACATGATAGGCTGCTACCTCTCTGGTCCCACCTGTCAGTTCAACAATGTCCCGCCTCCCGCCGTCCGCTCCTCTAACTAGCGCAGGAGGCTGGGGACAGCGGCTTCTAAATGGCGCGATCGCTGCAGTCCGGAAGAAGGCTCGAGCCCCCCTTCATGGAGCCTCGGGCCCCCCCAGGGGGGCCCGCCCCACTATTTGAGAAGCACTGGACTAAAGGATGTGTTTGCAGCATTGCTGAAGTTTGAACTGATATCAGGTAATACTGAGAGCCCTTTCATTTAATGCAGGGATTGGGCCTGCAGTGTGGGCTCACTGTGTATGGAAGATCGGTCTCCTCCTTTCTGGTACATATGTCTAAGTAGGTTTAACTTGCTAGTGCTAATGTCATAGGATCGTTAATTTGTGCTGTGATTACATTAACTCCACACTAGGTAAGGCTGTGATGTGTTTACTTCTATGCATTTACATGTTGACCTGGGTGCTAAAATGTCAGGATCTGTTTAGTCACACTCCTTAGTACTGGTTAGCAATAGGTAATTGCTTGTGTGATTTGGGGTACCCCACTGAAAGATATGGGGTTTGTAGTGGTTACTATTTATGGGAAAATAATCTCAGGCATCTGTGAACCAGTAGCAATCAGCCTTCCTAGAGACCAGCAACTTTGAATAAAGGTGAGGGCAGGTAAGTATATGCTATATCCTAAAAAAGAGTGCACATTATGGGCATAAGGAGTGTGCATCTCAAGCCCTCAACACCAAACACCAGTCTACCTGCTTCTGCGACAAGGGACAGATCCTCTTCAACCCTGAAAAAATCCCACTATGCAGCTAACTGCCAGAAATCGCTGCAGTAATCATAGTGGTCGGGTGTAACTGGTGTGACGGCCAGAATGCAAAACAAGGTTGCAGGCCAAAGACAGTGACAAAGGGGCAGAGATTGAGAAGGCCTACAGTCACTAATGGTTCCATACCAAGCCTAATCAAACAACCGTGCTTGTTTAAAGGCAACCTCTACCTGAGAGCTTGCTTATGGAAAATCGCTCTGACTAGTTGGCATATCAGAAGCAAGAGACGGCGACTTTAACCCCGTCCAAACTGACTGTGTGGAACTCAGGTACTAAGCTATTCAAGCAAAATCAGCTAAGGGGTACCTCTTCCTCTAGAGCATGAATAAATGAAAACTTATATAGCGCGGCACATGCGAACTAAAATCGCCTTTGGCGCTTGTTGTTCCTGTCTCCTTTGGTGTCAAAGAGCAGCCAGCCAAACAGGCTTCAGCAGATTAACCAAGGGTACCATTCTTCCAAACAGAGGTAACAATATCCTTGCAGAGACCCTGTGACAGCAAGTAGATCTGGAGATCAACAAGATTCATGTAGAGGCTATAGATTGAGGGTTAATGTACATGACAAAGTATAATTACCTAGGCGGTGTTCTGTTACTGTGTACAAGTGATTGTGTGAACTGTACTGTACGATGTGTTTGCAACATGTCTGTTGTTTGTTTAATAAACGCTTTTCTGATTAAAAAAAAAAAAAAAAACAAGATTCATACTACTGTTAAGTAGTGTTGTTGTCACCTGTGATGAGGCAGGATGGAAGCTGAGCTCTGGTCAGTGATGAGCTCTCTATGGCAGATCCTAGATTGAAAGGGAATAGCCAATGATGCAGTTCAGTCACTACGGATACAAGACTGTATGCTGTTTCTCCAGAAATCATTGTGGCCAGTGAACCCTTATGGCCCCTCCCACAAGCGAACACATGCCGCTTTAGTCAGAGTGGTGACTGTTCAAGTCGGATCTGGCAATATCTAGAAGGAAGATTAATTCCTTTTGTTAATCACCAAAGACCAGAGGATAGCCAAAAGATTGACAAGTTAAACGTGGGAGAACTATGGCGGAGAATAAAGAAGCGATAATCTTTATTAGCCTAAACCCAAGTCGCCCAATAGGGTCAGCTGACAGTTGGATGTAAATTTCAGCGAAGGTTCCATGAGTCCTGGGCATTAGGAAGCCAATGGAATTGGTTCATTCCTCTACCTATTCATTGCATTCCCTCCATGATGCGCAAGGGCTATGATTACATGGGCGTTGGTCCAGAAGGATGGCATAGGCCATCGTGGCAATTAATCTCTCCAGTCGTCAGTAAAGCCTGACCTCCACAAATCCTACTCCAGGATTTTTAAGGAGTATTGTTCATAGCAGTGCGGCGACTTCAAGGTAGTCCCTACACTACGTTTGAACCCACTGTGGTCTAACTGGGGGCCGTGAGCGTTAAGAATACATAGGCATTGATTCAAGACGCATAGGAATCGCAGTAAAATCGCACAATGTTATGCCGTAATACTGGAAACCTAGTCCATTAAGCCCAACCTGGTGGTGCGATAGGGGTAGTTACCTTGGTATACCCTGTATGTTGTGGTCGTTCAGGCCGACTTGCGGGCACAAGGACTACTGGTAAGTCTTGTTTGAGCAGCAAAGTGAGTAACTGTATAGCGCTGACAAATGCGAACCGAATCGCCTCAAGGCGCTTTGTATCCAGAGTCGTGCTGATCCTTCAGAAGAGTTGTAGCACAATGGCTTCCAAGTTCTGGGAAAGGTCCCAGTACAGACTCTAATCAAGTCGGGTGGAGCCATCATCGAGAGACAAACTTGCAGTAATCACCTACTGGAGGGTAATTCTGAATGGGGAAAAAGTTAATGAACAAAATTAAGTTACACTCAGAGAAACAGTGTAAGTATCCCATTTGAAGAGATGCTCCTTCCTATTGGTTGCATCCCACGATCGGAAAAGCGATAAAGTACCCTGTAATAACCCTTTTGGTCCGAAGGGGGCCCAAGCAGGGTTGACAACTGTATTAACCTTAGTAAAGAGAGACTTACTTCCCACGTGGGAAATGATGACTCCACAGAGGAGAAAAGTCCCTGGTTGGGGAGGTAGCTAAGCTAATCTTTCAGCATACTAATCATCACAAGTTGTCACTCGTGGGGTAGGCATGCCAATGAAGGACAAGGTGTCCAAAATCCAGAGCTACAGCGGTCGCAGACTAAAGTCTTTCGTAAACACAACAGAGGGAGCCTCAACTATGCTGAAAGGACTCGGCAAAATGGGGAAGGCCTAGCCTCGCTGGAAAGACGGAATGCAAAACTAGTCAACTTCTGTCAGAGGTATCTCCCAGCATGTTGGGGTTTTCTAGAACTTACAGCCAGAGGGCGTAAGATACAAAAGCCGTTGGATGACAAGGGACAGTCTCAAACGAAAGGCAGTCAAGGGATCGGCAACGAGCAAGACTATCAAGTTATTGGGTCTGACCGTAACCTGGGTGGCTTCCCAGAGGTGGAAGCAGATAAACTAAGGACAGCCAGCTGGGTTGGCAGATTAGCCACTACGTATATATTTAACAAACCTAAGAGTCTCCAAGAGGCCTATCCGGATTTGCAGCCGTTCGGTGGTGATGATGACAATTACCCTGTAGCTTGCAGGCAATGTTGCCCACGGGTACAGTCTCAGATCCGAAAACTCCCTATTCTCCTTCCTGAGATTCAACACCTCATACAGCGTGCCAATGGTATCTTCCAAATTCATACAAATTATATCTAGATACAGGAGACCAAGATGTGGAGGTCTCACCGTTCGTGTTGGAAATCTAATGGAGGTCAGAGTGTCTACTCCAGACTTCAAATACCTTAGCTAAGAGAAGAACCGACAGAATTTAAAGGATGGAATTCTCTGTTCCTTACTGGAAGGAATGAATTGTATACAGGAGAGCCTAGAGACGGCATGAAAGGATACTGAAACGCAGTCGTATCTATTCTTCACTCTCTGGGTTGCATATCCCAGCAATCAAGTCCGAAAAGACCTAGGCAGGTCATTCTTTCCCCCATGGGGTCTTCCAAATAGTGTGAGACACATTGGGGCTGATTTACTAATGAAGCTGCGCTGCGCCAGTACATGCCTTAATTAGTGCGCTGGATGAAGCCCTAATTAGGCGCATGAACCGGCCGCAGCAGCAGCGCAATGTAATTGATAAGTAAAGCCGCCGCCGAACTCCCTGTATAAGTCTATGGGGGAAATCTTAATTGTGAATTTTAAAGGCTAATCTGCAAGTTTTGTCCTAAAAAGTGTTTGGGGACCTCAGTCCTGCCCCAGGGGACATGTACCAATGCTTTTTTTTTAAACGGCCATTTTTTCGGGAGCAGTGATTCTTCTTCTTCTTCTCCTTCTCACGTGGCACTTTGTTGCGCTCCAATTACAGTATCTTTGAGGGATGCCCTTTTTTCTACAATTTTTCTTTCACGTAAAAATAATTGATTGAGCCAAGATCTGGCATTGTGATGGCCCCCACCACCCCTAAAATAATCAACATATTGTTGCCACACAGCACAGGCGCAAGCAGTAGAAATTACTTTTTTTTCTGAGAGTAATCTCATGTTGTGCAGGGACATTTCTTTTTTTTTTAATCCAACAAAAGTTTTATTTAGATTGCAGAGGTACAAAGCATACAAAATCCTCTTAACATATCGAGGAGGAATATGTACAGAAACTGAAAAGAAAATTGTTCAAGTGCACTCAGAACATATATACTCTGAGGAGTATTCAACCGTTTCAAATTACCATCCTCTGTCAGTTGGCTCCATCCACATCTTACCCAGCATTAAAGCCCACCAGCCTATCCATCACCAGGTCCACCGGGGCCAGACCTGGCACATCCAACCACTTTGCCCACACCTTCTCGAACTTATATGCATTACCCCTGTGCTGGTATATTAGTTTCTCCATTCTCAACACTGTCCCAATATTAGCAACCCACTCAGCCAGGGTCGGGGGAGCCTCAGCCTTCCAGTGTACCATAATGAGCTTTCTTGCCTGGAACAGAACCCTGTGTATCGCTTCTCTATCCGCCTCCTCCCATTCGTACTCCTCCAGAGCCCCCAAGAGACAAGCCCTCGGGTCCTGTGGGAGAGTCACACCAAATGCTGAGTTGACTGTACTCACAACCCCGGACCAGTACGTATGGAGCTTTGGGCATCTCCACAACATATGGATTAAATCTCCATGATCTCTCTTACACCGTGTACAAGTAGGGTCGAGCTGTGGATTCATCCTATGAAGCCTGTGAGGAGTATAATAAGTACGGAGCAGTATGTACAGCTGAGTGAGCTTCTGTGAAACATTCAACGAGCACTTACTCACTACTTGAAAAATTTCTTCCCACTGCTCACCATCTATCTCACCCGCATCTGTCTCCCACCTTTCCCTTATCTTCAGGGGATGCCGCTTCATCACAGACTGCAGCAGAATGGCATAACACTGGGATATAAAGCCTTTCGACGTCTCAGCATCCCCCAAAAGATCAAAAACGGGCGTTGGCGACAGGCACCACTCCGAGGAGCGACCCTGTGCCGCCACTGCATGTCTCAGCTGCAGATAGGAGAAGTACATTGACTGCGGCAGGTCAAACTCCGCCTGCAGTGCAGGGAACGTACGTAGCACTCCATGTTGAAATATGTGTGTGAGGTGCGTGATCCCAAACCGTTTCCACCTTGCCCCTGATTGCAGCTTGGCTAGCTCAGTGTACGTACCATTGTGCCAAATGGGGCTGTATTTCGTGTATCCCTCCGCGTTTTGAACATACTTGACTTTGTTCCATACCTTCTGGATCAGGCTAAACGTAGGAAACCTCTTATGCGGTTTAGCTAATGCCTGCGCCTCCAACGCTTCAGGGATCGGACTTCTGCCCACGGTGTGCTCCAAAAGCTCCAAAGCCGAGGATCTCACCGTCGGCCGAAACATACCAACCAGCTGCTGCAGTTGGGCCGCCAAGTAGTACAGCCAAGGGTTCGGCAATGCCAATCCCCCGCTGTCCTTAGGTCTTTGCAGGTGTTCCAATTTAATCCTAGGAGCTCTATCCTTCCAGATAAGACCACGGAAAAGTCTGTTCACTGTGTGGAAAATCTTTAGGGGGATAACCATGGGGGTGTTGTGGAGAAAGTACAGCAGTTGCGGCATGAGTATCATCTTGATCAGATTCACCCGGCCAGCAACTGATACTAGCAGGGCCTTCCAGGTTTTAATTTTGTCCCTAAACCGCAGTAGCAAGGGAGAGATATTAAGTTGTATAAAGTCCCGTGGTCGAGCCGTGATCTGTACCCCTAGGTACTTAAATGATGTGGTAATGGGTATGGGGCATACAGGGTTAATTGTCTGTGTGTCATCGCCGTCCAACAGGAGCAGCGCTGACTTTGACCAGTTTATGAGTAGCCCGGAGAATGCCCCAAATTCTGTAATTGCCACCATAGCCTCCCTGAGGGAGGAGTCTGTGTCCCCCAGCATGAGGAGGGTATCGTCGGCATACAGCATCACTTTTTCCTGCAAGTTGCCATAGCAGAATCCTGTAATGCGGGGGTTTGCCCTAATACTAATAGCCAGTGGTTCAATAGCCAAAGCAAATAGGAGGGGGGACAGGGGACAGCCCTGCCGCGTCCCCCTCTTCAGTGCAAAGCTTCCTGACAAGGAGCCAAAAGTCCTTATTGCAGCCCGTGGTTGGCTGTACAACAATTTTACCCAGGATATATAGACGGGGCCAAACCCAAATTTCTGTAGCACCGTCCACAGATAGTTCCAATCTATGCTGTCAAACGCCTTTGTCGCGTCCAAGGACAGCAGAGCCCTGCTGCCCATGTTATCCGCCCTTGCCTGCATGTTAAGGAACAACCGTCTCAAATTCACCGCCGTGGATTTATTAGGCATGAAGCCCGCCTGGTCTCCATGCACTAGTGAAGTTATCACCCCGTTTAGCCTAATGGCCAGCACCTTGGCCAATATCTTCACGTCGCTTTGCAATAATGATATGGGACGGTAAGCCCCAGGGTCTATGGGGTCCTTGCCTGGTTTTAGCAGCAGCACTATGTTCGCCCTAGTCATAGATGGGGGAAGAGTTCCTCCCTCCCTTGCTCTGTTAAAGACTCTCAGTAGCTGTGGTAACAGCACCCCGGAATACTGTTTATACACTTCCATAGGCAAACCATCCTCCCCCGGGGCCTTACAATTAGGGAAAGCACTGACCGCCTCTAGTAACTCCTCAACAGTAATTGGTTTATCCAGCAGGGTGCGCTGGTTAACGGACAGCCCGGGGAAGACCAACTGAGCCAAATATCGCTCCAGGTCGTCCTGGGCATATGCCGTGCCGGAACTGTAGAGGGTCTCGTAGAAACCCGCCAGCACCTGCATAATTTGTTCCGGGTTAGTAACTACACCCCCCGTTCCTGATCTAATAGCCCCTATGGCAGGCGAGCGTTGATGAGAGTTTGCAATCCGTGCCAATATCCGGCCAGTTTTCTCACCCTCCTCAAAGAACGCCTGTTTGGCAAAGAACCTCTTCTTCTCAGCCGACGAGGAAAGCAACTGCTGGTAGGCACACTGAGCGGCCTGCCAGGTCTCCCTGGCTGAATCGGAAGGATCTGCAACATACAACCTCTCCATGTCCTGAACCCTGTTCTCCACATCAATCAACAATTCAGTGGAAGCCCGTTTAACTTTATTCACTTCCCTTATAAGGAGGCCCCGAAGATAAGCCTTGAAAGCATCCCAGTGTAACACATTTAGCTCCATCCCTTCTCCAGCAGCAAAATACCCCCTCATGTCCTCCACTATCTCCCCGTGTGACCTGACCAGCTTCAACCAAAATGCATTCAGCTTCCAGAGTGCCTTAACTAAATTCCCCTGCGGTGCCACACAGAGCTGCACCACCAGAGCCGAATGATCCGACACACTGCGGGGCCTGTGCGACACATCCGCAATTAGTGGGAGCACACTTAGATTACCCACCCCCAGATCTATCCTGGACAGACAGCCGTGCGTCTTTGAGAAGCACGTGAACTGCCTGCCTCCAGGATTGCGGTGCCTCCAGATATCCACCCAGCCCACCTCTTGCAGCAACCGCTCCATGGGAGTACTCCTGGCGAGGGCAGAGGGTCGGGGGCCCGGGTGTCTATCCGCCACCTGATCCAAGCAGCAATTAAAGTCGCCAACCACTAGCAGCGGGACGTCCGGCCTACCATCCAAAAAGGAGAGGAGAAGCCGGAGCACCGCCGCCGTGAACGGCGGGGGAATATACACACATGCCAGAACACAGATCAATGTACCCAGTTTACAGTGGAGAAATACATAACGCCCCTCGGGGTCTATGGCACTGTCAATCTCCTGGAAATCCAAGGTATTGTGCACCAACACACTCACCCCCCTAGAGAGTGCAGGGACATTTCTAAAACTACTATAGACACCCAGCAGGTACGATATTTAAAGGAATTTTTCTTTTCTTTTTTTCACTTTAAGCATCATTAAAATCCGGCAAAAACGTCCGTTTTTAAAACTTTTTTTTCCATTTAGACATGTTCCCTGGGGCAAGACCCGGGTTCTGAAAGACGTTTTCCAACATTGAATTGAATATTGGTCTTTAACTGGTTAATGACCGCCGCATGTACATTTACGTCGGCAGAATGGCACCGACAGGCACATCAACGTATATATACGTTGGTGCCTTGAGGGGGTTCAGGGGTCCGATCGGACCCCCCCCGTACATACGGCGGTCCCTGTAGCTGACCGAGCGATCCGGGATGAGGGGGCGGCTATTTGTTTTTGTCCGCCCCCTCCGGATCGATCTCAGCAAATCCGAGCGCCCCCCGCCCTGTCACTTCCTCCGCAAAAAGGGGCAAGGTCATTTACCTGCATTTTGGTCCGGGTCTCAAGTGGTTAAAATTATCGTTTTTGAATTTGAACGTTCGAGTCCCATAGACGTCAATGGGGTTCTAAATGTTTGCGCGAACCTGCGGTCTGTTCGAACCGAACGCGGGTATGTTTGGCTCATCCCTACCAAAGATCGAGCGATCTTGATAAAGACTCACTCTTCCAGTATAGTGACCTTATGTACAACTGGATAGAGTTAGGTGAACATTTGGAGAATTTGAATTGTCAAATGCTGATTAAAAAAAGAAAAGAAAATGCAAAGGGATACAATGGTCCTTAATAAGGGCAGAGCTTGTATTTGGAGTCAACTCACTCTAAAAAAGTGTTTCCACCTAATTATTTTATAAGATCCAAGAACACAGATTCCCATTTGTCAGATGCGTCTTCTGTTTCATCATTGTCTGCTTCTTACAATTCTTCTAGATTTTCTAAAAAATCCAGTACAAATTGATCAATTCCAACAAGAACTTTATCAACTTGTGGATTCAGTATTTTATCACAATTAAATTGGAATTTATTCGTACCCCATTTCTGCACACACACACCAAATTTTGTATTCACTGCACAAAAGCATGTTACATCCATTGGGCAAGCCCATTATATCTGGCAATGGTTCCGACTGAGAACCTGAGCAAAGTAGTTGATGGCTACTTACGTCTCCATGTTTAAGCATCCCAAATTATATAAATACAAATTATATAAAGGGATAGATAACATCTTTTCCAAAATATTGATGGATTGCAGGTTTCCGGCTGATGTAATCCTTGCTCTATACAGTTCCATTCCACACTGCATTCTACAAGTTTTTTCAGAGAAAGGCAGATTTGAATGCAAATAGTATGATTTCATTATTGATGCACTGGCGTTTGTACTCTATCAGAATTATTTTGTTTCAATAGTTCCCATTCCCTCTAGGTGCAGTGATGGGGACTTCTTGCATAATAATAGGCAAGATTGAATAAAGACAATGGTCCGTCCAGTTTAACAGATGCACGTGTGTCAGTGTCTATAATTTCCCATATCACTGTATGTTGTGCTCTTAACAAAATACCCCTGTCCATTACTGTGATAATGTACACTTGGTCGTCATACTTACTGTATGTGCAAGATATTATCCCTAATCTTTCTTTTTTTATTACCTTTTTTTTTTGCTTCATGACATCTGATTATATGGATGTTCTTCATCAGACAATATGGATTCAATTCTTTTGGGCTTTCCAGCTACCCCGGTTGATCCTAACATCTTTGCATGGTACATCCATCCATGCCATTCCAACAGCAATTTATTTGTACACATTTCCTCTGTCTGGCCTGTCCACTACCATCTAGCGCACGTAGGCTGTACATGGCCACCCCCATGGTGTGTACGAGGCTTTAGTGTCTCAAGAAATGAGTCAGTACATCAAGCAAGATCAATTTTTAACGATTGGCACCATAGCATGCAGATTTTATAACTTTCACAAAGACCAAATATACACAGAGTAGGGTTATTTTTACCAGCTATGTAGCGGTATATACTTTGGCCAAAATGTATTAAGAAAAATTTATAACAAAGAAAAATTAGGGTTTTTCCCCCCCACAACATCTATAGCACAAAAAAAACAAGCATCCCAGTAGTGATAAAAAAAAAAAAAGACACAAATTTTCACATGGGTACAGCGCTGCATGGAAATTGTCAAAGTGCTAAAAGCTAAAAATTGGCCTGTGTATGAAGAGGGTGAAAGGGCCTAGTAGGCAAGTGGTTGGAGTAAAACAACAGTGAGCACTATATGGGTCTTTTAAACATGCAAATGCACACTAAATCATTCATCCCCCTGATCTGCTGAGGTATTCAAAAGTCCTTGCTGATTAACCACTTCAGCTCTGGAAGATTCACCCCTGCTCATGACCAGGCCATTTTTTTTGTAAAAAGGGCACTGCGTTACTTTAACTGACAATTGTGCCACACTGTACCCAAATAACATGTCCTTTTGTTCTCACAAATAGAGCCTTCTTTTGGTGGTATTTGATCAACTCTGAAAATAGAGGTAGTTGCTCGGTAATATGGTATGCAATGTGAAACTTAGAAAAACAAGTAGTGATAACTTTTTTTTACTACAGCTGTAACCAATGTGCTCCCACAGTAATCAAAAAACAATATAGGTGTGACAGCACTGTAAAAGTGAAACAAACAATTATGGTGATAAACACTGATTTTGCAATATGAAAAAAGTCCAAAAACATAAAATGAATAAATCCACGTTGTGCAAAAAAAAAATAAAAACACAAAAAAAAAAAAAAAGCTTGTGCGATGTCTTCTACATTCCAATGCACAGCCACCATCCTGTACTGCTATAGGGCGGTCAGCAAGTGGCTAAAAAAGGGGGGGGGGAGCCCTCTGGTGTTCAAGTGCATATTGACCTTTGCTAAGGGAGTTAATATAGAGGCGAGAGCTTGGTAGAGGTGGTGCAGGCGTTTTCTACTTGCACACCCTGGCAGGACTTACTTGGGAGTGATATACATTACAAAGTTGTAAGGGACTATTGCAATCACAAATGTATGAACTCTTGCTTTTTTTTTTGATTGGTAGCTTTTTTATTTTTTTGACGATTGCTGAAAACACATAGAACACTAGATTATATTTTAGATGTGCGTTTGTGTAATATATATTGTTTGCTATGCATTATTGTGTCAGGATTACAATTTACTGTACACTAGCCCTGAGAAAAGCACTTCCCCTGGATTGAATTGGCTTTGATACTTTTGTTCAATAAGCTTCAATTTGATCTTTTTAGGTCATGAACTTGGTACTGGGCATGCCTCAATTCCCACCCCAGAATTTTGCCATCCACCAAGTGTTCTTTGAGATGACCTGAGAGGCAGCAGCCCAAAGACCATAACAAGGTCCATCTACAGGGCACCTTTACTACACATCAGGCCCTGTAGAGATGTATCGAATGCTAAGATATATCCAACATCATCAATACCTCACTCCTATTAGCCCAGCACTGTCACACTTGCACATCAACCCCCATACGGTTTAGGTACACTTTGTTACTAGTTTAATAATGATCATAATGCATTTTTATTGAAAATATTGTTTTTCATAGACATTTACGCAACCATCATGGGAACTACAAAATCAGCAGATCTTTCTATTGTACCATGCCTATGCTTTCTGAAAAATGTATGGTTTGGAGTTCCAAAAAAAAAAAAAAAGATGCAAGGAATACTGAAAATGTTCTCCATCGAATAGGAGTACAAAATAAAAACAGAAATAAAATAGAAAATGCCAGATGTATCAAAAGTAACCCAAATGACCCGGCTCTGTTGTCATAAGGCCCAATATAAAATATATATATTCGCGGAACAGCTCCATAATCTGAAAAGCTTATTGTACAGGTCCCATTCCCTGTTGCATCTTCTTCATCAGTTCCTCATCTTGCATTGACAGTTCAGTGAGTTTCTTGCCCATCCGCTCATGAATATCCAGGTACTTTGAGACACAGCGGTCCAGGCACACACTCTCTCCTTTAGACAGTTCTGCCTCCTTATAGTGAGGAGGAACGCACTTTTTGTGACAGGCTCCAGTCATTCTAGAGAAAAAGAAGATGAAAAAAAACACATCACTAAAACTCTCAACTATATTTCATTAAGGTATCATTTATTCAGGATTTATATATTTATAGCACCAACAGTTAGGGATTTTTAGTCAGAAACAGCATTTATATGTTGTTACCTGCGTTTTGTTTCTTTTTTTTAGTACAGTGGAAATAAAAAAAAATTAAAAACACCTATAAAAAAGTATTACCAATGTTTGGTTCATTCATTGCCTACCATACAGCTGCTTTTCTATGAGGAAAGTTAAATCTTTCTTTGTGGATTACCTCCTGACACACGACTTAACACAGTGTGCAGTGCCTAAAACCACAAACACTGAAAAAATATGCCCATGTTCCTTATGCCTGCAGCTCACACAGGCATCATAATACCTACAGTATATATTTTACATCGACTGATGTTTTTTTCCAGGGCCACTACTGATTTTTCAGCCAACTTTTCCGGCCAATGTACAAAATATCGGCACCTGATATTGCCCATTTAAAGTTTTAAAAAAGCAACAATTTTCTGCACAAATCTGGTATAAACTTGTTTAAGCGAAGTTCCATCCATTTTTTTTAGTTAATTAAAAATCAGCAGCTACAAAAGGGATAGCTGATGACTTAATATACCGACCCTTACCTGCCCCACGGTCCAGCGATGCAGCCGCTCGAAGGCTAGCTCCTCTCCTCGGCGCCATCATAGAAACTGTGGGCACCCGGCCGTGACAGATTACGGCTGCACGGCCGGGCGCGCACTGCGTGAGTCACCAATAGGCTAGCCAATCTTCTGGGACTCATGTGTCCCAGAAGATTGCTGGCAGGGAGGGGCCTCCTAGGGCAGAGGAGTCGCCGCCTAAGTGGCCAAAAAGAGAAAGGAGGCCTAAATACAACCGCCGCCCCCCCCCCAAAAAAAAATGATATACCAAATGTGGCATGTCAGGGGGTGAGGAGTGCTTAAAGCGCAAGTTCCACTTTTGGGTGAAACTGGGAAAAATAAAAGTGCTTGAAAAATAGCAGCATATTAAATTGCTTACCAAAACATAGCAAAATTGCATACTATTACCTATAAACTACATTGAACTGATTACATTTAAATCACTAAACA
The DNA here is from genome assembly GCA_029574335.1 of Rana kukunoris. Lineage (NCBI taxonomy): Eukaryota > Metazoa > Chordata > Amphibia > Anura > Ranidae > Rana > Rana kukunoris. Next base: position 162,214,851 of record CM056056.1, on the reverse strand, counting down.
CAGTGTAAGAAGCTAGACAGTGTACACTACACTTTCTTCAATACTTTTTTTTTTTTTTCACCTAAAAAGGCTTTTGCACCACATACTAGCTCATTAAGAAACACTTACCTCGGAACAAGGTGAAGAGCACTTACCTGGTCCACGCTGAGCGAGATGTCCTCTTGACTCTGCATGTCTTCCGGGTATGGCCGCTCCAGCGCTGTGATTGGCTAGAGCGGCAATGTCGTCTCTCCCGCGCGCATAACCGGCAAGGTCCGGCGGCTGCCAGCCCTTTAGCCGAGGATCCCCGCTCCGCATGCGCCGCTGCAATCAGCGACGCATTGAGAGGTGAATATCTCCTAAACCGTACAGGTTTAGGAGATATTCTTTATACCTACAGGTAAGCCTTATTATTGGCTTACCTGTAGGTAAAAGTGGTAGTAAAGCATAACATTTCAGCATGTTCACCTGTTAACTGCTCCAGACCAGCCACCGCAGTTTTGCTGCGGCAGAATGGCATGGGTGGGTAAAGCGAAGTTACTAGGGCTGCAACTAATGATTATTTACATAATCGATTAGTTTGCCAATTATCCTTTTGATTAGTAACCTTAAAAAAAATAAAAAAAACAGAAGGAAGATGGTAGCAACGTGGAGGCCTCCTATTAAAGACTTAATTGATGAGGAGTTTCCTGTGGGAGGAGGAACCATGACCTAGCGAGTGCTGTCCTGAAAGACGTTTTGAAAAAAAATATTGCAAATATGTAATTTTTCATCTGCAATGAGGCTGCACTAATGATTTATCAGTGCACCAACACTCTTGCCGGTTAACGGCTCTCATTTCCTCAAACAGACACAGCGTAGGCAGAAAGGTCTGCCGATAAAAGCCAAGTCTGTTTACCTATGACCAGCTATGATTGGACACAGCTGATCACATGGCAAAAGGCTGATGTGATTAGCTGTTTACCGCGATCTGCGATAGGACTCTTTCACACCAGCGGACCGTATGTTCGTATTTCATCCATCCGTTTTCGGGTGAAATACGGACATACATGTATCCCTATAAACATCCGCTGACACCTAATCTCATGGGTCCCCGCTATGGTCTATTTCTGCAGACAGAGGAAATCCTATTTTTCCATCCGTCTATGATTGGATCGAATGGACACAGACAGATGGCTGTGTTCATCTAATCACCCCAAAGAGGAGAGCAGAGATCTGACAGGGCGGTCCCTGTACGTGCAGGGACCGCCCTGTCATCTGCCGGCTCAGCGGGTAATAAAAGTACGGATCCTCACAGGATACGTACATGTAAAAAGGCCCATTAAGCTGTGTCCAAAGGACACAGTGGTCACAGACCATGCCGGATAAGTGCCCCAGGGGGTACGCTGGAGGAGAGATTCTGGGAGGGCATCCATGGAAGACCATGCTGTAGCAGTCTTTTGGCTATAGTGTGGGAGGGAAGAGGTTAAAAAATGAAAGTATGCTTTGACTATAGATCTTTAATAGGTAGAATGTCTTTTTTCCCCTCTCACCGGTTATACATATCTGCCATCATCTCCACTTCAAGTTCTGCTGCTAGTTGCTGAGCTCTTAAGGGATCCATCTTGTTTCAGTTGTGTACCTTACTTATATCATTTAGAAGTACAGCTGCAAAACACACAAAAACATAGAATAAGATTTTTGATCTCGCAAACAAATGATTTATGACAAAAAAAAATCCGCACCATTCATGCAATGACATTCACATAGCTAAAAGGCCATGTCCACGTCATATGTAAACATCTAAATATGTCCTCAAACATAGAATGAGTTTACCCCACCCCCTGGCTTGCGTTACGTCTGCAGGGTCCAATACGTTGGATTAGTACTCGTGCAAAAGGGATGTTCACATATAGTCCATTTTTACGGGACGTACTAAACTGCATATTGGGATGATGGGATGATTGGATTATTGGCTGCAATACTGAGAACTCTCACTAGATGTCAGTGCACTTTATACACATATAAATGGTAATGATTCAGTTGTTTATAAAAATATGTTATTCTTTCCTGCCCTACGTGATACAATGTTGCAAGAAGCAGTTGCTAATGTTTAACTGTTGACTTGCTGCTTTTTTTATTCAGCTGTACACCAGGATCATAGTAAATTATACTGAATTAATGAAAAAAATTCCATGTGACCTGTTTTTGATGGAAATATGGCTTGAATTATTATGTTAATAATTTTTCTACATTTGGTTATAAATATACATAGGACATATAGTATCTAATAATAATTTGCATATAATTATTTTTCGACATGGGATTATGGGTGGAATATTGGCTATTAAAGCAGAGTTCCACCCTTAAAATCACTTTTTTTCCATTACATCCAGCATACTGGCGTCAGCGCCAGTATGCTGTTTTTTTTTTTTTTTTTTTATGCACGTACTTACTTTATATCAAATCATTGAATTCCAGGAGCACCACGGAATGTCGCCTCTATAAGGCGTCACGCCTTCCGGAAACAGCCGATTAGCATTCGGCTTTTCTCGGCGCCTGCGCACAGACCCAGGAGCTGACTGCGCAGGCGCCGAAAATAGCCGGTCCTAGTTCGGGTTTTTTCAGGGGGCGTGACGCGGCTATATACGGCGCCTGCGCAGTCAGCTCCTGGGTCTGTGCGCAGGCGCCGAGAAAAGCCGAATGCTAATCGGCCGTTTCCGGAAGGCGTGACGCCTTATAGCGGCGACATTCCGCGGTGCGCCTGGAATTCAATGATTTGATATAAAGTAAGTACGTGCATAAAAAAAAAAAAAAAAACAGCATACTGGCGCTGACGCCAGTATGCTGGATGTAATGAAAAAAAGTGATTTTAAAGCGGATCTCCGCCGAAAAATCAAATTTTTGACTAATGGCTCTTTAAATTAGTAATCGCACTGCTGTGCTAAACTCACGTTTTTTGTTTTAAACAGCCGCTCCGCTCTTTTTCTGTCCAGAATAACAACTTATATTCTCCCGTTGCAATCTTGGCTTTGGGCAGGAAACAGCACACAGGCATGTGATTTCCTGTTTTCGGTGGATGCTGTCCCAGCATCCACCGCTCTATCTCGCGCACGCGCACCGGTGGCGTGAGCGTATCTGTTGTCATCGCTGTAATGGAGAAATTTCAAACACCCGCCCATTCCTTTGTTTACATCGCGCGTCACTTCCTGTAAAACGAAGTCGCGCGATGTCTCGGCTAATGCAGTGAATTATTATAATTAGGGAGCTCAGAGAAAGGCTCCCAGCATGCAGAGCGAGGGACAGGAAGAGGAAAATAACCCGAGAAAAACCCGACTGCCTACAGACCGGAAGCCTCAGTGTTGAAAAGGTATTGTAACTCCAAATTTTTTAATAATAGCCGATTAGGGATTGTTTTGCAGCGATATTAATGTTAAAGTAAAGTCAATTTCAGGGTGGAGCTCCGCTTTAAGGGTGGAACTCCGCTTTAATATACATAGGAATATATTTAACCCATTTCTGATAATAATATGCATATAATTATTTTTCTACATGGGATTGTGGGTGGAATATTGGTTATAAATATACATGGCAATATATTAAACCCATTATTAATAATAATATGCATATAATTATTTTTCTACATGGGATTATGGGTGGAATATTGGCTATAAATATACATAGGAATATATGAATCCCATTTCTGATAATAATATGCATATAATCATTTTTTTCTACATGGGATTATGGGTGGAATATTGGTTATAAATATACATGGCAATATAATAAACCCATTTCTGATAATAATATGCATATAATTATTTTTCTACATGGGATTATGGGTGGAATATTGGTTATAAATATACATGGGAATATATTAAACCCATTTCTAATAATAATATGCATATAATTATTTTTCTACATGGGATTATGGGTGGAATATTGGCTATAAATATACATAGGAATACATGTATCCCATTTCTGATAATATACATAGAATTATTTTTCTACATGGGATTATGGATGGAATATTGGTTATAAATATACATGGCAATATATTAAACCCATTTCTGATAATAATATGCATATCATTTTTCTACATGGGATTATGGGTGGAATATTGGTTATAAAAATACATGGCAATATAGTAAACCCATTTCTAAAAAATAATGTGCATATAATTATTTTTCTACTTGGGATTATGGGTGGAATATTGGTTATAAATAGAAATGGGTATAATATATTGCCATGTATAATAATAATATGCATATAATTATTTTTCTACATTGGATTATGGGTGGAATATTGGCTATAAATATACATAGGAATATATTTAACCCATTTCTGTTAACCACTTAAGGACCCCCGCACGCACATATACGGCCACAGAATGGCTCGTACAGGCACAAGGGCGTACATTTACGTCCCCGCCTAAGTGCGGTTCGGACGGGGGTCCCCCTGGCTCCGGGAGCGATCCGGGACGAGCGGGCGGATGTTGGCGTTTACCCGCCCCCCCGCGATCGCTCCCAGCCAATGCGCGCGCTCCCCTGTTTGTGTCACTTCCTCCTCCTGTGTAAACACAGGAAGGGGGAAGTGATGTAATCTCCCATCGCAGCGGTATTTCCAACCGCTGCGATGGGAGAAACACCTAACAGTAAGTGTGCACCAACACTACACTGACATACACACACATAGGCACACGTAACCCCTTGCGATCTGCCCCCCCACCCCCCCCCCCCGTCACAGTGTCACTGAATGCAGTGATCTAATCACTGCATTTAGTGTCAGTGTGACAGGCAGTGTAAAATCAGTTAGTGTTAGCTACAGGATAGCCCCCCCACCCCCCCTAATAAAGTTTTAACCCCCTGATCACCGCCCTAGTTAACCCTTTCACTCCCTATTGCCAGCGTCACTAAGCGATCATTTTTCTGATCGCTGTATTAGTGTCGCTGTTCCCGCTAGGTAGCTATTTTTTTTTTATTGCGATTTTTTTTTTTTTTTTTACTAAAGACATGTGGCTAAATAAATTTTGGCCTAAATGTTTGACTAAAATTTAGTTTATTTGATTTTTTTTTTAACAAAAAGTAAAAAATAGTGTTTTTTTTTTTTCAAAAATGTCGCTCTATTTTTGTATATAGCGCAAAAAATAAAAATCGCAGAGGTGATCAAATACCACCAAAAGAAAGCTCTATTTGTGGGAAGAAAAGGACGCAAATTTTGTTTGGGAGCCACGTCGCACGACCGCGCAATTGTCTGTTAAAGCGACGCAGTGCCGAATCGCAAAAACACCTTGGGTCATTTACCAGCGTATTGGTCCGGGTCTTAAGTGGTTAATAATATACATATAATTATTTTTCTACAAGGGATTAGGGGTGGAATATTGGTTATAAATATACATGGCAATATATTAAACCCATTTCTGATAATAATATGCATATAATTATTTTTCTACATGGGGATTATGGGTGGAAAATTGGTTATAAATATACATAGGGATATATTTAAGCCATTTATGATAATAATATGCATATCATTTTTCTACATGGGATTATGGGTGGAATAGTGGTTACAAATATACATAGGGACATATTAAACCCAATTCTGATAGAAATATGCATATAATTATTTTTTTACATGGGGATTATGGGTGGGATATTGGTTATAAATATACATGGCAATATATAATTAAATCCATTTCTGAAGTGAATATGCATATAATTATTTTTCTACATGGGATTATGGGTGGACTATTGGTTATAAATTGGTTATAAATATATATGGGAATATATTCAACCCAATTCTGATAATAATATGCATATAATTATTTTTCCATTATGGATGGAATATTGTTTATAAATATACATGGGAATATTTTTAACCCATTCCTGATATGAATATTTTTCTACAAGGGGATTATGGGTGGAATATTGGTTATAAGTATACATAGGAATATATTAAATCCATTTCTGATAATAATATGCATATAATTATTTTTCTATATGGGGATTATGGGTAGAATATTGGGTATAAATATACATAGGAATATATAAAATCGAGGCCAAGGCTGCTTTTCCTCTTACAAGCCTTGCCTGTTCTAATGCATAGTTACATATTTACATAGGTTGAAAAAAGACACAAGTCCATCCAGTTCAACCAATGCAACAGAGCTTGTTTCGTAAGATACGGACAATTTTCATCAACAACATTTGGCAGGGCAAGCCCTTGAAGCTTAAGAGATCCCTACTGCAGCGTTGAAAACTCAGGGGTGGGGTTGGCCTCCTGACCCAGCTCTTTGTTCATGTGGACAGCTATGCAGTAGAGTGGTGGACTGGTGCAGACATGCAACCCAATAAACTATGGGTCCACCTGGAACAGGAAACAGTGTCGATTTCTTTAGCGGGCTTACCCTGGAGTGGGACTCGGTTTGCCCGATTTTTACTCTCCACACCCACTGATCGAGACCACCTTACGGGAGCTTCATAGATATTTCAGGATAGCAGAGACAGACAGTTTTCATTCTCCATGAACGTCCATAATTGGTCACCCGGACTTCATTCCAAGTATTTCTGACAAGTCCTTCCAGCTCCAACCTGACCAGAACATGGTTAGAGCCTCTTTTCTTGGCCCCTCTGAATGGACTGACCCCTCAGGCCTTTATCCTATCCTTAACCCTGCGTTTACTGAGGATCAAAATCGTATCCTCTTATTTGCACACAAGTCATTCCTCTGTAGCAAATACCAGGGGAATCACATATAAGATTTTGACACACTGGGAAAAGGACCCCATCAGTATTGGCATCAATTTTTCCAAGTCATATTCCCCTGTGTTGGAGATGTGGCACCCAGACTGGCACATTACTTCACACGTTCAGAGCTGTCCCTTTTCCTGTAGATCATCCACAAGATAAGTCCTGTAAACGTTATTTATCGCAAATCCCTTTTGAAACACCTCTTGAATGCAGCTAGGGCATGTGTTCCCAGTATGTGGAAGCAACAATACCCACCAGTGGTGTCACAGTGGTTTGTGAGGGTGTGCGATATACAGCAGATGGAACATCTTACAGCTGCCTTAGGGGAAAGGGAGGAAGAAAAGAACACTCGCTGGACACATTGGAATCTGTTCCGATTCTTGGACGAATATAAATTCTACATTTGAGTAACTCATCTCAGAAAAATTTCATAGGGCCGTTGACCTGGCCAGAGCTTCTCACAACTCCCCTCCACCCCTCCTTTCCCCTCTACCCTTCTATTCCCCACCCACACCACTGGTGTCGCCCACACCTTCCCTTTTTCCTTTTACAGATAAAATTCCCTCGGTTCGCATAATCTTTTGGTACCGTTCCTGGGAACCAGGACTGAGAGCCACACCCTACAAGAGACGCACTGTTTAGGCATAGTCCACTAAATTACAATGGCTCGGTACCTGCCAATAGGGATTAAGTTTGCTTTACCTGTTAGGTTATCTTACTTTTTCTCTATCAATCTCATTTTATATGATGTATACATATGTCCTATAAAACTAACCATCTTCCTGGTTTGGAGGTTTCCCCCATTATTCAGGTTGAAGTGAAGGATGTGCTGTTGTGGAGTCTTTGGACCACAGTCTTCTACTCTAGCATAACACTGTAAAGGAACCTTACCAATTGTCTCATTAATGTACATAGACCTTTTTGGCAAGTTATAACATTATAAGATGTTGGTTGACATTTGTGATACCATACTATTTCGTACAATTGACTTATCTCAAATAAAGATTTAAAAAAATGTGTCTTGTCAAGTGTAACCCCGATATTCCACCCATAATCCCAATGCAGAAAAACAATTATACACATAGGGCCAGATTCAGGTACAATTGCCCTGGCGTAGAGTATCAGAGATACACTACACCGCCGTATTTTACCTGGCTCTTAGACGAATTCAGGTAGATTTCGGCCCGTAAGGTATGGCGGCATAGTGTATTTTTCGCGGCGGAATCGAAATACACGATTAGGGGGCGTGAAGCATTTAAATTAGGTGCGTCTCCGCGGCGATCGAACTGCGCATGGTCCGTTCAGAAATTTCCCGCCGTGCGTTGCGCGAAATTATGTTGTTACATCAGTCTTTTTTTTGGAGTAGCGTCGTTTACGTACATTCCTATTCCCGGAAGTCTTACGCAAAAAAAAAAAAAAAAATTGAAATTCGACGCGGGAACGATGGCCATACTTAACATGGGCTGTCTAACTATAGACCAGATTTTTGCTTCCCTAACTTTATGCAGCAAAAAGATGACTACAGATGCCGTAAGAGAATGCGATGGACGATCGTAATTTCGTGGATCGCCGGAAAAAGCTAATTTGCATACCCCGACACGGAAAACAACGCGAACTCCACCCAGCGGGCGGAAACACATTGCAGCGTAGATCCAACGGCGTACAAAGACGTAAGCCTGTCAGATCGAAGCCCGACGCCGTCGTATCATGGTTTGAGTATTTAAACTAATGATACGACGCGGGAAATTTGAAATGACTCCGGTCTATCAGGAGATAAATCTGAGTAAGGGCTCTGTGAATCTGGCCCATAATCTTTTCAGAAACAGGTTAACTATATTGTTTGTTCAATTTAAAGGATGTCTAAAGGTTTGTTTAAAAAAAATAACCACACATGTCATACTTACCTCCTATATGCAGTTAGTTTTGCAAAGAGTGGTCCCGATCCTCCTCTTCTTGGGTCCTTCAGTGGTGCTCCTGGCTCCCACTCTTCTGAAGTGCCCCATTGTCTCCTCTTGGGACACTTGTGTGGGTGCGCTCCCTTGTCCTGCTGCTGCATCCATTGTCAGACAACAGGACTCGACAACGCCCCCTGGCTCTAGCGTCATTGCATTTGATTGACAACAGCGGGAGCCAATGGCTGCGCTGCTATCAATCTATCCAATAATGACCGAGACACCGCATGGAGCTGGTGTGCTTGTTCCCGTCAAGACCGGGTCCAGGAAAGTAAAAAGGGGGCTGTGGGGGGCAGGTGCATCACAGAAGGTTTTTCACCTTAATGCATGGGATGCAAACCTTGAGGGTTTACAACCCCTTTAATCACTTAAGGACCGGACCAATATGCTGCTAAATGACCCAAGGGGTTTTTACAATTCGGCACTGTGTCGCTTTAACAGACAATTGCGCGGTCATGCGACGTGGCTCCCAAACAAAATTTGCGTAGTTTTCTTCCCACAAATATAGCTTTCTTTTGGTGATATTTGATCGCCTCTGCAATTTTTTTTTTTCCGCTATGTACAAAAATAGAGCGACATTTTTGAAAAATTATTAATATTTTTTACTTTTTGTTATAAGAAAAATCAAATAAACAATTTTAGTCAAACATTTAGGCCCAAATTTATTCAGCCAAATGTCTTTAGTAAAAAAAAAAAAAAATAGCTACCTAGCGGCAACAGCTACACTAATACAGCGATCAGAAAAATAGCAAACCGGAGGGGGCGAACAAAAACCAACAGCCGCCCCCTCATCCCAGATCGCTCCTAAAGCCACGGGCAATGCCGCAGGTACCGGGGGGGGTCCGATCGGACCCCTAACCCACGTCTAGGCAGGGACATACAGGTACGCCAATGTGCCTGTCCGTGCCATTCTGCCGACGTATATGTACATGCAGCGGTCTGCAAGTGGTTAAAGCAGAGCTCCAGCCGCAATTTTTTTTTTTTTTTAAGTCGGCAGCTACTAACAGTGTAGCTGCTGACTTTGAATAAGGACACTTACCTGTCCTAGGCGCCTGCGCTGACGGCCCCCCCCGATGCCGGTCCCACGATCGCTCCGGGTCCCGCGCCGCCATTCACACTATGGGAAAACAGGCAGTGAAGCCTTCCTACTGCGCCTGCGTGAGTCTCACGCTGGCTTGTGAATGGGCGCGCTGCTCTCTGAGAACACACACAGTTCCCAGAAAGCAGCGCGCCCCATTCACAAGAAGGACAAGAAGAAAAGACACCGCGGTGTGGAAGAGGCAGATTACGGACTTCCGCATAGCAACAGGTATTTCGGGTGAGTATTTATTTATTTTTTTCAGTTTTTTTTTTTTTATTTAATTTTTTTAAATAAGATGGGCAAAAGTGGTTTTCCTGGGTGGAACTCCGCTTTAAGCATGAGATTTCCCTCCATAATCCCCATATATATAAAAGTATATGTATCCATATTCCGGTCAAATGTATATTTTTTTTCAGCGACACCCAGGACATGCAGTTCTGGGCGCCAGGCAAGGATTTTTATTTTTACAGTTAGCCTGCTGTGGGCAAGCAGCAAGGTTTAGAGACAATGGTCAAATCTCTTGTAAAAATTCTAGCACCGGACCTCCTCTGTTAACCTAAAGTGGTAACCTGTAAAGACAATTAAAGCGTTCCCTATGGCTAATAACATTTACACACTTTGGGCCAGATTCAGAGACCCGTAACTCCTGTCTAACTAGTGTTAGACTGGAGTACTTTCGAATTACGCGCGTTTTTTAGCTAGTCTGAAACCTCAAACCATGAAAAGACGGCTGCGGGCTTCAATTCGACTGGATTACGTGTTCGTACACCTTTGGATCTACGCTGCAATAAAATTGCGGCCACTGGGTGGACTTCCCGTCGTTTTCCGCTTCGGGGTATGCTAATGAGCTTTTGCCGGCAATCCCCGAAATTACGTTCTTCAATCGCAATCTCTTACAGCATCTTTAGTCATCTTTTTTTTGCTTAACACTATACCAGCTTTTTGCTGGTCTAATATTAGACAGCCCATGTTAAGTATGGCCGTCGTTCCCACGTCGAATTTCAACGTTTTCCGACGTCTTTTATTATTTTTTACGTAAGTGGTCCGGGAATAGGAATGTCCGTAAACGACGCTACTCAAACATAAAATGACGTAACGACGTGATTTCGTGCAATGCACGATGGGAAATTTCTGAACGGAGCATGCGCAGTTCGATCGCCGCGGGGATGCGCCTAATTTAAATGCTTCACGCCCCCTAATCGCGTATTTATTATATTCCACCCATAATCCCACGTAGAAAAATAATTATATGCATATTATCAGAAATTGGTTGAATTATCCCTATGTATATTTATAAGCAATATTCCATCCATAATCCCCATGTAGAAAAATAATTATATGCATATTATTATTAGAAATGGGTTTAATATATTGCTATGTATATTTATAACCAATATTCCACCCATAATCCAATGTAGAAAAATAATTATATGCATATTATTATCAGAAATGGGTTTAATATATTGCCATGTACATTTATAACCAAAATTCTATCCATAATCCCATGTAGAAAAATAATTATATGCATATTATTATCAGAAATGGGTTTAATATATTTCCATGTATTTTTACAACCAATATTCCACCCATAATCCAATGTAGAAAAATAGGTATATGAATATTATTATCAGAAATGGGTTGAATTATCCCTATGTATATTTATAAGCAATATTCCATCCATAATCCCCATGTAGAAAAATAATTATATGCATATTATTATTAGAAATGGGTTTAATATATTGCCATGTATATTTATAGCCAATTTTCCACCCATAATCCCATGTAGAAAATAATTATATGCATATTATCAGAAATGGGTTGAATATATTCCTATGTATATTTATAACCAATATTCCACCCATAATCCCTTGTAGAAAAATAATTATATGCATATTATTATCAGAAATGGGTTTAATATATTGCCATATATTTTTTATAACCAATATTCCACCCATAATCCAATGTAGAAAAATAGGTATATGAATATTATTATCAGAAATGGGTTGAATTATCCCTATGTATATTTATAAGCAATATTCCATCCATAATCCCCATGTAGAAAAATAATTATATGCATATTATTATTAGAAATGGGTTTAATATATTGCCATGTATATTTATAGCCAATTTTCCACCCATAATCCCATGTAGAAAATAATTATATGCATATTATCAGAAATGGGTTGAATATATTCCTATGTATATTTATAACCAATATTCCACCCATAATCCCTTGTAGAAAAATAATTATATGCATATTATTATCAGAAATGGGTTTAATATATTGCCATATATTTTTTATAACCAATATTCCACCCATAATCCAATGTAGAAAAATAATTATATGCATATTATCAGAAATGGGTTAAATATATTCCTATGTATATTAATAGCCAATATTCCACCCATAATCCCATGTAGAAAAATAATTATATGCATATTATTATTAGAAAAGGGTTTAATATAGTCCTATGTATATTTATAACCAAATGTAGAAAAATTATTAACATAATAATTCAAGCCATATTTCCATCAAAAACAGGTCACATGGAATTTTTTTCATTAATTCAGTATAATTTACTATGATCCTGGTGTACAGCTGAATAAAAAAAGCAGCAAGTCAACAGTTAAACATTAGCAACTGCTTCTTGCAACATTGTATCACGTAGGGCAGGAAAGAATAACATATTTTTATAAACAACTGAATCATTACCATTTATATGTGTATAAAGTGCACTGACATCTAGTGAGAGTTCTCAGTATTGCAGCCAATAATCCAATCATCCCATCATCCCAATATGCAGTTTAGTACGTCCCATTTTTACTGAATAGCTCTGGTAATCACTGGAAATTCATACAACTCATGTTGAAAGAAATTACGGAAAGATAGTAAAGTAGCCGAGTATAGTAGAGATTGCTGCAGTGGTCCAGCATTAAGGGTTCTGGGTATGAGATATGCAAATGGCCACCATATTGGCAAAAAGCTTCAAACCCCAAATTCACTCCCTTACACTGCAAGGTTGTCACATAATAAAAACTCAAGCTACCAGTCCTAGTCCTAGACGGACCAATAGTAATTTAAAGTGGTTGTGCACATAGTAATGGAGAAATCCCACATCCAGAGAGAGATTTGTATACTTATCCTGTGGAATACAGATATCCTTGGGGTGAAAGAGCCATCCCTTGCAGGGGAAATCGCACCCTCACCAATCTATAAAGCAGCTGGTAAAGACTGGCCATTATGACCTGGATTTCATTCCTAAGGAAACAGTAGTCCCTGCAAGGGGCGGTGTATCGTCATACTCCGCTCCCCATCACAGACTGCTACGGAAGTGCTGTGGTGGCCAACTGCGCATTTGCGATGCGTTCCAAACGTATCTGCAATGCGTTCCAATGCATTTACGGCAGTGCACACCACCGAAACCTTGTTCGGTATCCAGGCTATTTCCTTAACATCCCCATGGATTGGAGGTTGTTAAAAAAAAGAGCCAGGAGGCCGAGCGAGCCGTCCGAGCGAAGAGAGGACGTGAGGCCCACGTCGCTCTGAATGACGGCTTCGCTGGTGTGCGGTGTCGTAAATGCATTGGAACGCAGTTGGCCACCACAGCACTTCCGGAGCAGTCTGATGGGGGAGCTGAATATGACGCGTCAGCGGCTCTTTCACCCTAAGGATATTGATGCTCCACAGGACCTAATAAGTATACTAATTTCTCTCTGGATGTGGGATTTCTCTATTACTGGACCTCCTCTGGACCACTGCAGCAATCTACTATACTCAGCTAGTTTACCATTATCTTTCTGTATTTCCTACAGCACGAGTTATACACATCTCCTTTTAACCACCTTAATACAGGGCACTTACTGTAAACTCCCTTCCCATCCAAGCTATTTTTCAGCGCTGTCACATTTTGAATGACAATTGCGCGGTCATGCAACACTGTCCAAAATGAAATTTGTATATTTTCCCCACAAATAGAGCTTTCTTTTGGTGGTATTTGATTACCTCTGCGCTTTTTATTTCTTGCGCTATAAACAAAAGAGTGACAAGTTTGAAAAAAAAAAAAAACGCTATAAGCGTATATTGATTGGTTTGCGCAAAAGTTATAGTGTCTACAAAATAGGGGATATAGTCATGGCATTTTTTATTATTTTTACTAGTAATGGCAGCGACTGCGATATTGCGGTGGACATATCCGATACTTGACACCATTTACATTTATGCACCGAGTACTGTATAAAATGTGACTGGCAGGGAAGTGGTTAACACTAGGGGCGATCAAGGGGTTAAATGTGTTACCTAGAGAGTGATTCTAACTGTAGGGGGGCCAACCGGGGGTTCCCCTGTACTGGGAACACACCATCAGTCTCCTCTCACCTGACGGGAGACCATCTGTTTACACACACACACACACACAGTCCTGCTCTGTTACTGGGCGGACATCACAGGCGTGCTCCCTAGAGGGCCGAGAACGTCATACGACGCCCGGCCAGAATGAGAGCTGCACCGCCCAGCCATCATTTGGCGGCCAACAAGCGGTAAAGCACATCCAAAGATGAGTCATTTATTGAAAATGGACCATGTGAACATCCCTTTGCAGGAATACTTAACGTATTGGACCCTGCATACATACCCCATAGTGGCAACATGAACCAGGGGGTGGGGCCAACTCATTTATTCTATAATTATATATCAGACAGGAGGCTCATATCTTATGCATTATCTCTCTTTAATAATGCCCACAGCAGAAATACAACTTCAGTAACTTTCAACAAGAAAAAAACTTTATAATGAACTACAAGTCCCAGCAGTCCCCTGGGTGTGACTGCTAATCACGTGGCAGGTCAGACAGTATATAAGGGGTTGCCTCTTTGAACTCCTCCTCTTTCTTTCTGCTCACAGCAAGAAATCAGATAAGTTTTATCATATGCATTTATTTAAGTAATTTGGCTTATGCTTGTGTGCTGAGGATTTGTTTGCCGGGACTTGTTCCCCGCTGCATTTCTCTACATATTCTATAGATATCCCTTGTCACTAGATACTGTTTATTTTATTGTATTTTTATTTTATTTTCATTTTTATAGATATATATATACTGCTGTATCTTCCTTCCAGCGGCGCTCCGTTCGCCGCTGAACCTACTCCCGTTTGTCACTCGTGGCCCCACTCGGTACCTCAGTACTAGTCGGCGCCATCTTTTAAAACTATTGGCGCCTTTCCTTTCCTGTATCTTCGCCTCAGGCACCGCGCGCTCCCTTCAGAGCGGCTCGTCTCTGAGGGGGCGTGGCGGTGCGTTGCCGTGCTCAGTGAATTGCGCGCTGCGGAGGGCGTGTCCCGCTGACCCCGCGACATCCAATCACGGCTCGGGAGACTTAATCTCCTGAGCTAGGACGTCGCTCCCTTCGCTGCTTTAACAGTGCGGACTGAGCGGCTGTACTGGTAGGACACACCTGTGTGCAAGATCCATGTGGAGGATCTGTGTGTAGGAATTTATTCAAATTACCTTACTACTACTACTACTAGGCTTAGAGTGTGGGAAGTTTTTCCCCACTCTTTTTCCATTACCCAAGCAGATTGTTTATTACATCTAAGTCAGACTACCTACTGCTGTTTGTGCCCCATCATGGCTGATGACAGATACACCGGGTCCCCTATCATCCCAGCTGGGGGAGAACCTACCCTTAATGGTCCCATATTCCTGACCGCTGCCCAGATTCAGGATTTGATTAATCAATCAGTACAAGCAGCAATGGCTTCTGCCCCCATAGCACACCCAGCTGCGCCTGTCATGCCTGGTCCCTCAGGCTGTGGTGAACTGCCCACTAAGGGCAAAGCGTCTCACAAACGCAAGAATGTTACCACAACACTCGACTCCCCGGCAGGGGAAGTAAATGTGTCCCAGGCAGTACCCTACACGGTCTGCCGACCCACTACCCTCCCAGACTCTCACCGACCCCTAAGCCTCGGGGAGCAGCAATCGCAGGGGCTAAGATCCGCTAAGCGGTCAAAACCGGATTCCTATGTGGATGCATAAGATTCATCCGCAGAATCCGAGGCGGCAGACGCCTCTGAGTCTGATGAAGAAGTGGAATACGAGGGTAGTGGGCATATGGCGCCCCCAGAAGACGCTACCCCTGTAACCCAGGGCGAAACAATTCTAGACACCCATGGAGAACCTTTCGTCGACCCAGAAGGGATCTCTCACCCCCGATCTGGGTAATGGGCACCTCTCCCAGAGGTCGCTCAATACATTCAATACTGCGGACAAAAATAACAGAAATAAATTGAGGGCAGAATGCCCTCGGCCTTGTATCCCAAAGAAAGCTGTAGTTACTCCCGAGGTGGACCCGGTACTCCTCAGGTACCTTACTAAACAGGGCAAATATTCAAAGAAAGGTATCGAACGGTCCTTTCGGTCCATCCAGGATCGAATCCTCGACCTGTTTGGCCCTGTCACAAAAATTTTTAATATAACTGAACAGGCCTCGTCCACCGATAACCCGGTAGACCTGGAGCAACTCAGAGGCTGGGCCCAGAGAACGGTGTGCCTTTTAGGGTGCGCAAATACCATTTGCTCCACGGAACGTCGCCGTTCCATCTTAATGAGGTTAGATCCTCAATTGTCTCATCTGGCAGAATCGGAACCCGGCCCTGCGGCCGAGGGCATGCTCTTTGGTCAGGGACCCCTAAAATTTTTCCTAGGGCCGGCAGAAACAGGGGCCGATCTGCCGGTCGCTATTCCGCAAACAGGCCATACTACAGAGCTCCCGCTCAGTACAGCCAGGCTCCTCAGTCGTACTCAGTCTCGATGGCACAGCCAGCACCCTTCTTTCCGCCCCGCGGACGCCCCTGGGGAGGACGTGGAGGGAGAGGTTATCCCCGATCACGCCCTACTACCGGTGAGTACAATACACCAGAGTTCTTTTCACACGCTCCTAGGGGGAAGACTGAGACATTTTATCCACGCCTGGTCTGCGATTACGGCAGACGCCTGGATACTCGACACTGTGTCGGGATATCAGATAGAGCTGTACTCCTTACCGGAGATGAATGTGGTCCCTCACCCCATCCGGTTCTCAAACCAAAAAACTTGACACTGATAGATCAAGAACTCCAAACCCTTCTCATCAAACAGGCAGTGGTAGAGGTGGACCCTCTCTCACCAGGGTTCCTCAGCAACCTCTTCCTTGTCAGAAAAAAGGATGGCGGATTCCGCCCCGTCATAAACCCAAGAACCCTCAATCAACATGTCGTTTATCGACATTTCAAGATGGAGGGGATCCATTATCCATTATCTGCGGGATCTCTTACGTCCCGGGGACTGGTTAGTGAAGGTGGACTTAAAAGACGCCTACCTTACAGTTCCCATTCATCCTTCCTCCCAACACCTTCTACAATTCACTTGCCTTCCCTTCGGTCTCTCATCCGCCCCTTGGTGCTTCACCAAGTTGCTGAAACCTGTGGTAGCGGCACTACGGAGCAGAGGTGTTCGGTTGATTATCTACCTGGACGACCTGCTCATAATGGCCCGATCCAGTCACCAGGCAAACATACATGCCTCCTGGACAGTCAAGTTACTCCAGGACCTGGGGTTCATTATAAATCACGAAAAGTCCATCCTGGTTCCATCCCAGGAGATGGAATTTTTGGGATTCTTGGTGGACACCATTCGATCTGTCCTCCGCTTACCCAAGACCAAACTGGCCTCTATCCACAAGGAGATTCGGACTGTGTTGAACAAACAACGAGTGTCCCTACGCGGTTTGGCACGATTAGTAGGACTATTATCGGCCTCCTTACAGGCCATCTTTCCGGCACCTCTCCATTATCGGGCCCTTCAGAGACTCAAGGCGCTCCATTTACGCCAGGGACTTCGCTATGCAGACGAAGTACCGCTGGATACGGAAGCCATAGAGGAACTGCGCTGGTGGTTACGTCATGCCGTCGAATGGAACGGCAAAACCATTTTCAGCTCCAATCCGGATTACATCATAGAATCGGATGCGAGCCATCACGGATGGGGTGCTCGATGCGGACTCTCTTCCACAGGAGGGACCTGGTCCGCGGAGGAGTCGCTGCTCCACATCAACACTTTGGAACTAATGGCTGCTTTCTTCGCCATCAAGAGTCTTCTTCCGAACATGTCCAACTGCTGTGTGTTGTTACGCATGGACAATGTGACCGCAGTCCAATACGTCAACCTCTTGGGAGGCTCCAGATCCAGAGCCCTGGCGGATCTAGCAAAAGAATTTTGGCACTTCTGCCTGGAACGCAACATCGTTCCCTTGGCGGAATACATTCCAGGCACCTCAAACTTGATAGCGGATTGGAATTCTCGATTTCTCACCGATTCCAGCGATTGGATCGAGCGGTATTCCTCTCCCTATTTCATCTGTGGGGTCCATTTTCTGTGGACCTGTTCGCTTCCCGCCTCAATCATCAGCTCCCACACTTTTACAGCTGGAGGCCGGATCCCGAAGCCCAGGCAATAGACGCTCTTCGCCAGATCTGGCCACAGGGGACGTATTATGCGTTCCCACCCTTCTCGATGATCCTCAGGGTCCTCTTACACATTGCAAACCTAGAGGCCTCGGTCGTGCTGATCACCCCGTGGTGGCCAACACAACCGTGGTTTCCTATTCTCCTGGGGATGACTGTGGACCTCCCCAGATTGCTTCCCTCATCTCCTATCCAACCCGACCGGGGATCTCCACCCCCTGGTTGTAGATCACAACCTTCACCTCCTCGCATGGTTGGTGCCGGACGCGGATAGCGACCTTTCAAGAACGGCTAGGGACCTCCTCGCCCTGGCCTGGGCCCCCGGGACTAGATCGGCATACCGATCAGCCTGGCGGACCTGGGTGCGTTGGTGTGATCAACGGCAAATTAATCCCACTCAAGCGCCTATATCGGTGATAGCCAACTACCTGGCGGACTCCTTTGAATCCGGGAGATCCTATAGCTCCATTAACGTCTATCGCTCCGCAATTTCAGCTTATCATTCTCCTGTATACTCTCTTCCCGTTGGTAAACACCCATTGGTGTGCCGCCTGTTAAGAGGCGTTAAATTTCAGCGCCCACCACGTCCCAAATATCAGAACACTTGGGACGTTGCTACGGTATTAACCATGTTTTCAGTTTGGGCTGACAATGACGCTCTCCCGCTAAAACTACTGTCCTTTAAACTTACAGTTCTTTTATGCCTGATCTCCATCAAGCACGTTTGCGATGTCAAAGCCTTAGACATATGTAGGCGTCAATTCTCACCTCATGGTGTTAAATTCTCAATCGTACGTAGAACAAAAACATGCAATCCAATCTGTCTTCTATCCATTTTTTCCCACACACCCACGCTTATGTGTGGTTCGCTGCTTACAGATTTATGAGTCACAAACAGCTTCTCTGCGATCATCGTTATCTTCCCAACGCCTCATTTCCTACGTCCGCCCACACCGTCCGGTTTCTTCGGCTACGTTAGCCCGGTGGGTGAGATCCACCATGAACATGGCAGGGATTGATGTTTCCCTGTTCGGTGCCCACTCTTCCAGGGGCGCAATGGCTACCAAGGTAGTCACCTCTGGGGACTCGCTGTCGGATCTTCTGATGGCGGCAGACTGGTCTTCCGAGACCACCTTCCGCCAATTTTACTTTAGACCGGAGGAACACGTATCTATGTCAGTTCTGTGATTATGTTATGGGTAGTTTTTTTTTTTTACTATTAATGTATATGTATCCATGTATAACTTTGAACTTGCATAAGATATGAGCCTCCTGTCTGATATATAAATTGAGATTTTCCTAGCTTGTGACGGAAATATTAGTTATATGAAGACAGGAGGCGATTATCTTCCCACCCGACCCAACCCTGTCACGGTCTTATCTTCTCCTATTCCAGGTTATTGATGGACGCAACACGCGAATCCAGAGCTAAACCTTCCGGAGGGATCTCCGTTGTTGTTCCCCGTTGGGATGTCTACCTGCTCGCTCGATTCACTGGGTCCGGCTCGTCGGTGGTCGGAAGATTAGTTGCTTTTGAGTTCCAGTTCCAGGTTCATATCGGTTCGCTCCAAGAAAGAGGAGGAGTTCAAAGAGGCAGCCCCTTATATACTGTCTGACCTGCCACGTGATTGGCAGTCACACCCAGGGGACTGCTGGGACTTGTAGTTCATTATAAAGTTTTTTTCTTGTTGAAAGTTACTGAAGTTGTATTTCTGTTGTGGGCATTATTAAAGAGAGATAATGCATAAGATAATCGCCTCCTGTGTTCATATAACTAATATTTTCAGTCACAAGCTAGGAAAATCTCAATTTTGTGGTCATAATTAGATGTATACATATGAGGACATAGCCTTTTATTTGTGGGACCGTCATTGCATGAACGGTACCAATTTCTAATGTCAGTTTTCCCTTCTACATTTTGATACAATTAAAACATTTTATAACGGTTACAGCGAGTGCTTATATTTTCTCTACGGGATGGTTGAGCAAAATCCTTTTTTTTTGTTTTTTTTTATTCTAGAGCAGTGGTTCTCAACCTGGGGGTCAGGACCCCCTTAGGGTCAAATGACAATTTGCCAGGGGTCACCGAATCCTGGGCCGTTCCTGAAGCCCGCAGCACTCTCAGCCTTTTCACAGCCATCCAGCAGGGCTGTCCGTGGAGCCTGTGGCTGCCCAGCTGGGCTGCTCCTGGAGCCCCCGTCCACCCATTCAATTCACGGCATGGTTGCGAAGCAGACACTAGAGGTCAACTGACTGGTGAGAAATGTGAAGTGGGAGGGGCTGGAGGAGACCCCATCTCCTGACTTTGACATAGGTGTCACTGCAGAGAGACACCACAGAGCTGGAGACACAGTGAGTACCACTACCTGTGATTAGAGTTGCCATTTAAAGTCCCCACTACAGTTCTCAAATCAGCACACCCTGCCAGCACTCCCACCCAAGTCCCATCCTCCCACAAGAGAAGGAATAAAAATAGAGAATACATGGAAGGAAGAGGAAAATAGGGAGAGGAACAAAGAAAGAAGGGAGAGAAAGCATAAGGGAGAGAAAGCATAAGGTAAAGAACAGGAAAGAGGACTAGAGAGGGATGGGGGGACAAAAAATTAGGATAGTGAGATAAAAGTGAAAGGAGAACAGAGAGTGGTACATCCCAAAATGTACCAGAAGGGGTTTTAATACTGTACGAGTGTAAGGGACTTAGGGAGCCTTAAATGTCCACAGGATAGGGGTGACAAATTACTTGTCTGGCCTTAGGTGCCCACGCTATGAAAATACCATCAGGGGTCCCCACAACTTGGGAAATGTTATCAAGGGGTCACGGCACTATAAAGGTTGAGAACTAGAGCGTCATGTATTTTTCCACCGATCCCATTTTCCTTACTTTGATATAAGCCTATAGGGAATGCTTCGTTATTGCAATTTGTGCATAATACGGTACCTCGAGACTCATTTAACTGGTTCCCGACCAGCTCACGCAGATTTGTTGAGGCAGAATGGCTCTCCTGGGCAAAATCCCGTACATATTACGGCTTTCCCCAGAGAACCCGATGCATGTGGCCGGCAGGCGCGATTTCCCATTTATATAGTAATCAGTGCATATTTATAGCACTGATCACTCTGTAAATATCAATGGTCCCAAAAATGTGTCAAAAGCATCCGACCTGCCAGCTGCAATACCAAAAAAAAAGTATATACAGTGCCTTGCGAAATTGGCCCCCTTGAACTTTGCGACCCTTTGCCACATTTCAGGCCTCAAACAAAGATATAAAACTAATTTTTGGTGAAGAATCAACAACAAGTGGGACACAATCATGAAGTGGAACGAAATTTATTGGATATTTCAAACTTTTGCTTTGCGGCCTTCACAGAAGAAAGCTTAAGACGCAAAGCTGTGGCCTCAATTACCGGCCGGCCCGGGCACCAGGTCGCAATTGCGACCGGGTGCCCAGATTTTGTCGAGCCCTGATCTAAACAGTTTGTCTGATTTCTAAATACTATATTTCACCTTATAAGCTTGGTTTACTGTTAAAAAGAAGTCTGAAATGCAAAACTCCGATGGGTGCAACATAAGATGTCCGCTTGCGCCCTTCTCAGTGTATCCTTAGAGTGGAGAAGTGCGGGGTGTACCAAGATGGCGGCGACGGGTCTCCTAATCGAAACAAAACACCTGCAGCCAACAACGAACCAGTGTTGAGGATACTCATCCTCAACACCCACATGTAGTGAGTGTAGGGCTGCACGATTCTGGGAAAAAGGAGAATCGCGATTCTTTTGCTTAAAATGAAGATCACGATTCTCAATTTTTTTTTATTTTATTTGACTGTGGTAATATTCATGATGATATTACACTCCTCACAGGCTCACATTACATGCCCCCTTTAATAGACTGACTGCAGTGTCATCTGCAAGGTCTGGGGTAGCTGACTGTGGCAATATTGACTCAGACTGTGTGGTAATATTCATAATATATTTAAAGGGGGACACTGACAGTGGTTGCCGGTATTTTAAGTCCACTCCTCACGTGCTCCCCTTTAATAGCCTGACAGTCAGACAGGCTATTAAAGGGGGGCATGTGAGCCTGTGAGCCGAGTGGGCTTAAAATACCGGCAACCACTGTCATTATGAATATTACCACAGTCTGAGTCAGCTACCCATATTATCAATATTACCACAGTCAGCTACCCCAGACTCCAGGTAGCAGACTGTGGTAATTTTTATAATAAGGGACAGTGGTTGCCAGTATTTTAAGTCCACTCCTCGGCTCACATGCCACCTTTAATAGAATGATTGCAAGGTCTGGGCCTGGCTGGGGTAGCTGACTCACTGTGGTCATTGGTGTTCATGATATATTATGTACATTATACACACTGATTAACGCAAGGAAGCTCACTCAACTCACTGTGTTTTGGAGACTGTAGTGGCGGGTGACACCTGCTGCATGCACAAACACACCATACATACAGACACACAGGCTGGTTACCTTCAGCTGCCTCCTGGTCATGTCAGCTGTTTGGCATTGGAGGGATAGGCGATACACCTCATAATGAAGACAGAGCTGTAGCCAGCTCCTTCTCTCCCGTTCCTCCCTCTGTGCCCCCTCCAGCTCCTCTCTGCCCTCACTATTGATGGACGGACTGGCTGGTCTTGTGAGGGGGGTGTCTCTGGAGTCCCAGGAGGTTGCATGTAGTGTACGGTGCCCTGCGCCTCCTCCGCCGTTTTGCAATGTTTTCCCGCCGGCTGATAAGCGTGGTGGTACCTCATCACGCTGCGTCTGATAACTGACGTCAGTTCCGGTTGCTGACGTCAGTTCCCTTATCCGCCATTTGCGTTCCACGCTAGTCAAATGGAACCGGCGGCGACACAAGAATCGCAGGTCATCCCGCGGGGAGAATTGAGATTGCGATTCTCTCCGCGAATTATCGTGCAGCTCTAAGCGAGTGCACTGCCCGCTCCACATGGATGCTGTGGTCAGATCAGGGAGCTTCTCCCCAACCTCTGACTGTCACTGTACTCTGCCTCAACAAAAGGACATACAAGGAGAGCTGCTCCTCCCCACACTGCACTCAGCTGAGGTTGGATTCTTTTAGACACAACCCAATAGTCAGATTTTTTTTTAGCTGTTGCAGCTCTGACTTGTGAAATCCTCAGATCAGAAAGGCAACACAGCTGCAACAGCCAGCTACACACCGTGCAGATTGGGGTGGTGTCTGTAATATAACCCGACCTCAGCTTTGTGCAGTGCAACTCGCAGTAGGAAACGGGCAGTGAAACCTCAAGGCCGGTAAATTGAGGCCGCAGCTTTCTGCAGGCCTATGCTTCTTTCGGAAATCTTACGCTCTCTTGTGGTGGCCGTTGGCATTACAAGACAGCCAGCAATGCTAATATAGCTTCCCTGCCTATTTTCATTGCCCAACAATCTCCTTCTCTTAGAACCCCCAAACATTATATATATATCATTTTTTATTCTAACACCCTAAAGAATAAAATGGCAGTCGTTGCAATACTTTGTCACACAGTATTTGCGCAGCAGTCTTACAAGCACACTTTTTTGTGGAAAAATATAGCGTATTTTTCGCCTTACAAGACGCACTTTTTCTTCCCCAAAACTGGGGGGGAAAAGTTGGTGCGTCTTATAAGACGAATATACCTTTTTTTGACTCGCCGATCCGACCTGCGGAGCGCACCGCCGCAGCTTTGGCCTAGCTCCGGAGCGGTCGGCCATTTCGGTAAACCCAGCGGCAGCGGCTGTGGGATCTTCTATTCCAGAGCGATCTGCAACAGTGAGTTGGGGGCAATGTTACTGACTATTATGTGGGGGCAATGTTACTGGCTATTATGTGGGGGCAATGTTACTGGCTATTACTAATGTGGGGGCAATGTTACTGGCTATTACTAATGTGGGGGTGGTGTGATGGTGATGACGAGTGGGGGGCAAATATTTTACTACAGTATTTGGTTCAGAACCTTTTTTTTTCTAGATTTTCCTCCTTTAAAATTGGGTGCGTCTTATATGCCGGAGCGTCTTTTACGGCGAAAAATACGGTACTTTAAAAAAAAAAAAGACAGCAATAAAGTTAGCCCAATTTTTTTTTATACTGTGAAAGATATGTTACGCCGAGTAAATTGATACCCAACATGTCTCACTTCAAAATTGCTCATGGAATGGCGACATACTTTTAACCTTTAAAATCTCCAGAAAAGAAAAAAAAGTTCTAGCCCTAGAGGAGGTCTAGGGCTAGAATTATTGCTCTCGCTCTAACAATCACGAGGATACCTCACATGCGGGCGCTACTCACGTATGCGTTCGCTTCTGCACGCGAGCTCGGCGGGACGTGTTCCTAACTTTTTTCCAAGCAAGTTTGTCATCTTCTGCAGTAGTGACAGCCATGGTAATAACCCGAGGTAGACGCTTAAATCAAGCGTCTACCTCAGGTTATTACCATGGCTGTCACTACTGCAGAAGATGATGGGTCTACGGTCATTATTCGTCTAGCTCAATATACATTCGCTCATCACAAGCAAAGAGGCGGGCGGTCTCAGATCCCGCCTCTGCGATGTCTGAAGCCGGTATGCGAAGAAGAAAAAAAAAAAAAGGGAGGGGAAATGTTCACTGCAGGTGAAGTTGCAAAAGTTTTACCATTTTAAGAATTTTAAGTTAATACTACATGAGAAAGAACTGAAGATCGAAGGCCCCACTGTTACTTGTTTAAAGTCTACTCCTTGACTTCAAGTTAATAATGTCAGTCTCACAAAGAGACTTTATCATTTCACTATGGTGAAGGTTACAAGAGGAACTTTGATTTTGCCCGACCTCGGGATCCACCAACAATGGTTATGGAAGTAATACAGCCAGTTCTCTGGGAATTCTAAAAAAAAAAAAAAAAAAAAAAGAAGAAGAAGAAGAAAAAAAGAAGAAGAAGAAGAAGAAGAAAAAAAGAAGGGTACACTCGTGGAGTAAAGGACGCTCTGCTGAAGTTACTTGTTTCTTTATATCAACATTTTGAAAAGGGAAGATACCTTTCAATGTTAAATGTTTGGGGCTAAGGCCATAAAAATAATCTGGACAGCATAACCATCTGCAAGCCAGATCCCAGACATTATAATATATATATATATATGTGAATAACAGTGCTAGTGGTATTCCACAATAAAACACAAGTGTGAGAATAAAAATATATATATATATATATATTCATAAAGTGATGAGTGCTTTCAACAGTGGTGTAAACCCATACAGACCAGGCTTACCTGTAGGTGCAACAAATATCTCCTAAACCTACATGGTTTAGGAGATATTTGAAGAAAAGTCTTCACCAATGTCTACGGCGCAATGAGCGTTCCATTAGTGAAGGCGATCATGCCTTCTGACGGCTCCCGCGAGCGAGGTCATCGCAGCTCTGGCCAGTCACAGCTATGCATACTAGCTCATTATGCCTTTCTCTTGCAGGTTTTTTTTAAAGAAATGATTTAGAGGGTTTACTTCCTCTTTAATGGATGTTGGCTTCTATGGTCTCCCCTCTTGTGACCCCACTCACCAGAGTTAATGGACCCTCAGTTTTGCAGTCCAGGGGTCAAAACAGGCTTAGGATTTTGGGAGATCTAGTGTAAATATTCAAATTTACAAAGGATATTTCACAAATCTCAGAAGAATCGAGGGAGGTGGAACATACCGAGGCAAAGGAAGAGAGATACAAATGTGAAGTACTGCCATTAATAAATAACAATGCGCTGCTAACAAGTGTCACTCACGAGACAGCTTAGGCAAAACAGGCATCAGCGTGTTCCGGGTTTGCATCAACGGCATGCGTTACACAGAAACGGGGAGCAGTGCCACTGGTTCACAAAACCAGAAATACGTTAACGCGTTTCACCCCTCCACCAGGGCATCATCAAGGATCACTTCCAGTTTCGGAAGAAGAATTTATATGCATAGGAGCCGTCACATCCCAGCTTAATAGCCAATGGTGTGAATGAGAACCTTCTGGTGTGCTTAAATATTTATTTGAAATAAATAATTTGGATAGTTACACTAGACCTCCCAAAAGCCTAAGCCTGTTTGAACCCTGGACTGCAAAGCTGAGGGTCCATAAACTCTGGTGAGTGGGGTCACAAGAGGGGAGACCATACAACTAGAAGCCAACATCCATTGACATTCACCACTCTTTGAAGCACTCAGCAATTTACGAATAGTTTTGCGAGTAGCGCCCGCATATGTAAATGGTATTCAAACCAGACATGTGAGGTATCGCCGCCATCGTTAGTGCGAGAGCAATAATTCTAGACCACCTCTGTAACTCAAAACATGCACCCTGGACCCCTGTACATTACACAACACCCTGCACCCCAGGCCCCCCTTACAATACACAGTACCTTGCACTTCTGGACCACTTTACATTACACAGCACCCTGCACCTCACAGTACAGACCCCCGCTACAGTGCATAATACCTACAGTGCACAGACCCTCCCCTAGCAAGACAGACACCCCCACAGAACTTGCTGCGTACCTATTGGAGGGTAGCCTCGTCTTTTGTTAGCAGCTTAACCTGAGCCAGTGAGCTCCTCGAATATTTTTGCCCTCTCGCTACTTTGCATGAACTCACATCAAAGTCCCAGAGCTTTTTAGATATTTTTTCTTCATTGGAACCAAAATTATTTTGGTGGCTGAAAATTCTTCACCATTTGGTACCAATTGTGTCAGACTTGGTCCTTCGCTACGCAGTGTGGCAGCTCCTATCACCAGCTCATCACTATTTTGTCTGGTAGTGACATACAGGTTTATGGATGTAACCATGGCATGCAGTGAGGGACGGAAGCATCTGACACTCTTGGAAGTGACCAGTGCGGACTATTCTGCCAAAAGTCATAGCTTTTAAAGATAGTGAAGTTTGGATTTACCACCCACTAGACAGGTACAGTAAGTATTAAAGGGGTGTTCCAACAATAGGGGCTTCCTCCCACCGTCATTTGATGGCGGGTGGTGGACAAGTGGTTGTAAACCCTTACAGACAAGCCTAGATTAAAGGGGTGTTCCAGCCTAGTTATATGTTTATTAAAAGTCAGCAGCTACAAAAAGTGTAGCTGTTGGCTTTTAATAAACAATCACTTACCTGCTCCAGCGACGCGCCGGCCGGGGCTCCACTCATCTCCCCCCCCTCTCCGGCCAGCGTCCTCATCGTAACTGTGGGAAGCCTTCGGCTTCACGGCCGGGCACCCACTGCGCATGCGCAAGCGGCACTGCGCATGTGCGCGCGGCGCGACCCGCCGCTGATTATACAGGCGATCGCATGGGACCTGTCATGTGTCGCCTACAGGGAGGGGCTTCTGTAGACAATTAAGCTTAATCGCCTAACCAGCCCCTCGGCGGAAGGAGGAAGTGGGACAGGAAGTCCCACTCCTCCTGAAGCCCCCACTCCCCCCCAAAAAAAAATTACATGCCAAATGTGGGATAAGCGGAAGTTCCATTTTTGGGTGGAACTCCGCTTTAAGAGCCTTGTTTTGCAGAAATCATTTTTACAGATGATACGGTCTTTTTAAAGGCAAGAAAATCAGTCTGGTAGAATATCAGTGTTTCTCAGCAAAAAAATAAAAATAAATTGCTTCTGATCGCTGTTCATGCGAGCCGTTCATGCGAGCCGCACCTGAGCCATTCGGGAGACCGGGGACCCGGCGCCATGATGATCCCATCCTCTCCGTGGTCGCGGCTCTGATCAGACACGGCAGCCGCTGTCACAGCCAAGTGGAGAGTGAAGCCGCCTCCCCCTCCTCCTGCATGCACAGCACTTGGTAGACATAACGGAGGAAGGGAGGCGGCTTTACTCGCTGCTCGGCTGTGAAAGCCACTGCAGAGACTGATCAGAGCCGCGGCCACAGAGAGGAAAGAATGTGATGGTTGCACCGGGTCCCGGGTGTGCCGATTGGCTCGGGTTCAGCTCGCAATACCCTCCGCAAAGCCACGTGTGTCGGGCGCTACACGTGTGTCCTGTGACCGCTCCATGCTGCCTAAACCTGTGGCACTGTCTTCAGTCACGGGAGGGGCACCGCCGGCCTGACACCCCCCCAGTGGGTGTTACCCGGGGCAGCCCGCCCCTGCCTCGCTCCAATCCCCTAGGAAGCATAGGCTGCGGCCTCAACTAGCGGCCATCACGGCACTGCGAGATCGCGGGTGGGGGGGCGGGCGTCCAAAGCGCACAGGATACCCCAGCTCTGCTGCCCCGGGTGCCAGGTCGATAATTCTAGGCGCAACTGCAACCTGGCACCCCAGAATTTGTCGAACCCTGATGTCAAGGACGCTCTGCTGATAGTTACTTTGTACACCCATTTGAAATGTTACTACTTGGAAATTTCAGAAAGCTGCGACGCCAGGACTGTGCTGGACTGAATGCTACTGGCAGTTACAAAAAGCGATCACTTGAGCCCATTGGCCAAAAGATTAAAAGTTGTGGGGGGCGTTTCACCCTGCAGAGCGATCTGTGGATTTCAGCAGGTCGTTGGTTTAAAAAAAAAAAAAAAAAAAAAAAGAAGAACTTGTCTTTGGCTGCCAGGTGGGCAGACTGAGGATGTCACTGAAAGAGGGCAATCTGGCCTGAATGCTTGAAATGCAGTCATGCCCTGTGCCCGGAGTTTCCTTTTAACCACTTAAGGACCCCCGCACGCACATATACGGCCACAGAATGGCACGTACAGGCACAAGGGCGTAAATTTACGTCCCCGTCTGAGTGCGGTTCGGGGGGTCCCATCGGGACCCCCTCCGCGGCGTGCGGGGGTCCCCCTACCTCTGGGAGCGATCCGGGATCTGCGGGCGGATGTCCGTGATATCCGCCCCCCCCGCGATCGCTTCCAGCCTGTCACTTCCTCCTCCTGTGTTTACACAGGAAGGAGGAAATGATGTATTCTCTCATCGCAGCGCTGTTTCCCAGCGCTGCTGATGAGAGAAGACATCACAAGTAAGTGTGCACCAACACAACACTGACACACACTCACATAGGCATATTAACCCCTTGTGATCGCCCCCCCCCCCACCCCCCTGTCACAGTGTCACTGAATGCAGTGATTTAATCACTGCATTTAGTGTCAGTGTGACAGACAGTGTAAAAAACAGTTAGTGTTAGGTTCAGGATAGCCCCCCCACCCCCCCTAATAAAGTTTTAACCCCCTGATCACCGCCCTAGTTAACCCTTTCACTCCCTATTGCCAGCGTCACTAAGCGATCATTTTTCTGATCGCTGTATTAGTGCCGCTGTTCCCGCTAGGTAGCTATTTTTTTTTATTGCGATTTTTTTTTTTTACTAAAGACATGTGGCTAAATAAATTTTGGCCTAAATGTTTGACTAAAATTTAGTTTATTTGATTTTTTTTTAACAAAAAGTAAAAAATAGTGTTTTTTTTTCAAAAATGTCGCTCTATTTTTGTATATAGCGCAAAAAATAAAAATCGCAGAGGTGATCAAATACCACCAAAAGAAAGCTCTATTTGTGGGAAGAAAAGGACGCAAATTTTGTTTGGGAGCCACGTCGCACGACCGCGCAATTGTCTGTTAAAGCGACGCAGTGCCGAATCGCAAAAACACCTTGGGTCATTTACCAGCGTATTGGTCCGGGTCTTAAGTGGTTAAAGAAGAAAATAAATTGCTGGGAAATGTAGTCAATTTTAAACAAAAGTTAATGGACAGTAACCGGTCATGGACACTGAACATGTACATATCGCACAACGCTTTTATAGGATAGGATGCTTTTGTTTCTCTCTTTCAGGTGTTGCCGAGTCGGTACATCTTCCTTGGCCAAGTAGAGATAGGGATCTAGCCGGATAACACTAACCATTTGTACATTGTTACAACGGAACTGTATAGCCAAGGAGCAATGCTATTACCTTACTGCCTTAAAATGTAATAATAGTTATTTTTGATATCTAAAATGTCATATGCGACTATTTTATGTTGATAAAATGTTTATTCATGTGGTACGCCACGTACACTTGTTATACTGTTAAACCCTACCCATCCCAGTTCATCTGCTCTCAGGTTTGGGAGCTCAAATTATTTTTTATGCAAACTCCGAGACGTAGTTTCTTGGGAAGGGGGAGGATATGGCACC
The DNA here is from genome assembly GCA_029574335.1 of Rana kukunoris. NCBI lineage: Eukaryota > Metazoa > Chordata > Amphibia > Anura > Ranidae > Rana > Rana kukunoris. The sequence goes on along the minus strand of CM056056.1, from coordinate 162,184,523 downwards.
CTGGGGTTTAGTCAGTAAGCTCCTCGCCAAGTAGCTACTGTAGTTAATTACTAGAGGTCCAAGTCTGGCCTGTTTGTTCTTTCCTATTCCACCACCAGGTGGCCAGGCACTTGGAGGTATTAGATTGGGAAGGACAACGCAAGTTCATGTTATGGGTATATGGGGCATCTCAGCCAATGGGCAGGCATTTTATTTAATCCCTTGGCCTGCTGAAATATTTGGGTATAAAAAAAAAAAAAAAAGTATGTATGTATTTTTTAACCACTTGCTTACTGGGCACATAAACCCCCCTTCGTGCCCAAGCGAAATTTCAGCTTCCGGCACTGCGTCACTTTAACTGACGTTTTGCGCAGTCGTGCGACGTGGCTCCCAAACAAAATTGACGTCCTTTTTTCCCCCACAAATAGAGCTTTCTTTTGGTGGTATTTGATCACCTCTGTGGTTTTTAACCACTTAAGGACCTCTGCACGCACATTTACGGCCACAGAATGGCACGGATGGGCACAAGGGCGTAAATTTACGTCCTCGCCCAGTAGCGGGTCGGGGGTCCGATCGGGACCCCCTCCGCGGCGTGCGGAGGTCCCCGTGTCTCCGGGAGCGATCCGGGACGAGCGGGCGGATGTCGGTGTTTACCCGCCCCCCTGCGATCGCTCCGAGCCAATCGCTGCGCTCCCCCTTTGTGTCACTTCCTCCTCCTGTGTAAACACAGGAAGGGGGAAGTGATGTAATCTCTCATCGCAGCGGTATTTCCAACCGCTGCGATGAGAGGAACACCTCACAGTAAGTGTGCACCAACATTACACTGACACACACACACATAGGCATACTTAACCCCTTGCGATCTGCCCCCCACCCCCCCTTAGTGTCAGTGTGACAGGCAGTGTAAAATCAGTTAGTGTTAGGTTCAGGATAGCCCCCCCACCCCCCCTAATAAAGTTTTAACCCCCTGATCACCGCCCTAGTTAACCCTTTCACTCCCTATTGCCAGCGTCACTAAGCGATCATTTTTCTGATCGCTGTATTAGTGTCGCTGTTCCCGCTAGGTAGCTATTTTTTTTTTATTGCGATTTTTTTTTTTTTACTAAAGACATGTGGCTAAATAAATTTTGGCCTAAATGTTTGACTAAAATGTTGTTTATTTGATTTTTTTTTTAACAAAAAGTAAAAAATAGTGGGTTTTTTTCAAAAATGTCGCTCTATTTTTGTATATAGCGCAAAAAATAAAAATCGCAGAGGTGATCAAATACCACCAAAAGAAAGCTCTATTTGTGGGAAGAAAAGGACGCAAATTTTGTTTGGGAGCCACGTCGCACGACCGCGCAATTGTCTGTTAAAGCGACGCAGTGCCGAATCGCAAAAACACCTTGGGTCATTTACCAGCGTATTGGTCCGGGTCTTAAGTGGTTAATTTTTGCGCTATAAACAAAAAAAAAAAAAGAGCGACAATTTAAAATATATATATATATTTTTTACTTGTTGCTATAATACATATCCCATTTTTTTTTTTTTTTTTTAACTTTTTTTTTCTCAGTTAAGGCCGATACGTATTTTGACATATTTTTGTAAAAAAATCGCAATAAGCGACTGGTTTGCGCAAAAGTTATAGCGCCTACAAAATGGGGAACATCACATGTACTCGACTGACATCGCGGCCGCCAGGTACATGCCTCGGCTCTTCAGCGATGCGGCGGGACAGTGTTTACCCGCTGTGCACCACCCAGCGGCGAGCATGGGTAATGCACACAAAAGACGTCTACCTGGCACCTCAGGCGCTGTAGACGTCTTTTGACGATAGCATCGGCCTGAAGTGGTTAAGAGAAAGTGTAAAAAAAAAAAAAAAACGCCCCCCGCAAGATCATGCACATAAGCAAATGCATACGTACACAGCAACCACATATGTAAATGTCATTGAAATCAAACAAGTGAAGTATTGCCGCAAATTTTAGAGTGAAAAAAAATGCCCCCCCCCAAAAAAAATTGCTGCGCAAATACCGTGTGACACAAAAAGTAACAACCGCCATTTTATTCCCTAGGTTCTCTGCTAAAAAAAAAATTATGTTTGGGGGTTCCGAGTAATTTTCTACACCAAATAAATATGATTTTTAGGCCCCTTTCACACTTGGTGCAGGAGGTGCACTGGCGGTATAGCGGCGCTATTTTTAGCGCCGCTATACTGTTTTTGCCCTTCTCCGTGTCAATGCCCTCCAGTGTAAAAGGCTTCGGGCTTTCACACAGACTGCAGGGCACGATTTTTTCGGGCGTTATTTAGGTGCTATACCGCCTGAAAAATGTGTCAGTGTGAAAGGGGCCTTACATGTAGGAGCAAAGTGAGGGAACGTGCCATCATCCAAGGTGGCTGCCATATGAAATAGGAAAGGAATGGACAAGAAAAGGATGGCTTTGCTGCACAAGATCTGCGCGTCTGCCAGATACCACTCTACCCATTCACCCAGCATGTGAGCCTTGACAGTCTCCTTACCGGAAGTGTATTTGTCAACATCAAACAAATCTAGAAGTACTACCCATGTGCCATATTTTATAATTATTCTAATAATCAGTCTGAGATCTAACGATGGGAAATCTTTGTTCCCACTTTAACATTAGATCTGATCAAAGAAGGTCAGCAGTAGCGTTCTCTCTCACACATGGAAACAGCCCCAGCAAAGCAAACTTCCTGCACAGCCGCGTGTTAGCTCGCTACGCCTCTAAAAAAATTAAAAGCGTCGCTCCAATTTAACCCTGGAATAGTATAAATTCGCTCGGAAGATGAACAGCAAAAAAAAAACACCGTGGCGGTCAAAGTCAACGTAACCTTGAAGACGGACATCACAGGCCATATTGTCGCCGTCTTTTCTACCCTGTTACTATAGTAGAATTACCCACAACCCACTTCCTTACCGCTCCGTTTCACGTTATTAGAGAAAAACTCAAACGTTACGAGGGCAGCAAAAACGAGCCTCATAGACTTCACCTGCAGAGGATATCGGATGTGATGTCAGAAAAAAGGCGGGTGTCGTGACTGGAGGAGGAGACAGATCGCTTCCTGTTCTAACAAAGTAGATTGGGAGGAGAAGCCGGGGAAGTGACATTCTAAATATATTCCTTCTTTCCTGGTTAAGGAGTAATAGCGGAGTGCGATGTCAAAAAGCACAGGGATCATGGGAGGTGGGGTTATTATTGTGTCTGGGGTACAGTGTTAAATTGTTATCGGAGTGCATGTCAAGGCTTCTGGGTGATAAGCAGGTGAAAGAGGAACTAAACCCTCTGACACTTTTCAAGAAAAAAAAAAAACCCTGGAAGGCAAAGGCATAATGAGCTAGTATGCATAGCATACTAGCTCATTATTAATTACTTACCTGAGAATGAAGCCCCCACAGCTGTCCTCAGAGACGTCCTCCATCGTGACTTCCGGGTATAGCTGCTCTGGCGCTGTGACTGGCCGGAGCAGTGGGTTCACTGATGCCGCTAGTAGTGGCACGCTCAGTGCGCCTGCGCTCCTTTGTCTATGGCGCATGCACCTTAGACATCGGTGCTGTATTTCTTGCAAACATCTCCGTAACCGTGTAGGTTAAGGAGATATTTCTTGGACCTTAAAGCGGAGTTCCACCCAAAATTGGAACTTCTGCTAATCCCACTCCCCTCCCCCTTACATGCCACATTTAGCATGTAATTTTTTTTGGGGGGGGAGTGGGGGCTTCAGGAGGAGTTGGACTTCCTGTCCCACTTCCTCCTTCCGCCGAGGGGCAGCTGTAGGCGATTAAGCTTAATCGCCTACAGCTGCCCCTCCCTGTAGGCGATTGCATGGGACACTGACAAGTCCCATACGATCGCCTGTCCAACCAGCGGCGGGCCGTGCCGCTCGCGCATGCACAGCGCCGCTCGCGCCTTGCGCAGTGGGTGCCCGGCCGTGAAGCAGAAGGCTGTAACGGCCGGGTGTCCACAGTTGCGATGAGGACGCCAGCCGGGGAGGGGGGGGGGAGGAGCGGAGCCCCGGTCGGCGCGTCGCTGGAACGCTGGAGCAGGTAAGTGATTGTTTATTAAAAGCCAGCAGCTACACTTTTTGTAGCTGCTGACTTTTAATAAACATATAACTAGGCTGGAACACCCCTTTAATCTAGGCTTGTCTGTAAGGGTTAACAACCACTTGTCCACCACCCGCCATCAAATGACGGTGGGAGGAAGCCCCTATTGTTCTGGGACAGACGTCATATGATGTCGCTCCTTAACAAGCCACTAAGGGGCGCGCCGCTGCGTCACTGAGGACTGCCAGGTAACTGAACAGGACCGTGGATCTGTATGTCTAAACACACAGATCTACGTCCTGTCAGGGAGAGGAGACCGATGGTGTGTCCCTAGTACATAAGGACACCAATCGGTCACCTCTCCCAGTCACTCCCCCCACAGAAGAATCACTCCCTAGGGAACACATTAACCCCTTGATCGCCCCTAGTGTTAACCCCTTCCCGCCAGTCATATTTATACAGTAACCAGTGCATTTTTATAGCAGGGATCGCTGTATGAATGGTCCTTAAAATGTGTCTGCCACAATATCGATAAAAATCGCAGATCGCTGCCATTACTAGTAAAAAAATAATAAAAATGCTATAAATCTATCCCCTATTTTGTAGCTGCTATAACATTTGCGCAAAGCAATCAATATATGCTTATTAAACCAAGGAACATTTTTATTAAAAAAAAATTGATATTTATTATAGCAAAAAGTAAAAAAATATTGTGCTTTCTTTAAACTTGTCCCTCTTCTTTTGTTTATAGCGCAATAAATAAAAACCGCAGAGATGATCAAATACCACCAAAAGCTCTATTTGGGGGGAAAATAAATTATGATGATTAAAGCTCCAGCCGCGGGAATTTTTTTTTTTAAAGTCAGCAGCTACTAACAGTGTAGCTGCTGACTTTAAATAAGGACACTTACCTGTCCTAGGCGCCCGCGCTGACGGCCCCCCCCCCCCCCCCATGCCGGTCCCACGATCGCTCCGGGTCCCGCGCCGCCATTCACAATATGGGAAACAGGCAGTGAAGCCGTACGGCTTCACTGCCCATTTCCTAGTGCGCCTGCGTGAGTCTCACGCTGGCTTGTGAATGGGCGCGCTGCTCTCTGAGAACACACACAGTTCCCAGGAAGCAGCGCGCCCCATTTACAAGGAGAACAACAAGAAGAAAACACACCGCGGTTCAGGAAGAGGCAGATTACGGACTTCCGCATAGCAACAGCTATTTCGGGTGAGTATTTTTTTTTTTTTTATATTTTTTAAAACAACATTGTAAAATGTTGTTATCCTGGGTGGAGCTCCGCTTTAATTTGGGTACAGTTCAGGGTAAAGCTGAAAAATGGCTTTGGCAGGAAGGGGGTGAAAGTGCCCAGTAGGCAAGTGGTAAAAAAGGTTGTAAACCCAGCAGAAAAAAAAAAGACCTGCAAGACAAAAGCATAATGAGCTAGTATGCATATGCGTATTGCGATTCCGGCGCTGTGATTGGCCGGAGCCGCCATGATGTCACTCCTGCCCATGCCCAGGGTTGCCGCCGGTAACAGCACACTAACAGAAGCAACGGCACGTGTGTACATGCAGATACAGGGATCTCTCCTAAACCTGCATATGATATCCGGGGTAGCTACAGGTAAGCTTACCTATAGCAAAAAGGATTGTAAGAGTCTACAACCACTTTAAAGCTGTTGTAAACCTCCTAGGATAAGGCTTAACCTCTTCAGGTCCGCGCTATTAACAAAATACGTGAACAGCGCGGACCTGAGGCGCCGGGGTCACGTCTTTGGACGTGATTTGCTTGTAATTCCCCGCGCGCGCCACAGAGTGGCGCGGGGCGGGGAAAAACAGTCCCGACGCATCACCGAGGATCCGATGCGTGTACCCGGCGGCCGCGATGTCCGTCAGGTACACGCGATCGTCGGTGAGAGAGCAGGGACGTGGAGCTCTGAGTGTAAACACAGAGCTTCACGTCCTGTCAGTGAGGTGACAGATGCTGTTTCTCTTGTACATAGGGAGACAGCATCGGTCACCTCCCCCCAGTCACCCCCCTCCCCCACACAGTTAGAACACACCCAGGCAATACATTTAACCCCTTCCTCACCCCCTAGTGTTAACCCCTTCAATGCCAGTCACATTTATACAGTAATTAGTGCATTTTTATAGCACTGGTCGCTGTATAAATGTGAATGGCGCCAAAAATGTGTCAAAAGTGTCCGATGTGTCCGTCGCAATATCGCAGTCCCAATAAAAATCGCAGATCACCGCCATTACTAGTAAAAAAAAATATTAAAAAAAAATCATAATTATGTCCCCTATTTTGTAGGTGCTATAACTTTTGCGCAAAGCAGTCACTTATTGTGATTTTTTTATTTTTTTTTACAAAAATACGTAGAAGAATACGTATCGGCCTTAACTGAGAAAAAAAAATATAAAAAATAAAAATAAAATTGGGATATTTATTATAGCAACAAGTAAAAAATATATATATATTTTTAAATTGTCGCTCTTTTTTTCATTATAACGCAAAAAATAAAAACCGCACGGGCGATCAAATACCACCAAAAGAAAGCTCTATTTGTGGGGAAAAAAAGGACGCCAATTTTGTTTGGGTGCCACGTCGCACGACCGCGCAATTGTCAGTTAAAGCGACGCAGTGCCGGAAGCCTAAATTTCGCCTGGGCACGAAGGGGGTTTATGTGCCCAGTAAGCAAGTGGTTAAAGTGGATGTAAACCCACTCACATCAATTCTTTTTTTTTTTAAGTTTAAGAGTTTTATTAAATAGATATCAGAAAAACACAATCAGTGCTTTCAATACAATCTTGAAGCGGAGAGAGAAAAAATAAAGAAGAGAACAACAACAACAACAAAAAAATAAAAATAAAAAAAGGGGAATACATACAGTGTAATTCATCAAATAGAGTAATATACCTCTCCCCAAATACATTAAATAAAGGGGATAGCGATATATATATAAAAAAAAAGAGACAAGACATAGTATTGTAAATGAGTATAACTAAAAAAATATAAAATAAAATGAGGGCAAAGGCCCAAGCGAACGTTCTGTAAGAAAAACATAAGCCTATCACAGTCTGCATATGAATTTTCCATAAGAGATGAGTAGCATTGAACAGGTAATAGATCTGTAATTCCGGTTCGACATCCCTAATGGGAACAAACTGTGTCGAAAGGGAACCCACATCCTAAACCTGAATCTTGACCTAACTTACCCATGAACACTAGGTGGCTGAACTGCATGCTGGGTGGATATAAAAGGCAGATTGCGGCCATTTTTCTCTGGTTCTGGACACATGGCCTGCCTGCAAGGATCTGTGAATGAGTGTTTAGAAGAGGGCCTACATCGTGCAGAGCAGAACACCATCCATTGACTCTGCCTTACCACAGTGTGCTGGAGAAGCAGTGTGATCGGGTCTGAGGATCCAGGACCCTTGACAGAGCCAAGAGGATGTCCAGTTTGCTTGCGGAGCGAAGCAGCGTGACAGTGCTGACTGGCAGCAGGACTGAGGCAGCCGGAGCGGAGGTTCACAACTTTCCAGGCTTGGTGTGGTGAGGGTTGTCGCCCAGAAGTTTTTGTTAACACACTTAGACTCATTTTACAAAGTTGCTGGGACCTGTAGTCACTTGCCACTGCGGAAGCTAGAGGAATTGGAGATATGGGGCCTAGGGACCCAGAATTTCCCTTATGACGGCTACCTACCCATTAAGCTTACCTTCGACCCGAGTGTGGCGGGAAAGGCCGAAACCTTCGATACCCTGGCAATGGTGTGTCCCTGCCCCCCAGGGTCTGATAGAAGTTCTCTCATCATTGGGACCAATACCGACCTGGTCCAAAGACTTTTGACACCGCTTGTCCAAGTACAGGGCTCTCCAGTCATGAAGGTACACCCAATGCTAGCACAAGTGTACCAAAATCTAGTGCATGAGCAGAAAGCCCCGGCGTAAGGAGTGGGAAAAATCTGGCGCCTAGACAGAAGTGAGAAGATTGTGCAACCAGGTGAAGTAGTCTGTTTGAAAGCTTCTATCAAACTGACTTGGAGACAACCTGGCCCTTTCATCGTCCTTGAGATGGACAGAGAGAAGGAAGATAAGGAGTTGGAAATAATCCCAGAATTGTTATCGACCAAGGCGCTGAAGCGGAGCGGGGGGAAGGTCTCAGTCAGTGTCCGGAACACCACAACCTCACCTGTGAAGATGCCAGCTAGAGTGTTGCTGGGGAAGGTGAATCAAGCAACCCCAGTCTTATATGGTATCGTAGGAGGACAAGAGGGAGAGATTCCTATGGAAGAGTTCTACCCGAAAAACACCCCCCTAACACCTGATTGGATGGAGAGAGCAAAAACCCAGCTCCTGAGATGGAGAACTACGTTTTCAAAAAGTGAGTTTGATGTGGGGCTTGCAAAAAGTGCTGAACACAAGATTCGATTGGAGGAAGATAAACCCTTCCGAGAGAGGGTCAGGCGGATTCCATTGGGAGACTTGGAAGACCTGCGGGAACAGCTGGCTGAGTTGAAGAAGACAGGAATCATGCGAGAGTCTCGGAGTCCATATGCTTCCCCAATAGTGGTAGTGAGGAAGAAGAATGGGTCATTACGATTGTGCATTGACTATAGGACACTGAACCGGAGGACCATTCCCGACCAATACACCACACCCCGAATAGAAGGTGCTTTACAGAGCCTGTCGGGGGCAAAGTGGTTCAGTGTGCTGGATTTAAAAAATGGGTACTACCAGATCCCCATGCACCCCAAAGATAGGGAGAAGACCGCTTTCATTACTCCTGTAGGATTCTTTGAATTCAATCGCATGCCACAAGGTCTGTCTGGAGCCCCAGCCACTTTCCAGAGGTTGATAGAGAAGACTGTAGGCGACATGAACCTGATTGAAGTGCTGGTATATTTGGATGACGTCATAGTGTTTGGCAGGACATTGGAGGAGCATGAAAAGCGCCTGGAGAAAGTCTTGAGGAGACTTCATGATGAAGGCCTGAAGCTCTCCATGGAGAAGTGCCAATTCTACCAACCTTCAGTGAGTTACCTGGGCCACATTGTGTCCGCCGAAGGAGTGGCCACAGACCCTCAGAAGCTGGAAGCTGTCACCTCTTGGCCCAGACCCACGAATGTGACCGAGCTTAGGTCATTTTTAGGGTTTTGTTCATACTACCGTAGGTTCGTAGAAGGGTTTGCCAAGATAGCTCATCCACTCATTGAGCTGTTGAAGAACCAAGAGGAAGCTGGTTTAGACTCGGACAAACCTGGAAAACCAAAAGAGGGGCCTAGGAAGAAGAAAGAGTCCATCGAAGACCAGTGGACTCCGCAATGCGAAGAGACCTTTAGACAGCTGAGGTGGAGCCTTACCACTGCCCCAGTCTTGGCCTATGCAGACCCTACCAGACCCTACGAACTGCACGTGGATGCCAGCCGAGATGGACTGGGTGGAGTGCTTTATCAGGAGTACGACAGACATTTACGACCTATTGCTTATGTGAGCCGGAGTCTGACACCTGCTGAGAGGAATTACCCAACTCACAAGCTCGAGTTTATGGCCTTGAAGTGGGCAGTAGTAGACAAATTAAAAGACTATCTATATGGCGCCGAGTTCGTGATTAAGACGGACAACAATCCTCTCACATACTTGCTCACTACAGCAAAATTGGACGCCACAGGCCATAGATGGTTGGCTGCCCTCTCTGCATTTACTTTCAGCCTGAAATATCGACCAGGGGTTGGGAATCGAGACGCCGATGCACTGTCCAGAAGGCCCCACTGTTCCCAGGACCACTCAGGAGGATGGACCCAGCTTACCCCTGAGGGTGTGAGAGCCCTTTGAGAGGGGGCGGAACAACAAGTGAAAGGTGGAGCTAGGGCTGAAGAAGTCGGAGTGTCCGCTGCGGGGGTGCCTAAGTGCTATGGTAATGTCACTCAAATTGTGGAGGAGGGTCTACCTAAGCTATCTAGGAAGGACCTCCGGAGAGACCAACAGGAAGATCCCCTTTGTGGCCTGGTATTGAAGGCCTTGGAGAGCCAACACCCTGATCTACTTCTCCAGAGCGCTCAGAAGGAAGCTCGCCTGCTACGCAAAGAGTGGGATCGGTTGCAGCTGCAGCAAGGAGTGGTCTACAGAAGGGGCCCCTCTGAAGATTCTGAAGAGAAGTGGCAGTTGTTTTTGCCAGAGAAACATAGAGAGAAAGTATTAATTGCCCTGCATGATCACCATGGCCATCTGGGATCAGAAAGAACTCTTCAACTGGTGAGGGACAGGTTCTATTGGCCATACATGAGGACTGAAGTGGAGAGCTACTGTCATTCCTGTCTCAGGTGCATACAAAGGAAGACCTTACCCCAGAGAGCGGCCCCAATGGGCCATTTAGAGAGTCAAGGGCCAATGGATCTAGTATGCATAGATTTCCTATGTTTGGAATCTGACCTGAGTGGGCAAGGAAACATCCTGGTAGTCAATGATCACTTCACCCGATACGCTCAGGCATTTCCCACCAGGGATCAGCAGGCATCTACAGTGGCGAAGACCTTAGTGGAAAAATTCTTCATTCACTATGGTTTGCCTCAACTGATCCATTCAGATCAGGGAAGAGACTTCGAGAGTACCCTTATTAGACGACTGTTGGATCTACTTGGCATAAAAAAATCCAGGACTACTCCCTACCATCCACAAGGGGACCCTCAACCAGAGAGGTTTAACCAAACCCTTCTCAACATGTTGGGGACTCTGGCCTCTGAACAAAAACAACAGTGGAGTAAACACATTACAGCCATGGTACACGCCTACAATAGCTCTGTAAGTGATGCTACAGGGTATTCGCCTTATCGTCTGATGTTTGGACGAGAAGCACGACTACCGGTGGATCTAGCTTTTGGCACTTCTCTGGATCACACCTTAGAGACTTCTCACCGAGGGTATGTAGACAGATTGCGGAGAAGTTTGAAGGCCGCATATGAAAAAGCCCAAGCCACATCGGACACGAGAGGAAGTAGAAACAAGAGGAACTTTGACCTCAAGGTACGGATTCAAGATCTACAACCTGGTGACCGAGTCTTGTTGAGAAACCTGGGCATACCAGGGAAACCCAAGCTGGCTGATCGCTGGAAGTCACAGCCGTACATTGTATGCAAACTACTTCCAGGACTCCCGGTATATCAGATCAAACCAGAAGGGAGTACAGGACCATTAAAAATATGGCACAGGAATCACCTCCTACCTCTAACAAAAGCAGTCCAAATAACTCCATGTCAGGAACTACCGTCCACGTCTACTGCTGTACCTCGACCTGTAACTAGGTCTCAATCTGGATCCCTTGCCACAGAAGGTAGTGAGGAGGAGGAGATGGAGATAAGCTGGTTGTGGTCACCTGAAATGCCAGGAGTTGATGTAAACTGTCCACCCCACAGAAGAAGAAATGACAATGGAATTCTTAGACCAGAAGCCCCAGAATTTGTGCCACAAAATGGACACTCTGAGGATCACTCGTCTTTTAATGACATCGGAGTACAAGAGTCTGAAGTGGGAGAGTATAGTATCTGCTCGAAGATGGTGCCTACACCCAAGGGACAAAGAGTTAAAAGAGAGATTCATGCACCCAAAAGATTAACTTATGACGTGCTGGGTGAATGCTCCGACCAGACTCGGTTTACTGCCAAAAGAAATTCTGAAATGCCTGGTCTCTCTACTGTCAATTCAGAAAGAGAGAACCCCAACCAACCCCTTGACACATCTGTACCAGACACTACGGTGTCAGCTGTGAGTGCACAGAACAGTCTCCCATCACATGAGAACTGGTGGGAGGCTCCTCTGTCATTATTGTGCAATCGCCTAGAGGCAAACGTGTGTAATAGAGCTAAGATTTTGAATATCTTTGGGGACCAAAGACTTAAAGCAGGGGGAGTATGTAGCACTGGTATTTTTGCCATGTAATGCTAAAGATGGCATACCACTAGAGGGAGCCAAATACCAATGTGAACGAGATATGTTTTAACTTACACATGCAGAGCAGAAAAATGTTTATCTTGTGAAAACACTCACTTACCCATGAACACTAGGTGGCTGAACTGCATGCTGGGTGGATATAAAAGGCAGAGTGCGGCCATTTTTCTCTGGTTCTGGACACATGGCCTGCCTGCAAGGATCTGTGAATGAGTGTTTAGAAGAGGGCCTACATCGTGCAGAGCAGAACAACATCCATTGACTCTGCCTTACCACAGTGTGCTGGAGAAGCAGTGTGATCGGGTCTGAGGATCCAGGACCCTTGACAGAGCCAAGAGGATGTCCAGTTTGCTTGCGGAGCGAAGCAGCGTGACAGTGCTGACTGGCAGCAGGACTGAGGCAGCCAGAGCGGAGGTTCACAACTTTCCAGGCTTGGTGTGGTGAGAGGGCTGTCGCCCAGAAGTTTTTGTTAACACCCTTAACACATTTAGACTCATTTTACAAAGTTGCTGGGACCTGTAGTCCTACAGGGAGGTCTCATTCAAATAGACTGAGTTCAATCAGGCCTAAAAGCCTATGCTTCATTGAGGGCTGACTGACAGTTAAGGTATACCTACACCGAAGGCATCTACAAGTGTGTTTTACAGCAGGAACTGTTATCACTCTTCAGTTGTGTTGCTTCATTACTTGTTAAACCATTGGATTACAAACACTGCAGTATAATAGCTAGCTGAAGAAAGAAGACCAGAGACTACACTTCTTCACAGGGAGCATTTGTGCTTTGGATGCAGTAAGAAAAAAGTCTGCCTTATACCTCAGGGGAAGCTCCTGAGAAATTGTATTGTGCTGTGTTGATATCTTTGCACTAGTATGTTTGGTGTGGCCGTACTGGAAGTGGAAAGGTGGTCAGTGTCAAGGCATTGTCACTCTGAGCACTAGTCCCACTTGGAGACGCGCCGCAATAGAGGCTGAAGGGACCTTTCAGTGTTAATAATTTGTGTACACTCTTTGCATTATTATAGTAAGTTTGTATGTTGATACAGTTAATATAAAACTACTGTCTTTATACTAGTTCCAGTAAACTTACATTCTGGTTGATCACAATTGGTGTGAGGCTTGTTCATTATTCTAACAGGTGGAACAATGGATGCCCAGATAATGGTAAAGGTACACTATATACACATTGTTGTGTGGGATTGTTCCGTTTAGTGAAAGTTTCACATCCACACTGTTACACAGCTGTGTCAAGCGGGTTGAGACAAATTATTTGGGGGTAGAAGAGCAGAGTACAGGCCCAATCAATTACCAGCAGCTCCTTCGGGGGTAAGTGCTACAATAAAAAAAAAAAAAAGGAAAAAAAAAAACCTAAGGGAACAAGGTGCAACAATTGGTTTCAGTGTCTTGAGAAAGTCCAGAATCGTACTATTAAGATAGATCAGGAAATAAGAAGTTCCATGCAATTCTGTGTACTAATATGGAGGGATCCTCCTTTCCTCATACACCCTTACATCTAAAACGACTTATTAAATACAGAAAAAAAAAAAGAAAAAACTGTGAGCTCGTGGACAGGGAGGAGTATGAATGAGAAAGAAGCAAAGAAAAATAGAGAGTAGAGTGTAGAGAGAGGAAAGGACGTAAAAGGGTTAAGTTGACTGTCAGCCTGTATATCCAGTGTTCAAGGAGGGAGAAATAGGTCCTGCTAGCAGGGGGACCCCCATATATCTGGCCCAAGGCTCCCATACCGCCTTGAAGAAATCAGTGGTGTTCAAAATAGAGCTGACCATTTATTCCTGGGTCATGATCCAGGATATCTTCCTTTTGGCTGCAAGATAGGAGACTTTAGGCTGTTTCCACGCCCCTGCCAAAGTAGTTTTTTCACCCAGAATCATAAAGTTTATTAACCTTTGCGTGTGTTTAGAAGCCTGGAGGAAATTAGCCCCTAGTAATGCAATTTGAGGAACTCCCGTGACCTTTCTGATAAGACTAAAGATCTTATTCCAAAATCCTCTAATTCTGGGGCAATCCCACCAAATATGGATCATTGTGCCCTGAGCTTGACACTCTCGAAAGCAAAGTGCTGAGGCAGTTGGGAACATTGAAGCCAGCCTGCTAGGGACCATATACCACCTCATCAAGACTTTTAAAATGGCTTCTATCAGGGACGTATTGACTAGTCCCTTAAAGGCTTTTGTTCCCACCCTGTGCCACTCTTCCAGATCCCAGTTCATCTGCAGATCCCTCTCCCATGCCTCCATATATGTGTACTTGGTGCAAACCTCAAACAGAGATGTATATATCGTAGAGATTCCCCCTCTGTGTTCTCTCATCCGAGAGCACCAGCGCTCATACTCAGTGAAGGTACGGGAACCGGAGCTAGCATTCCAGAACAATGACACAAAGTTGAAGATGAGAAAATATCAAGACCTTTCGTGGTCAGGCATACCCAACTTAGTTATACAATGCTCCAGGGAAAGTGGTCCGGTGGCTAGAAGAAAGTCTCCTATTCTGTAAATCCCCTTGTCCAACCACCATTGAAATGCTTTAACGTCCATTCCTGCTATAAATTGGGGGTTGTGGAAAATTTGGGTTAGGGGCCTAGTTCCTGAAATCAGAGAAGGGAGATGTCTCGGGTCATCCCAGACCTTCAATGCTTGGCACAGTGTTGGGGACATTATCGCCGGTCTAGATTTTTGGGGTATCCATAGTAAGTTTTCCAGGGTCAGGTCAGGGACCGCCAACCTATCTATGTCCAACCAGTCAGGTTTCTCGCAATTAGAGTAGATAGAGGAAAGTTGGGCCAATCTGGCAGCTTAAACAGGTTAGGGAGGCCCAGACCGAAATACTTTTTGGGACTCTTCTGCATCCACGTGCACTACCAGGGCAAGGGCAGAATGGGGTGTCCAGAGGCCACCCCTTGGGGGGGGAACTGTCATGATCCATGTCATGGCTTTGGTCACCTGCTGGTGGCACTGTTTCTCGCAGCAACCGGGGTGAAGTTCTGGTGTCCGCCAGTGGGTGTCTCCCATGGAATGGACTCCTCTCTAATTGGGATGAACTGCTACAGGTGTATATAAGCCCGCCCTGCACTACAATCCAGTGCTTCAGTATTTTTCCTTGTCAGCCTGTTACCTGCCTGATCTGCTAGCTGGAGCCAACCTGTCCCTGATTTGATCTCTGCCTTGTGCTGGACTCTCCTGATTTGATCCCTGCCCTGTCCTGGACTCTGCTTCCCCTTGTTCCTCACATCCCTGCTTGACCTGGTATATATGCTCCCACCTTGTATATATTTGTTGATTATTGGTTTGGGGTTTGCTGTGTTATGCTTGCTTGTCTTGGGGGTTTTTACACGATTGTTTCACGTGTGCTTAACCTTTTATTAAACGTTTATTTTGTCACTATCCTGGTGCCTATTGACTTTAGTGCAGCCCATTGACCTGTTGCCTAGTATTGGATGCCTACGTAGGCATCCCCTGACATAATACTGAAGCCATATAAACAGGTCGGCTGCACTTGGGAAATTGGTTCTGGCACTTGCTATTCTAAATATGCATCTGGAAGATATTTTGTACCTGTCACTCCTGGCAACAGATGACAGAGATTTCTGCTATCAGGAATTAAAGGAACACACTAGAGAGCAGTTATTGGAATGTATCCGTATGGCTCATGTTTTTGTTGATCGTGGCAGCTTTTTGTTTGAGGATGTGCAGCCATTGATTTGGATCTGCACAGAGTTGGCTCTGTCTGACGCTGCTAGTGGACGTGATGATTATACACCTCCTTTTAGTGCAGCTCAGGTAGAGTCTTTAGTGTGGCTGTTGGAAGAT
The DNA here is from genome assembly GCA_029574335.1 of Rana kukunoris. NCBI lineage: Eukaryota > Metazoa > Chordata > Amphibia > Anura > Ranidae > Rana > Rana kukunoris. Next base: position 162,168,741 of record CM056056.1, on the reverse strand, counting down.
GACTCTTTTTTCATGAGAAGTACTCAGCTTGTTCTCAACAGGTGCTTGCAGCATGCATTGATTCTGTGCAGTCTCTGATCAGACAAACTGTGTGCAAATCTGACTTTGTGAAACCATTATTACAAGCTTGGTCCAGTTTGTTGTACTCAGCCCCTGTCAGCTCCCAACCATCCATTTCTTTGTCTAGTTACCAACCTGCTGGGATGCCTTTATCTTTACCCCCAATTCCCACTTTTGCTGAACAATACACCCTGCTAACAACAAAGTACCAGTCCCCTGTTTCCCCCTGCTGCACTTACCCGGCCTTTAACCCTTCTGCTGCTTCTCAACTGCCTCTGTCTGTTCCACCAAAATCCTCAGTGGTGAAACCAAAGAAAAAGAAAAGGTTTTTTCCAACCCACTCGATCCTGCCACTAACCCAGCCTGTCTCCACACCAACCAACCTGCTCCAGTCCGCTTGCATGCCAGCACCTGCTGTTTTGTCTGATGTGCCCGTTGCCCAGTCTACAGTTCCAGTACCTGCTATCCAGTCCGATGCACCTGCTGTTCTTCCTGTTGTGCCAGCACCTGCTGTTCTGTCTGATGTGCCCGTGCCGTTGCCCAGTCTACAGTTCCAGTACCTGCTATCCAGTCCGATGCACCTGCTGTTCTTCCTGTTGTGCCAGCACCTGTTGTTCTGTCTGATGTGCCCGTTGCCCAGTCTACAGTTCCAGTACCTGCTGCCCAGCTTAAAGGTCCAGTACCTGCTATTCAGTCCGATGCACCTGCTGTTCTTCCTGTTGTGCCAGCACCTGCTGTTCTGTCTGATGTGCCCGTTGCCCAGTCTACAGTTCCAGTACCTGCTGCCCAGCTTAAAGGTCCAGTACCTGCTATCCAGTCCGATGCACCTGCTGTTCTGTCTGATGTGCCCGTTGCCCAGTCTACAGTTCCAGTACCTGCTGCCCAGCTTAAAGGTCCAGTACCTGCTATCCAGTCCGATGCACCTGCTGTTCTTCCTGTTGTGCCAGCACCTGCTGTTCTGTCTGGTGTGCCTGTGCCTGTTCCAGTGTCTCCAGTTCCTGTTCCAGTGTCTCCGGCTCCAGTGTCTCCTGTTCCGGTGTCTCCAGTTCCTGTTCCGGTGTCTCCAGTTCCTGTTCCGGTGTCTCCAGTTCCTGTTCCGGTGTCTCCAGTTCCTGTTCCGGTGTCTCCAGTTCCAGTGTCTTCAGTTCCTGTTCCAGTGTCTCCAGTTCCTGTTCCAGTGTCTCCAGTTCCTGTTCCAGTGTCTCCAGTTCCTGTTCCGGTGTCTCCAGTTCCTGTTCCGGTGTCTCCTGTTCCAGTGTCTTCAGTTCCTGTTCCAGTGTCTCCAGTTCCTGTTCCAGTGTCTCCAGTTCCTGTTCCAGTGTCTCCAGTTCCTGTTCCAGTGTCTCCAGTTCCTGTTCCAGTGTCTCCAGTTCCTGTTCCGGTGTCTCCAGTTCCGGTGTCTCCAGTTCCTGTTCTGGTGTCTTCAGTTCCAGTTCCTGCTTCTCTAGTTCGTGTGTCTCCAGTTCCAGTTCCTTTGTCTCCAGTTCCTGTTGTCCACCTTGGTGCCCTGGTTCCTGTTGTCCACCCTGGTGTCCTGGTTACTGGTTTCCAGCCTGACGTGCTTGGTTTCCGGTCCAACGTAACCGGCTTCCCGTCTGATGTCCCGGTGCCTGACTTTAAGTTTGTGTCACTTTCCCAGCCTAATGACCCTGAGTTCGCCGCCCTGCCTGTTTTCACCCTTAGATACCAACTTCCAGACCCTGGTGGAGGTAGGATGCAGTTTCCGTTTCCGGACTTAGGGGGCTGGTCTCCCAAGGTGTCAAAGAACTTTGACCGAAATACTTTTTGGGACTCTTCTGCATCCACGTGCACTACCAGGGCAAGGGCAGAATGGGGTGTCCAGAGGCCACCCCTTGGGGGGGGAACTGTCATGATCCATGTCATGGCTTTGGTCACCTGCTGGTGGCACTGTTTCTCGCAGCAACCGGGGTGAAGTTCTGGTGTCCGCCAGTGGGTGTCTCCCATGGAATGGACTCCTCTCTAATTGGGATGAACTGCTACAGGTGTATATAAGCCCGCCCTGCACTACAATCCAGTGCTTCAGTATTTTTCCTTGTCAGCCTGTTACCTGCCTGATCTGCTAGCTGGAGCCAACCTGTCCCTGATTTGATCTCTGCCTTGTGCTGGACTCTCCTGATTTGATCCCTGCCCTGTCCTGGACTCTGCTTCCCCTTGTTCCTCACATCCCTGCTTGACCTGGTATATATGCTCCCACCTTGTATATATTTGTTGATTATTGGTTTGGGGTTTGCTGTGTTATGCTTGCTTGTCTTGGGGTTTTTTACACAATTGTTTCACGTGTGCTTAACCTTTTATTAAACGTATATTTTGTCACTATCCTGGTGCCTATTGACTTTAGTGCAGCCCATTGACCTGTTGCCTAGTATTGGATGCCTGCATAGGCATCCCCTGACAATTTTGGGCCAATCTATAACCTTTGCATTCCCAGATAAATTTGAGAATTTTACTCTGAAATTATTTCAGTTGGTCCTTCTTGATAGCAATCGGGAGGGATCTGAATAGGTAGAGCAATCTAGGTAGGAGGGTCATCTTTATTGAATTAATCCTACCCACCCATGAAATTTTAAGTCGAGCCCACATCTGAAGATCAGTCTCCAATTTACGGAACATGGGAGGGAAGTTGGCCTGATAAAGCTGTTCAATCCTGGGGGTCAAATTAATACCTAAATAACGAATTGATGTATCTGCCCATTTAAAATCAAAATGAGGTTTCAGGGAGTCGATTACCGAGGGCCGTGTGGAAATATTTAGAGCTTGGGATTTATCGAAATTTACCCTAAGACCTGAGATCTTTCCAAAGGACTTGAGTAAGTTACAGACGATAGGGAGAGAGGCGGTGGGAGAGGTGACAAAAAGGAGGAGATCATCCGCGAACAGAGCGCATTTGTGGACTTGAGATCCACAGGTCACCCCCTTTATGTCAGGCTCCGATCGAATGGCTATAGCCAATGTCTCTATTGCTACTGCAAAGATCAAGGGGGAAAGGGGACATCCCTGCCTCGTACCCCTTGCAATACTAATGGGATCAGAGAAATGTCCCTGCAACTTAACCCTCGCCTTGGGCTCAGAATAAAGAGATTTCAGAATTCCCCGGAAACATTCTCCAAAGCCCCACCGTTGCAGAATCTCAAAAAGGTACTCCCAAGATAGGGAGTCAAAGGCCTTCTGGAGATCCAAAGACAGAAAAAGTCCTTCCTGAGAAGGGTCCCCAGTCCATCCCGACTGAAGCAATGAGAGAATGTCCACCGCTCTCCTCATCTGGTCTGGGCCCTGCCTCCCTGGGATGAAGCCAACCTGGTCCTTATGAATATAAAGGTGTATAAAAGAATTCATTCTGTTCGCAAGAATCTTGGTCAGTATCTTTAGATCATTATTGATTAATGAGATGGGCCTATAATTTTCTACTAGTTCTGGGTCCTTGTCCGGTTTGGGAATAACCGTAATGTAAGCCTCGTTCAAATGTGGATGCAATCTTTCCCCTCCTCTTTTTGAGTTAAAGAATTTTGTGAGGTGGGGGCCTAAGGTATCAGCAAAGGTCTTATAATATGGCGTTGAGAGGCCGTCAGGTCCTGGTGCTGAACCCCCCTTTAGGTTTCTGATTACTTCCAACGTTTCGTCAACTGAAACTGGGGCTTCCATTTATTCAATATGGCATTTCTGTAGGGATGGGATTGTCAGCTGGTCTAAAAAGGATTTAATTCCAATTGTCTAGTTGTACCTGACTTTTGATACAGGGAGGAATAGAAAGTTTCAAATGCGTGCAAAATGCGCTTAGGATTAAGAGTAGTGGTCCCATCTCCTGTTCTGATCTTGGGGAGTGCAAACGTACGGAACCTCGGTGAGAGCCTAGTGGCCAGCATTGTATTTATTCTATCTTTCTGTAAATAAAATCTCGCGTTACTCCAGTTTAAAGATTTTTCGGCCCTGACAGTAAGCGATAAATTTAACGCCAGCCGGGCTGTATCAAGCTCTGCGACCTGGACTTTCGTCTGGTCTTTCTTATGTTCCTTGCACAATAGTGTAAATTCCTTTTCAAGTTTAGCTATCTCCGCGTTCTTTTGCTTTTTGCGTTTGGAGGCTATTTGAATTAGTTGACCGCGGACAACAGTTTTGTGGGCAGCCCATAGAATCTCAGCCGAGGTTCCATCGACATCATTTAACGTAAAGTATTCTTCTATTGTTTTGTTGATCTCTGAGACTACGTTAGGATCACCAAGAAGGGACTCATTTAATTTCCAGTGTGATTTGGGGGAGTCTGTATTTTGTGTTTGTATTGAGCAGATTACCATCGAGTGGTCTGAAAGTGATGTGTCCTTGATAATGGCTTTATTTGCAAGGGGGACATGTCTAGCAGAAATGAAAATATGATCAATCCTGGAGTATGATCGATGTGGGTTCGAATAGTGGGTATAATCTTTTTTTGTCGGATTAAGTTCCCGCCATATATCTACAAGATTTTGTTGGAAAATCAATTTGGCTATATGGGAGCTGGCTTTGACTGGGCGGGTCAGTCTGTTGGCCAAAGGTCTAGACTTATCCAGGCTCTGGTCAAAAGCTATATTTGAATCGCCTCCGTATATTATTGATCCCTCTAAGAGGGGTTCCAATGTAGTAAACATAGACTGGAAAAAGAGTTTCTGACCTCTATTGGGGGCATAGTAAGAGATAAAGGACATTAGTTGTTCGTCTATCAAACCCTTAACCAGGAGAAACCTGCCGTCCGGGTCTCTATGTATTAGAAGGGGGTTGAATTTACAGGTTTTTGCAAAGAGAATTGCTACCCCTCTAGTTTTGTCCTCAGCATTTGCTAAGAAGAATTGTGGGTACTGAGCATGCAAAAATGCTGGGGCGAAACTGATTGGAAAATGGGTCTCTTGTAAAAGAATCACAGAAATTTTCTGGGAGTGGTACGACTGAAAGATCTTCCTTCTCTTAAGGGGGGAGTTTAGTCCCTGGACATTATGTGAAGCGACTTTCAAAATACTAGGAGGTGGGGAGTTACTGGACGTAGCCATAATGGTGGGAGGACAAAGCGGCCGACATATCACTTACCCTGAACAATGTGAGGCATGAGAGAGGGAAGCATGGGCTGCAGACTTCAGGTGGACCCAGGGCGTGGTGGGTAAGGTACTGCAAGAACAGGCTGACAATCAAAGAGAGAAGGTTACGGAAGAGAAAAACAGAAAGACAAGAAAAACAGAGATGAAAACATAACAAGAAGATAATTAATGTAAACCAACGAGAATGGGAGGGAAAAAGTATCCCACCATCCTTGTCATTCAAACCACTAACGTAGCCCCTAGAATGGGCTACTAGACCACCCCCCGACAGTGAATAGTCCACTGTCCAGTGGTGGTCAGAGGCGCACGGCGACTGCCCCAGCCTCCATCAGCCTTCAGATTAAGCAAAAGAAAACTTAAGCATTGCAGCAAACATACTTAATCCAAAATTATAACAGTTCATAAGATAGAATTAAACAGAACACGGTCAGTGCAAACATATTGGTGCTCAAAATAAAATAAAAAAATGGGAAGGTAGGGGGGGGGACAGAGCGGGAGAGGATGTGTCAGAGAGAAGCCTTCAATAGCCAAAAGCATTTTTGTAGAAGAAATTTAAGGACATAAGAGTCCCTAACCACAGATGAGAGACCCAATTCAGAGATACCCTAAGGGTATTTAATCTGGGGAGCAGTAGAAATCCAACAGTCTCAGTCCCCTGATCAGGTTTTTGCAGGATCCTTGGTGCGTCTACTTTTAACCATCTTCCATGTCGGGGAAATAGGACTGGTCGGGGTGGGACGTTTGGAAGACCCTGCTTGAAAATTTGAAGTGTCCATTGCTGACTCCAATGAGATAAACCGAAGGGCAAGCAGGATTTTTTCTCCCTCAGCAAGTGTGGTGAATGTGTAGGTCTTGCCTTTGTACGTGAATTTCAGAGCGAATGGGAATGCCCACCAGTATTTAATTTCCTTCTGCGTCAGGATCACTAACAATGGTTTCAGAGCCCTTCGCTGTTGTATAGTTGTGGGGGACATGTCGGCAAAAATTTGTATATCTTGACCAAGGAAAGAAATGTGGGATTGCTGACGTGAGATTTTCATAACCTCCTCCTTCACAGTGTAGTAATGTGGTTTTACAATTATGTCCCTGGGAGAGCCGTCCTTCTTCGGAGGGCCCAGAGATCTGTGAGCTCTATCCAGCTCTAGCTTATGTGGAGCAATAGAGGGAAGCATGCTCTTAATGAGGTCCTGGACAGCTTTGGGTACATCTGTTATGGACTCAGGGAGGCCCCTGACCCTAAAATTGTCCCTTTTGGAACGATTCTCAAGGTCATCTATTCTGCCGAGGGCTACATCTAGTTGCTCTTGAAGAGATTGTATTTGATCAGTGTTTTGGTTGGCTCTAGAAACTGTGATGTCAAGCTTATTTTCTATTATCTCCATTCGGGAGCCAAAATTCTGAAAGTCAGAGCGAATTTCAATAGTTATTTTCAAAGCTATTTGTGCAAGGCCCCTTTCAAGTAGTTCAGAAAACTTTTGAAATAACTCCCCTGCATTCTGAGGGACCATAAGGTCAGCATTTCCTGAGGGGGAAAGAGTATTGAGGAGAACAGCAGAATCCTGTGGAGAATTAGTATAAAGGGGCAATGTGGGTAATATTGAGGTTTCTAGAGAAGCCATTGGTCCTGGTGTGGTGCCTGAGGTGCCCTGGGCTGACTGTGTCATGGATCTGCCACCTAAGAGTTAATGGTGCAGACTGATTTCACTGATTGACAACAGGCTGCCTATTTAAACACCTCAGCAGCACAGTGTCTTTGCTGCCTGATCTGCAGTTCTTACCTGACTTCCTGTGATCTGACCTGTTTCCTGTTTCCTGTGTTTGACCCGGCTTGCTGACTACGATTGATCTCTGTTACCCTGATCCCGGCCTGCCTTGTGACCAACGCTCAGCTCTACAACTGCTTGATTTCCCGTTGCCGAACTTGCCTGTATACTGACCATTCTCTGCCTGTCGTTTATATCTACATCTGATCGTCTGTTACCAAACCCGGCTTGTCTGACTACGCATTCAGTGTCTCCTCAGCCAGTGCACCCACCAGCCAGCTTCCTGTTTCCTGCTGCACCTGCTGAACCGACAAGACCCAAGACGAACCAGGCACCCATACACCGCCAGGCTCTTGTGGCCACTGTCGCAACATCGGTGGCCCTTTAGCCGGGGTTGTATGAGAAGCCTTCCCACTACACGTCGGGCTCATCTGGCAGGTACGTAACAGACTGTGAGGAGAAGTTTAGTGTTGTAGTAGACAGTACTTGCCTCACTTCAGTGCATCCCTCAGTATAGGAGACCTGCGGCTGAGGTGCGGCCGCCATCTTGGATTCGGCCTGAAATTCCAGCGCCGTGTATTTCGCTTCCAGGCCTCTCCGAACTGTGCTGCTGTACATAGGGGTAACGAGAATCCGTTCCCCTGTCGAATCCTCCCAAAACGGGTCGTTACACCGCCGTGAAACTGCTGCTATGGCCGGTGGATGGCTGGGGGACAGCGGAGCTCCCGGCTTAAGCGGCCATCTTGGACGCCTCCGCGCATGCGCCTCCCTCACATCAATTCTAAACTACTGCCATAGTGCTGATCTATAAGGATGTACATGCCTCCTGCATGTATCCTTACCTGTCAAATGTCCCCATTTAGCTGTTTGAAACCCCCAAAAAGTCCAGATTCGGTGGGCAGGTCTGTTCGGCGCTCGGTGGGCAGAGTCATGATGTCAGCAGACTCCCACCCACCTCTACACTCCCCTTGGCCAGAGCGTACACAAGACAGGCAGAGCACGTTCTGGGTAATAGCAGAGCGCACTCGCGGCCCCTTGTCATTTGCACACATTGATGTCCAGTGACAGTCGGGGATGATTGCTGCGACGGGACAGCTGTGAGTACCGACCCCCCCTGCATGGCTTTTCATCATCTGCTTGTCCTTCCCCCCCTTCGCGGCTTTAACCACTTGCCTACTGTGCACCTACACCCCCTTCCTGCATAGACAAAATTTTAATTGTAAAAAAAAAAAATGAAATTGAAAAAATAAAACATCCGACACCACAACCGCCCCCCCCCCCATACCAAGATGGTCCAGAACCCCCCGACCACTACCCCACTGACACTACCCCACTGACACCGACCACTACACCACTGACACCGTCCACTACCCCACTGACGCTACCGCTACTGCTTGGGAGTGTCATACAATGGTAATGACACCCCCATTTCAGCTCGCATATCGCACTGCGAACTGACAGTTAGGACATGAATCAGATCGCATAGGTGTGAACACCTATGCGATTCTGGTGTGGACCAAAAAAAGGGTCCTGTGCGAGTTTGTTCCAAATGAAATGCAATTTCAGCCATACAGTTTGTATGGCTGAAATCGCATTGCACAGACATCGCACGTGATCTGAACAGCAGTGCGGTGCGAATCACTTGCGATCTCGTACAGCACATTAATGTGAACCAGCCCTACTGGGTGTAAGTATAAAAAGTGAGAAATCCACCCCTCCCTCACATAACACATCCTGGTAATATAGGAATTTTGCATATGTGATCAGGTGACCTCAGACACACACACTTCAATATAACAATAATAAGAAGGTCACTCAAGCTCGGACTAAATATATCTCCCCTAATAACTTGTCTATGTATATTCTGATGGCTGTTCACTGGAGCATTTCATCATGACATTGCACTCTGCCTCACCTCATATTTTGAAAACATTTAATCAAAACACAGGACAAAAAGCCAATTCTGGCATAGCTATAATGGAGACGAGAGGGGAGGGTGATATGAATTGTGCACTGTTTACAGAAACTGTGCATGACTGCAGGCTAGTGCATGAGATATGTAAATAACCTGTCACTCAAAGCAAGGGGGTGGAACGGACTTTGGTTTTTATAGGGAAGTCCGTTTTATTTTACTGAACAAAAAAAGAAGAGGATTGCTCAGCTCTGGATTAACTCTGTGTGGCAAAACTGGGCACAAATGATAGGAAATCTTATTCTCTACACTGTGACATAAAAAATAAAAAATACATTTTAGGGGGTTTACATCCACTTTAACTATAGGTACTGAAAATATCTCCTAAACATGCACCGTTTAGGAGATAGTTACTGTATACTGCGCTGGTGATGTCACGGCCACCCGTTTCTTCAGAAGTGAGTGCCATTTCCTCAGGAGCGAGTGCCGTCACTGGTGTCTCCGGTACGCATGCTGCATACTAGCACATTATGCCTTTAGTTTGCAGGGAAGGGGAAAACGTATTTTCCCTTCAGTTTTGTCTTTAGCAAGTGAAATGCATGCTTAATCAGATTCAGGTCAGGTGATTGACATGGTCATTGCATAACATTCCACTTCTTTCCCTTGAAAAACTCTTTGGTTGCTTTCCTAGTATACTTTGGGTCATTGTCCATCTGCACTGTGAAGCGCCGTCCAATGAGTTCTGAAGCATTTGGCTGAATATGAGCAGATAATATTGCCCGAAACACTTCAGAATTCACCCTGCTGCTTTTGTCAGCAGTCACATCATCAATAAATACAAGAGAACCGGTTCCATTGGCAGCCATACATGCCCACGCCATGACACTACCACCACCATTCTTCACTGATGAGGTGGTATGCTTTGGATCATGAGCAGTTCCTTTCCTCCTCCATACACTTCTCTTCCCATCACTCTGGTACAAGTTGATCTTGGTCTCATCTGTCCACATGATGTTGTTCCAGAACTGTGAAGGCTTTTTTAGATGTTGTTTCATCGACTTCAGCAAACTCTAAAACATACAATTTTTACAGAAAATAAAAAATAATTATAGTAGTAATCTGTGAATTCAAGTGAGCCACAGTTCAGGAAAACAGTGTGGCAGTTCATGTGTATGTAGAGGTACCCCCATGGGGGCTGCTGATTGACTCTATACCCCACGGGCTGTCCCGAGTCTTCAGATTCTCTCTTACATCTGACACCTTGGGTTCCATTGTAGCTGTCTCACGTTAATAAAAATAGACTCAATCAAGATTACTAAACCACACAAGGAACTTTTACTGGAGCAAAAAATCACATGAAGTTATTATACAATCCAAAGTAAATGGACACAGATTATTGTTATAGCAAAGATGTGTATTGCAACTATAAGGGCTCATTTCTACTGGTGTTTTTACAGCCATTTTTTTAGGCTTTTTTTACAGCTTTAAAACACCTGTTCATGTTTATTTAGTAAAAAAAAAAAAAAGTTTTTGCGTGTTTTTGAGCGTTTTTTAATGTCTGGCGTTTTAACAGCTCTATTGCTGGAGCTTCAGAACGCACTGGTCCTGCGGTTTTTTTGCAGCTTAAAAACGTCTCAGCCATCTACAGCTCAAAAACGTCATGGTGGGCATGAGGCCATAGACTAACATGGAGAGCTGTTTTTAAGCTGCAAAAAACGCTCAGAAAAGTGGCTGTAAAAACGTCCATGGAAATTAAGCCTTAACGTCTAGCACTATACCCAATAACAACCTGGCAAAAGTTTTGTGAGCAAATACACAGTGAAGTAGGTCCCCAACACTTCTGTACCTGTATTGAACCACCTCTCCACTGTAGCCCCAGCACACAGACCAATAACAAATAATGGACACAGTGCAGTTCAGTGTGACCTTAACTGTATAGTGTAAAACTTAATGAACGACAAACTAATGGTCGTTATTTCTGCTCCGGACACTCTAACAAGTGAAGCTGCTTCAAATGCTCTGAAGCGCAGACTGATCCACCTGCTTGACAGCAGGTCTATCCTCCAATGATCCCTCTGGGGTGGATGGTCCGGCTTTCCTCTGTGGGCCGCAGTCTCTCTCTCCCAGTCACACACAGACCTCCTGCTGGCAGTTGAATGGCATGCAGAGAGGCCAAACACAAGCCACACTTGTCCTTCTATCTGGCTACTCAGCAGGCTGTTCTGCAACATTCTTTGTATTGTGGGTCCGCGGCTTGGCATTGTGGGCTTGTAGTCCTCAACTGATTCACACAATAAGAGAGTCACCATCTCATGAAACTATACATCCCACAATGCATCACTGTTCATCTTTTAACCACTTCAGTCCCCGCTTATCGTCAATTGACGGCAGCTTAGTGGATCTGAATATCCAAGCTGCCGTCAATTGACGGCATCGTGTTCTCTGGCCACTGGGGGGCGCGCGCCCAGCGCGTCCCCGAGATGCCGATGCGTGTGCCTGGCGGTCGCGATGTCCGCCAGGTACCCGCTGATCGGCAGTTTTAGAGCAGGGACGTGAAGCTCTGTGTGTAAACACAGAGCTCCACGTCCTGTCAGTGAGAGGAGACAGATGCTGTTTCTCTTGTACATAGGGAGACAGCATCGGTCACCTCTCCCAGTCACCCCCCTCCCCCCACACAGTTAGAACACACCCAGGACTCAAATTTAACCCCTTCCTCACCCACTAGTGTTAATCCCTTCACTGCCAGTCACATTTATACAGTAATTAGTGCGTTTTTATAGCACTGATCGCTGTATAAATGTGAATGGTCCCAAAAATGTGTCAAAAGTGTCCGATGTGCCTGTCGCAATATCGCAGTCCTGACAAAATTCTCAGATCGCCGTATTACTAGTAAAAAAAAACAAAAAATTGTCAGAATTCTATCCCTTATTTCCTAGCCACTATAACCTTTGCGCAAACCAATTACTATACGCTTATTGCGATTGTTTTTCTTACCAAAAATATGTAGAATACATATCGGCCTAAACTGAGAATTTTTTTTAAAAAATTGGATTTTTATTATAGCAAAAAGTAAAAAATATTGTGTGTTTTTTTCAAAATTGACGCTCTTTTTTGTTTATAGCGAAAAAAAAAAAACGCAGAGGTGATCAAATACCACCAAAAGAAAGCTCTATTTGTGGGGAAAAAAAGGACGAAGAATTTTGTTTGTAAGGCACGACGCACGACCGCGCAATTTTAATTTAAAGCGACGCAGTGCTGAAAGCTGAAATTTCGCCTGGGCAGGAAGGGGGTATATGTGCCCAGTAAGCAAGTGGTTAACCAAAAAGAGAACTATCCTAATAACGTTCAGTGGTCACCAGAGGGAGCCAAACCCATTACTAAATAAACAATACATAACTTAAAGCGGAGGTTCACCCTAAATATACTCTCTCCCAAGTGATCCAGCATACTGGCGTCAGCGCCAGTATGCTGTTTTTTTTTTTTTTAATCCCCCACTTACTGTGTAATCTTTAATTTTTATTTCTTTCCCCGCGGTGGATGGCGCCTATACAGCTTGTCACAGCTTCCGAAAATATCCGATTTAGGACTCAGGTATTTCCGGCGCAATGCGGCGACTGCGCCAGACCTAGGAGCTGACTGCGCAGGCGCCGTATTTCTCCGAGTCCTATCTCGGCGGGCGTGTCGCTCCATAGCCATAGCCATCGGGTATTTTCGGAAGCTGTGACGCGCTATACAGGCGCCATCCACCACGAGGGAAATAAATAAAAATTAAAGATTACACAGTAAGTGGGGGATTAAAAAAAAAAAAACAGCATAATGGCGCTGACGCCAGTATGCTGGATCGAATGGGAGAGAGTATATTTAGGGTGAACCTCCTCTTTAATATGATAACTTTCCAGTAACAATCCTTTGGCTACATGCAAAACATCAGTTAGACCATCACCACACCAAATAATTCCACTCCCTATAGGAATTGCATTTAAAAAGCAGTGACAATAATAATCAATCATTCACTGTAGGCAAATCGCTTTGTCCTATGTGTTTTAAATGACAGATTTATTCACCTGTAGTGGATGTGTGGTGAAGGTCACTAGGGATGAGCCGAACACCCCCCAGAACCTGCGAACACACCAAACGTTCGTGTGAACTTTAGAACCCTGTTAAAGTCTATGGGACTTGAATGTTTGAAATCTAAAGTGCTGATTTTAACGGCTAATATGCAAGTTATTGTCCTAAAAAGTGTTTGGGGACCTGGGTCCTACCCTAGGGGACATCTATCAATACAAAAAAAAGTTTTAAAAAAGCAGTTTTTTCGGGAGCAGTGAATTTAACAATGCTTAAAGTGAAACAATAAAAGTGAAATATTCCTTTAAATTTCGTACCTAAGGGTACCTAAGGCTCTCTGTCCCCCCTCTTTTCTGCAGCCGGCCAGGTTATGTGCTTGGATAAGGGGTCTGGTGTGGATTTTTGGGGGAACTCCACGCCATTTTTTTATTTTTATTTGGGATGGAGTTCCCCTTAAAATCCACACCAGACCTGAAGGGTCTGGAATGGATATTTGGGGGGAACCCCATGTCATTTTTTTTTTAAATTGACGGTGGGGTTCCCCTTAAAATCCATACCATTTTTTTTATGAATGAATTCTCTCTGAATTGCCAGGAGCCGACAATTCATTATAGCCGCGAGTCGGTTTTAACCACTTAAGACCCGGACCAAAATGCAGGTAAGGACCTTGCCCCTTTTTGCGATTCGGCACTGCGTCGTTTTAACTGACAATTGCGCGGTCGTGCGACGTGGCTCCCAAATAAAATTGAAGTCCTTTTTTCCCCACAAATAGAGCTTTCTTTTGGTGGTATTTGATTACCTCTGCGTTTTTTTTGCGCTATAAACAAAAATAGAGCGACAATTTTGAAAAAAATTCAATATTTTTTACTTTTTGCTAAAATAAACATCCCCCCAAAATATATATATTTTTTTTTTCCTCAGTTTGTGCCGATACGTATTCTTCTATCTATTTTTGGTAAAAAAAAATAGCAATAAGCGTATATCGGTTGGTTTTCGCAAAATTTATAGCGTTTACAAAATAAGGGATAGTTTTAATGCATTTTTATAAAAAAAAATGTTTTACTACTAATAGCGGCGATCAGCGATTTTTTTCGTGACTGCGACATTATGGCGGACAATTGTCATTATCACAGCAAAAAATGCATTTAAATTGCATTGTTTACTGTGAAAATGACAGTTGCAGTTTGGGAGTTAACCACAAGGGGGCGCTGTAGGATTTGAGTGTTCCCTGTGTGTGTTTACAACTGTAGGGGGGTGTGGCTGTAGGTGTGACATCATCGATCACGTCCCCCTATAACAGGGATGACGCGATCGATGCTGCGGCCACAGTGAAGCACGGGGAAGCCGTGTTTACACACGGCTCTCCCCGTTCTTCAGCTCCAGGGACCGATCGCCGCACTCCAGCGGCGATCGGGTCCACGAGTCCCGCGGACCCGGTCCCGGAGCTTCGGAGCGGGTCACGGGAGCGCGCCACGGGCGCGCGCCCGTGACCCACGGCTGGGTACTAGAACCAACGTATATATATGTTGATGTGCCCAGCCGTGCCATTCTGCTGACGTATATGTACAGTAGGCGGTCCTTAAGAAGTTAAATGACTTTTTTTCCTTCAGAAATTACACTTTGTGCAGAGACAGTTCTATGTACGGGAAACATACACTATTTCACATGCTTAACTTTCACCCCCCCCCTAGGTTTCACTTTAAGCATTATTAAATTCACTGCTCCCAAAAAAACGGCTTTGATACATGTCCCCTGGTGCAGGACCCAGGTCCCCAAACACTTTTTAGGACCATCACTTGCATATTCGCCTTTAAAATTGGCACATTAGATTTCTCCCATAGACTTTAACAGGGTTTTAGAATTTGTTCGCCGAACAGGCAATGTTCGAGTCGAACATGAGTTTGACTCAAACTCGAAGCTCATCCCTAAAGGTCACATTAACTGCTTTATAAATAGACCACGTCAGGGCTAAGTGTACCTACCAGTATTTACTAGGGAAAGTAAAAGTGATGGTGACATAATGCAGAACTGTTTTTAGTTGTCTAAGGACAGAGAACAGAGGTGACAGCTGGCAGGATATATCATCATAAGAAGCTTGGATAATCCCAGCTAATCCTGAATAAAAATAGACACCCACAAGGAAAGGAGAAAAGCACTGAAGAAGATAAATACTATTCAGAGCTGTTTTATCTGAGGCTCAGGCTTCAGTAGATGGGCAAACAGAGTCCTCGGAATTCTGTATTTGGAGAATTTGAGAGAAATACAGTCATTGGAATGGAAGCTAAGCTAAACCAAATCAAAGCAATAACACAAGATGTAGATCGAAATGTGGAAGAGGAATTGGTTGTGGCAGAAGAGGCAGCAGCAACAGAGGATAATAATTCAGTGGAAAACATAAATAGGTCTGGGAATGAAGTAGCAAGATCAGGTGAATACAAGACTGACAATGAAGGAAATCTTCATTCTGAGGAAAATCAGATTGCACCTGAAATTAAAATCAAAGTCACAGAGGAGATGTCTACCCAAAACACTGAAAAACATGAAGAGACAACACACATCAAGCCTGCACTAGCTGATATAAAGGGTGACACTAAAAAGGAGCAAGCAAGTAGAAAAGGCACAGCTGATTTTGGACTTACAGATCCTGGAGCTCAAGCAGATAGGTAAAACAAGTTCTTTATTAAAACTATTATAAAAAGGAGTGTAATTGCAATCAACCCAAATATTCATAAAAACACCAGTGGTGTGAATGTGTGAAGTGTTGCTAATAATACCGTACTCTACGTGTATATTCAACAAACAACCATAAAAGTATATCAAAAGCAACTAAAATAGTGCAATCATCGTGTCTAATAAAAAGACACTAAAAATAAACCCCCAATGGTAGCAAAAAATATAAATAAGTTACATGTGCAAAATTTGGGATAAAGTGCTACATTAAATACACCCTGTGTATATCCATATATACATATCATGAGGAGATCAATCCATATGAGATAGCAATGCGTTTGGTCACAGGTACTCTAAGGTGCTTTCTGACAAACAGCAGTCCTTAGCAATTGTCAAGCAAATCCGAGCGTTCAGTACGTCCCTCTTCTCCGGGTATACTTCCACACACCAAGGATCTCAAACAAATAAGAACGAAGAAACCATATAGTATGCTAAACACTGGCTAGAAACAACGTATGTAAACAACTCACATTTAATCAATTGTGTCTACGCGTGTAATACGATCAGATACAATGTTGCACTCCTCAAACTCGTTGGATCTCGTCACTCGGCTCCTCCCTAAAATTATTACAACTTTTGTTTCCTTTCCTTACATATATCCCTTAAAAGGACCACTTGACCCCCGGAAGTTTTTACCCCACTTTCTGAACATTTTATGTTATTTGGCACTGTGCTACTTTAGCTGGTAATTGCAAAGTGAAAGTGCAACACAAAGGCCGCAAACACACGATCAGACCGGTCAGATGAAACTGGCCTTAAGGCCAATTTCATCGGACCAAATCGATCGTGTGTACGGCCCATCGGACCGTTGTCCATCGGACCAAAGTTTTAAAACTTGCTTTAAAATCGGTCCGATGGACACCTGACCATCGGACCAAAACGATGGTTAGTACGCAAAAGCATCAGACCAAAAACCCGCGCATGTTTGGAAGCATTGAACTTTGTTTTTTCAGCACGTCGTTGTGTTCTATGTCACCGCTTTCTGACCCGATCGCATTTTGGACTGATGGTGTGTACGCACATCAGTCCATCAGGCCACTTCAGCGATGACCCGATGAAAACGGTCCGTCGGACCATTCTCATCGGACCGCTCTGATCGTGTGTACGCGGCCAAAGTGGCACATAATTGCGAAGTGGAAGGAAAATGGTAAATGTTTTTCAAAATGTTTTACAAAAAAATGTGTCAATACTTTGTAGAACCATCTTTCACTGCAATTACAGCTGCAACTCTTTTTGGGAATGTATTTACCAGCTTTGCACATCTAGAGAGTGACATTTTTGCCCATTCTTCTTTGCAAAATAGCTCAGGCTCTGTCAGATAGGATGGAGAGTGCCTGTGAACAGCAATTTTCAATACTTGCCACAGACTTTGAAATGGATTTAGGTCTGTATCTTTGACTGAGCCATTCTAACACATGAATATGCTTTGAAGGGATTGTAAAGGTTGTTTTTTTTCACCTTAATGCATCCTATGCATTACAAAAAAATCAAATAGTGGTGTTGCGCTCCCTTGTGAAATAACATATAAACCTAGATATATGAGAGCAGAGAGAATAAATGATATACAATTATATAAATAACTATATAAGTGACTACAGGTGCAATGTTATAAAGTACAATGATAATAAATATTCAAAAATTGATAATAATTAGAATAAAAAATAATGCATGTAGAATTAGAAACAAATGGAAATAAAGTCCATTGTGAGTGTAGCAAATGGTGAATCTCAGAAGGGAAAATCACATATAACATATAAAACTTGATATGTGAATGCTGAGAGAATAAATTATATAAATAAATATATAGGGCCAGATTCAGCAACACTTGCGCTGGAGTAATTCGATATGCGCCGCGTAACTGTGAAGATGCGCCGTCGTTTCTATGTGGCCGTACCCACCAAACTAGATGCGCCCAATAATGGGCCATTTCCGACCGGCGGAACGTTACGACGCCAGAGTATCGTCATCGCTTAATTTCGCTTGGCGCATCAGTCGCGCCTATTGATTTCCCCTGCAAATATGCAAATGAGGGAGATTTCCCAATTCGCGAACGGATTAGCACCATACGCTGGCTACATGCGCCGCGCGTATCTCGTCCGTCCGGCGCAAAGTTATTTCTAAAAAGGCTGCTTTATCTTTACTCCAGACGGTCACAGGTCAGCAGGAGAGCAGCTACAGCAGCGTTACCGACGAAACTAGGAAGCTGAGCACCCACACTTGCAAGGACAACACCTCTGTGTGCCAACATGCCAGGGGCAATCGTGGTCCTAGAACTACTGATGGGTCCCCCGGAACGAAGGAGGTGGGCACGTGAGAGGATATACCGCACACGTATGAGCCTCTTTGGCATGGGGGATGAGGAGGTGTATCGCCTCTTCAGATTCAGCCCAGATGCAATACTTGAACTAACCACAACCCTGCAGGATGACATCACCAGCAAGACACACCGCTCACAAGCAGTGCAGCCACTGGTGAAGGTACTGGCAACACTTCATTTCCTTGCCAGTGGATCATTCCAGCGTACAAGTGGAGTGGTGGCTGGGATGTCACAGTCCTCCATGAGCAGATGTGTGCACCAGGTTGTCCCTGCAATCCTCAGACGCATGTCCAACCAGTTCATCAGACCCACCACTGAGGAGCTGCGGCTGAAGGCAATGACAGATTTCTACAACATTGCCAGATTCCCACGCACTGTGGGGGCCATTGATTGCACACATGTGGCCCTACAGCCCCCCAGTGCCACAGAGCACATATACCGCAATCGGAAGCATTGGCACTCCATCAACGTACAGGTGATAGCCGATGCCCAACGCCTCATATGGCACGTCCGTGCCAAACACCCCGGGTCCAGCCATGACAGCTTCATATACAATCAGAGTCCCATCCCAGCAGAATTCGAACAGAACATGTATGGGGACAGCTGGCTGGTTGGTGAGTGACATGGGTGGCAGGCATGACTATCCCCTCCCGTGATGCACAACAGAAGTGGCACATGCATGACTAACATCCTCCTGTCTTTTCCCTTACAGGTGACTCTGCATATGCACTGGGACCCCATCTAATGACTCCTTTCCGGAACCCCCAAACCAGAGGAGAGAGAAAATACAATGAAGCACACATCAAAACCCGTGCAGTGGTGGAGCAAACATTTGGGCTCCTGAAGTCCCGTTTCCGCTGCCTGGATAAGTCTGGGGGGACCCTATTGTATTCCCCTACCTTTGTGTGTCAGATCATCGGTGCATGTTGCATTCTGCACAACTTTGCTATGAGAAAAGGCCTGCAGATTGACATACGTGATGACCTGACCCCCGACCCACACAGTCCCCACCTGCCAGAGGAGACCCAGTCTGCTGCTGGAAGAGCAGTCAGGAGGGTCCTCGCCGTAGGCATCTTTGGAGAATAAACCAAAACATTTATCACACAGACAATGCACGCGTGTACACCACTGATGTCCCTAGATCACACACACCACATGCACATCGCATTGGATTAGCCCAAGTCCAGCATGTAGGACTTGGTAGCAGCAACGCCAGCGTCAAGACCCCAATGATGTCACTGTCCATTCATACACCTTTCACACGTCATTCATACAGCCGTGGGGTTAACTTCACCACCACGGCCGAGGGTGACACCCCTTACTGTCAGGAGTGCCACCCCCTCACATTCACACACCATTCACACTGCAACGTGTGCAGTATCAAAAATAAAAATCTCATAACCTGAGTAGAAATCAGAAATCCAAATTAAAAATCTCATAACCTGAGTAGAAATCAGAAATCCAAATTAAAAATCTCATAACCTGAGTAGAAATCAGAAATAAAAAATAAAAAAATCATCGGGATTCCGGGGGCTCTTTCTTGCAGAACCTCTCTGGCTCCTCAGCTGCCTGGATGGAGTGGGTGGGGGTGGGGGGGCATCTGGAGGTGGCTGATCCCCGGGTGGGCCACTCCTGGCAGGTGTGGCCTGCATGCCCTCCAAGGCCATGGCTATCCGGGCCGAGCAAATTGTTCGTCTGGCCCTGCATCCTCAGCTGCTGGGCCTGCATCCTGAGCTGCCGGGTCACTTGGTAGTGCTGGGCCCGCTGACTCAGCCTCCCCTGGTCCCGGATGGCAGCAGTGTTGGCCTGGACGGCTGCAATGAGGTGCCTAATATCCCCCTGCACCTCCCCCAAACTGGTCACCACTGCAGCGCAGTTGCAGCTGACATCCTGCACTGCGTTGCTTATCTGGGCAACGGAGCCCAGGCTGTCAGCCACTTTCTCTAAGTGCCCAACTAGTTGCCCCATTTGTTGAGTCTGTCTGGCGTGATCCCTCGCCAACTGGCCCTGGACAACATCCGACACACCCCTGGTCTTCTGGGTCGCCTTCCTGGGGCCAGAAGATGGTTGTCCCCGGGGGGATGGAGTCGCCCTTGAGGGGCTTCCAAGGATGGGGGAGGGGATGACAGACGGCCCAGGAGAAGGGGAGGAGTCCTCCAAAACTAAAGAAAAGTCCTGCTCTGCCACAGCAGGATCCTCCACAACCACCTCGGCAGGTGTGGTGTGGGCACTCTCCTCCTCCACCTCGGTGTCTTCACCACCCAGGGGCTCGGGCACACGATGGCGTTGGGGGGATGGGGTGGAATGGACGCTGACAGATGATGGCCCAGCTCCGTCATCTGTGGATGACACAAAGCAGACACATGTTGGTGGTCCCACACACTTGGCACATGTACCCTCCCCCCCCCCAAATGCAACACATCAAATAGGGGATAAAAAACACTTACCTGTCCTGGAGCCTTCCTCCATGGAGTCATAGCCAGGGACCCCCTCCACCTGCTCCCTGTCCAGGCAGCGAGAGACCACCTCCTCCTCCGCGGTCAGGGTGACAGGACATGGGGGACCACCACCTGTGCCCCTCTCATGCCTCCTGATGGTGGCCACCTTGCCCCTGACCTTGCGCCGCAGGTCGTTTATTTTTTTCTGAATGTCAGAAGCAGTCCGGGTGGAGTACCCCAAAATATTGACCCGGCCAGCAATGGTGTCCAGGATGCCCTGCTTCCTCTCCCGGCTGGTCTTACGGCTCTTTTTCCCATGGAGAAAATGATTAAAAGTCTCCATCGCGGATATGATCACTGAGACCTCCTGTGAATTAAAGTTCAGGTTCCTCCTCTCTCTGGGGGTAGCGGGAGCAGCCATCACAGCACAAAAGTATCTTCCCTGGGGTGGGGGGAAACGGATATACTTTTGCGCCGGAATGGCGTTTCCGCCTGCGCTTTTAAGCGCCCAACGGAAGGCATTGCGCTGACGTTTCCCAGGAAGTGGTGCCGACGGAAGTTGTGAGCATGCGCACAAGGGGGCGAGTGGAGCCGCACTCACTGCGCATGCTCCGTGGATGATGCGCTGAACGTAAGCCTCTCCTCTGGGCTCCGCCCATCATTTACATATGATCACACCCACTTCCACTTGCGTCGGGTTACGCCAGCGCATTATCGTTACTCTGGCGCAAGTTTACGCGCAACTGCTATGTGAATAACAGTACTTGCGCTGAAAGGGTCGTCAGAGTAACGTAAATGAGAAGCGTTACTCCAGAGCAAAGATGCTCCCATCTACCTGAATCTGGCCCATAAAGTGCTGCTGTGCTGCAAACAAGTGACTACAGGTGCAATGATATAAAGTGCAATGATAATAAATATAAAAAAAAAATGCAGGCTTACAGACACCGGAAGTGACACAACAAGGTCCCGAGCTCGCTGCTTGTTTTTATGCAATGCACTTTACATCATTTGAAATGTGAGTACCTTTTTTATCTAAATAAATTGTCAATTTTAAAATGCCAAACGTACTACACCAAGAGGCCCTGTATACTCTTATTTCTCCATCCATACTTGAGTGGCCCCCCCACCCGCATCCACACATTACTGGAAACGCTGGAGAAGGAAGGAATGCCCCTCCCCCACTTTGAATGACCTAGCATTACACCATATCTTTCAATGCTGCTTACTATTTGATTTTTTTGTGATTCTTTCGTGGGTTGTGTTTGACCCTTACGGTGTTTACGGCACCCTTGAGCAACTCTATTTACCCATAATAGCGCAGGAATACCCCTGTTTTACATATGTTTCATCCTATGCATTTGGATGAAAAAACACCTGGCAATGACGTCCCCCCAGCCCCTATTCATCTGCTGTGTGTGTCCCCTGACATCCTCTTCTCCACGGAGCCTGGTCGTTGATTGGCTAGATTGGATAGATTGATAGCAGCGCAGCTATTGGCTTGTGCTGCTGTCAATCACATCCAATGATGCAGCGCGTCAGGGGGCGAGGCCGAGTGATACAGACGGCGGTTATTGCCGCCGTCTGTATCACGGGAGCCAGCTTGCAAGTTAAACCCCTTGGGAGAGAGCTTCTCATGAAGGGTGTTAGCTCTTGTGGGGAGGAGCCAAGACAGCCACCATACAAAACCAGGATCGGGGCCACTCTGTGCAAAACGAGCTGCACAGTGGAGGTAAGTATGACAAAGCACCTTGTCCCCATGTTGATACGGACAAGGGCCTCGCCCCACAACTCTGGCCATTGGTTGTAGGGGTCTACAGGCAGGGGGCTTATCAGAATCTGGAAGCCCCTTTAACAAGGGGCCCCCCCAGTGACATTGAATGTACTCACAAAAAAAGCACTCACAAACGAGTGCTGGTTATGCAGACATGATGGCCGTGGGTGATGTCAGACGTCCCCCCCCCCGTATGCGTTACGTACTGTAGGCGGGGACTTCTTCAGCGTGGGGACTGAAGCACGTCGACAGCCCGCAATAACTTTATATACATAACCTAGCAACTGTCAATCAACAGAATGCACTTGGCAGACCTAACCCCCGCCCAATCTAATAAATGGCGATTCAATTCCAGGAGAGCCATTGATCAAAGGCAAATCGCTGTAAACAAACTCTGTATTAAAAATCAGTCAGACAGCAAGGAGAAAATACTTATAATAAAATGCCTTTTTAACAACTGTGAGTATCTATCCACACTCTCACCATTGATAAAAGACATCAAAGTACAAAAATGTAAAGGGATAATACCACCCATTAAAGTAGCACTCCATCCGAAGCTAAAACAAAGGGAATAATGTTAAAATTCAAAGAACTTAACTATATTAATAGTAAACTGACGTCAGCCCACGTCCATCTTCCAGATAGCAAACATAATGCATTACACATAACAACAGAATGAATCTAATAAAATACCCCAAAACACTGATAATCCTAAAAAGATAGACCCAGTAAATTATCTATTAGAAATAAAACAGTTGAGGTCGAAATCAACATTCAAGTCAGCCGACATCATCACCTTGGTCTCAAAAATCAATAAGGACTCTTTACGACTTAGCTGGCGAATAAAATGACACCCTCGCCAATGTCTAGGGACCTTTTCAATGCCCCAAAATTTGAAATGCCTTGGATCCCGTTGATGACAGACAGATGACAGACAGTCTGGGGACACTGTGGGTCTTAACACCTCTTTTGATATTACTTATGTGTTCACCAACTCGTACATGTAGTACTCTCGAGGTCTTGCCAATATATTGGAAACCACAGTCACACTTGAGCATGTACACCACACCCATAGTCGCACAAGTAATTAAATCTTTAATTTGATACTTTTTATTTGTGACTGATGAGCTAAACTCTTTATATTTCTTTACATTATTTCTAGCATGTTTACAGGTGGCACACCTGCCACATGCATAAAAGCCAGAAAGAAAATTAAACGGCTTATTTTCCACAATCGTCAACAACACCCGATGCTAAACTGTCCCATAAAGAAGGTGCTTTGCGGTATATAAATCCTGGACGATTGGGCAAATGAGGACCCAGAGGGCAATCATGCTTCAAAAAAGGCCAATATTTTGCCACAATTTTTTCAAATTTCTAATGCTGTATGTTATAATACATAACCATCTTTAATTGGTTAGAAGTAACAGCATCATCAGGTTTGACTGTTTTGTCAGCTATAATAGAACTTGTACCTCTAGCTATTACTCTATCTATTTCTTTAGAGATAGCAGGATAGGTATAGCCTTTCTGCCTAAATCTAGTTGCCAATATTTGTGACTGGGACATATACTCATTCTCAGATGTATAATCGGACAAATTGGCCTCTTGGAATGTTGCATAGCCACATCTGGTGGTGGCAACTATCCAAGGAGATATAGGCATTGCGGTCAGTGGGTTTAAAGTGATTTTTAGTATGATTTTTTTTTTAAATCTCCAAGTCTAGAAAAGTGACCTGTTGCTTGTCAATACACCAAGACAATTTGATATTCTTGGTGTTATTGTTCAGTTTATCAAAAAAAGACTGTAAACTAGTCATGTCATCTTCCCATTCCATCACCAAGTCATCTATACACCATTTGTAGAACGTCAACTGAGGTGGCCGATCATGGAACACTACTTCATCCTCCCAGTGGGCCATAAACAAATTGGCCACACTGGGAGCAAAACGAATGCCCATTTCCACACCTTGTGTCTGCAAAAAATACTGTTTGTCAAACCAAAAATAATTATTCAGTAAGCAAAACCTAAGATCCCTTAGGTTAAATACCCCTTAGGTATTTAAAATCCCTCTGCCTTTTCCATCCTCAATTATGGAATGTAGTTCATCTTTAGACCTAAACATAGAATTGCTCGTCAGTAGTCGGTAGGTATCATGATCACTCAGCAACCTCTCCATCTCTTCATAGTAGTAAGTCTTGCTGAGCACCACTAAACCACCCCCCTTATCCACTGGTCGGATCACTATGTTGTTCCTTTTCTCCAATGACGCAATTCCTCTTTTGATATGCTGTGAATCTTTGACCCTTTTAATCTTTAAAGTACCAAGATCATTGCATAGCATAGTTCTGAAAACATCCAAATGTCTATTGTCAGTGCATTGAGGGTTTAAAACTAATTTGTTCCTAAGGTTAGAATGTGTGCTTTCTAATTGAGAAGAATTCCTCTGTAGAGAATCAGACAAAACATTGTGTTTCATTTTTCAAACCATGAATAAACTTCTGGACAATAAAGGGGAGTTCCACCCACAATTTCATTTTTAAAATATAAATACCCCTGTAATACACAAGCTTAATGTATTCTAGTAAAGTTAGTCTGTAAACTAAGGTCTGTTTTGTTAGGTTGTTACAGCATTTAGATTTAGTTTATAATCTAGAAGTAGACTGTGGACATCTTAAGTGTGGGCATCATGAAGCCAGACTGTATGACTTCCTGGATTTCAGCTTTGCATATCTCGCACATGCTCAGTGCTGCACAAGCAATGTAATAGGTTTCAGTCAGGTTTCCATAGCAACGGGAGTGTCAGAGGAAGTTGCCGCCCCTTATCTATGCAAATCTCTCCTCCCTCCAGGAACCAGTAAATATACGAAATCATTTGTTTATATGCAGATATATCTACATAACAAGTTTATATATATGTGCAGTATATATAATCTCATGTTATATATGTATCTTGTGGTGTGTGTGTATACATACTAAACATGTGCGCCGTCAATACATTCATTTTGTTTCGTTTCGCATTAGCCGTTATTTCGTATTTTGTGCCTGAAACTCAATTTTCGTTAGATTCGTTAGATTTTCAAAAAAAGTTACCAACATTCGTTAAGATGAATGTTGGTACTAATAGTATCTGCTGTGCTCATTATGAGGGGTTCCCACCATCCCTGTGCTGTGCTGAGTTCCTGGGGCTGTACTTCTGCTGTGCTCATTATGAGGGGTTCCCACCATCCCTGTGCTGTGTTGAGTTCCCGGGTTTGTACCCCTGCTATGTCCTCTATCCCTGTACTGTGCTGAGTTCCTGGGGCTGTACTTCTGCTGTGCTCATTATGAGGGGTTCCCACCATCCCTATGCTGTGCTGAGTTCCTGGGTTTTTACCCCTGCTGTGCTCATTATGAGGGGTTCCCACCATCTCTGTGCTGTGCTAAGTTCCTGGGTTTGTACCCCTGTTGTGCTCATTATGAGGGGTTCCCACCATCCATGTGCTGAGTTCCTGGGTTTTTACCCCTGCTGTGCTCATTATGAGGGGTTCCCACCATCCCTGTGCTGTGCTGACTTCCCGAGTTTGTACCCTCGCTGTGCTCATTATGAGGGGTTCCCACCATCCCTGTGCTGTGCTGAGTTCCTGGGTTTGCACCCCTGCTGTGCTCATTATGAGGGGTTCCCACCATTCCTGTGCTGTGCCAAGTTCCTGGGTTTGTATCCTTGCTGTGCTCATTATGAGGGGTTCCCACCATTCCTGTGCTGTGCTGACTTCCTGGGTTTGTACCCCTACAGTGCTCATTACAGTATGAGGGGTTCCCACCATCCCTGGGCTGTGCTGAGTTCCGGGTTTGTACCCCTGCTGTGCTCATTATGAGGGGTTCCCACCATCCCTGTGCTGTGCTCAGTTACCAGGCTTGTACCCCTGCTATGCCCATTATGAGGGGTTCCCACCATCCCTGTGCTGTGCCGACTTCCTGGATTTGTACCCCTGTTGTGCTCATTATAAGGGGTTCCCACCATCCCTGTGCTGTGCCGAGTTCTTGGAGCTGTACCCCTGCTGTGCTCATTATGAGGGATTCCCACCATTCCTGTGCTGTGCTGACTTCCTGGGTTTGTACCCCTACTGTGCTCATTATGAGGGGTTCCCACCATCCCTGTGCTGTGCTGACTTCCTGGGTTTGTACCCCTGCTGTGCTCATTATGAGGGGTTCCCACCATCCCTGTGCTGTGCTGACTTCCTGGGTTTGTACCCCTACTGTGATCATTATGAGGGGTTCCCACCATCCCTGTGCTGTGCTGAGTTTCCAGGTTTGTACCCCTGCTGTGCTCATTATGAGGGGTTCCCACCATCCCTGTGCTGTGCTGAGTTTCCAGGTTTGTACCCCTGCTGTGCTCATTATAAGGGGTTGCCACCATCCCTGTGCTGTGCCAAGTTCCTGGAGCTGTACCCCTGCTGTGCTCATTATGAGGGGTTCCCACCATTCCTGTGCTGTGCTGACTTCCTGGGTTTGTACCCCTACTGTGCTCATTATGAGGGGTTCCCACCATCCCTTTGCTGTGCTGACTTCCTGGGTTTGTACCCCTCTGTGCTCATTATGAGGGGTTCCCACCATCCCTGTGCTGTGCTGAGTTCCCAGGTTTGTACCCCTGCTATGCCCATTATCCCTGTGCTGTGCTGAATTCCTGGGGCTGTACTTCTGCTGTGCTCATTATGAGGGGTTCCCACCATCCCTGTGCTGTGCTGACTTCCTGGGTTTTTTACCCCTACTGTGCTAATTATGAGGGGTTCCCACCATCCCTGTGCTGTGCTGACTTCCTGGGTTTGTACCCCTGCTGTGCTCATTATGAGGGGTTCCCACCATCCCTGTGCTATGCTGAGTTCACGGGTTTGTACCCCTACTTTGCTCATTATGAGGGGTTCCCACCATCCCTGTGCTGTGCTGAGTTCCTGGGTTTGTACCCCTGCTGTGCTCATTATGAGGGCTTCCCACCATCCCTGTTCTGTGCTGGGTTCCTGGGTTTGTACCCCTGCTGTGCTCATTATGAGGGGTTCCCACCATCCCTGTACTGTGCTGATTTCCCAGGTTTGTACCCCTGCTGTGCTAATTATGAGGGATTCCCACCATCCCTGTGCTGTGCTGAGTTCCTGGGTTTGTACCCCTGCTGTGCTCATTATGAGGGGTTCCCACCATCCCTGTGCTGTGCTGACTCCCCGGGTTTGTACCCCTGCTGTGCTTATTATGAGGGGTTCCCACCGTCCATGTACTGACCTCCAGGGTTTGTACCCCTGCTGTGCGCATTATGAGGGGTTCCCACCATCCCTGTGCTGTGCTGAGTTCCCGGGTTTGTACCCCTACTGTGCTCATTATGAGGGGTTCCCACCATCCCTGTGCTGTGCTAACTTCCTGAGTTTGTACTCCTACTGTGCTCATTATGAGGGATTCCCACCATCCCTGTGCTGTGCTGACTTCCTGGGTTTGTACCCCTGCTGTGCTCATTATGAGGGGTTCCCACCATCCCTGTGCTGTGCTGAGTTCCTGGGTTTGTACCCCTGCTGTGCTCATTATGAGGGGTTCCCACCATCCCTGTGCTGTGCTGAGTTCCTGGGGCTGTACTTCTGCTGTGCTCATTATGAGGGGTTCCCACAATCCCTGTGCTGTGCTGACTTCCTGGGTTTGTACCCCTGTTGTGCTCATTATGAGGGGTTCCCACCATCACTGTGCTGTGCTGACTTCCTGGGTTTGTACCCCTACTGTGCTCATTATGAGGGGTTCCCACCATCCCTGTGCTGTGCTGAGTTCCCGGGTTTGTACCCCTGCTATGCCCATTATCCCTGTGCTGTGCTGAGTTCCTGGGGCTGTACTCCTGCTGTGCTCATTATGAGGGGTTCCCACCATCCCTGTGCTGTGCTGACTTCCTGGGTTTGTACCCCTGCTGTGCTCATTATGAGGGGTTCCCACCATCCCTGTGCTGTGCCGAGTTCCTGGGGCTGTACTTCTGCTGTGCTCATTATGAGGGGTTCCCACAATCCCTGTGCTGTGCTGACTTCCTGGGTTTGTACCCCTACTGTGCTCATTATGATGGGTTCCCACCATCCTTGTGCTGTGCAGAGCAGTGTGAGAGGCAGAGATGGATGGGTCGGTGTGAGGATGGAAGGAAAATAAGATAAGATAGTGGCTGAGAGAGGGAGGGAGATGCCGGGAGGAAGAGACATTAGGAAGCTGGAAATACGGTAGTTACATGGCCGAACTGACCTGTATGAAAAGAGCCAGTGAGGGGAACTTCTTAGATCCCTTTTCTGCTAGATTGGCCTTTGGACCTTCATAATTTTTTTTTAAAAAAGTACCGTGCAGCAGCCTAATGAGAGTGGGGACAGCACTATGTGCTGCCCCCCTCCTCCCCCAGCTCACAGAGCCTTACATCCACATGTCACTCAGCCACAGAGAGAGCAGCTGTACTCCATTCGGGCTGCTCTGTCTGTCGGTGGCTGAGTGACATTCCCAGCTGGGAGATCTGAGTCTGAGGTGAGACACCCTCTTTGGATGATCACACATGGACTGTGTTATTTTAGTTTATCTTAATTTTATTACGCTGCACTATTTCTGATTTTTTTTCCTGTGAGGTTTTTTACCTAAGTGTCAGCTTGCATTTATTCTATCATTGTGTGTATTTTCTCTGCGTATCCAACTTTTATCTTTTTTTTTGGGGGGGCAAGTGATACACTCAGCGGCTATGGTTGCCGACTGTATTACGTGGGAGCGCGCCCACAAGTTAACCGCCTTGGGAGAGCGCTTCCCAGAGGGGGGTTAGCTCTTGTGGGGAGGAGCCGAGACAGCCGCCGAGAAACCCCAGAAGATGAGGATTGGGGCCACTTTGTGCAAAACTAACTGCAAAGTGGAGGTAAGTATGGTATGCTTGTTATTTAAAAAAAAATAATAATCAACCCCTTTACAACCCCTTTAACTACTTGAGATCCGCGCTACAGCCGAATGACGGCTCTAGCGCGAATCTAAATTGTCAACAAGCCGTCAATTGACGGCTTGTCACTAGCTGTTTCCCGGCGCGCGCTCCAGAGCGCGCTGCGGGGAAACCCTGTGTTGCCCGTGTCCCTTGGACACGGCCAATCACAGATCGCCGCGAACAGCCAATCAGAGTGGCCGTTTGCAATGCGATCTGTGCGGCCAATGAGAGATGATCTCATAGATCATCTCTCATTGCCGTTTTACATAGAGACAGCGTCCTGTCTCTGGAGAGCAGGAGACGGATCTGTGTCTCTTGTACATAGAGACACAGATCAGTCACCTCCCCCAGTCACCCCCCCTCCACCTACAGTTAGAACACTATGCAGGGAATACATTTAACCCCTTCCTCACCCCCTAGTGTTAACCCCTTCAATGCCAGTCACATTTATACTGTAATTAGTGCATATTTATAGCACCAATCGCAGTATAAATGTGAATGACGCCAAAAATGTGTCAAAAGTGTCCGATGTGTCCGCCATAACGTCGCAGTCACAATAAAATTCGCAGATCGCCGCCATTTCTAGTAAAAAAAAAATAATAAAAAATAATAATTCTGTCCCCTATTTTGTAGGCACTATACATTTTGCGCAAACCAGACGCTTATTGCGATTTTTTTTTTTTTTTTACCAAAAATATGTAGAAGAATACGCATCGCCCTAAACTGAGAAAAAAAAACGTTTTTTTTTTTTAATTGGGATATTTATTATAGCAACAAGTAAAAAATATTGTATTTTTTTCAAAATTGTCGCTCTTTTTTGTTTATAGCGCAAAAAATAAAAACCGCAGAGGTGATCAAATACCACCAAAAGAAAGCTCTACTTGTGGGGAAAAAAGGACGTCAATTTTGTTTGGGAGCCACGTCGCACGACCGCGCAATTGTCAGTTAAAGCGACGCAGTGCCGGAAGCTGAAATATCACCTGGGCAGGAGGGGGGTATAAGTGCCCAGTAAGCAAGTGGTTAAGAAAGTTTATCCAGGGTACTTCACATTTCCTTAAAATAAGTTCACGATCAACTCCTCTCCTATTTCTATCTATGCCTTCAAACACTATGTATTTCAACTGTGAAACTGTATGTCCTTTCTCTACAAAGTGTGGAGCCCGTGGTAATTGCACTAATTTATCTCTGATCGACTATTTGTGTCTGGCTATTCGATCCTTCACGTTTTGGGTGGTTTCTCCAATATATAATAATCCACAAGGACATTTTATAGCGTAAACCACGCAGGTGTAGTGTCCTTTAATTGGGACATTAAAACCTCCATGCGGATGTGAAATAATTTTACCTTTTATCATTGAATTACACTGGATACAAGACAAACATGGAAAAGATCCCATGTTCTTCGGTCCCAAAAAGATTGTTTTGGGAACACAAGGGAGGAATTAGTCTGACCTTACTAAAATTCTTCAATAGTAGGCTAAATAACTTTAAGTGAATTCCAGTGTTTAACAATATTAACCACTTAAGGACCGCCGCATGTACATTTACGTTGGCAGAATGGCACCGACAGGCACATCAACGTATATATACGTTGGTGCCTTGGGGGAGTTCGGGGGTCCGATCGGACCCCCCCGTACATGCGCGGCTGTAGGAGCGATCCGACAAGAGGGGGTGGCTATTCGTTTTTGTCCGCCCCCTCATGATCGCTCCCAGCCAATGCGCGCGCCCGCCCGCCCTGTCACTTAACACAGGAAGGAGGAAGCGATGTGATCTCTCCCTCTGCGTTTTTTTCAACCACCGCTGAGGAGAGATCACAACACAAGTAAGTCCTGCACTAACACTACACTGACACACACTACACATAGGCACATTTAACCCCCCTGTTTGCCCCCCCTCCCCCCTGTCACAGTGTCACTGAATGCAGTAATCATACATGTATGATTACTGTATTTAGTGTCACTGTGACAGGCAGTGTGACAGTCAGTTAGTGTTAGGTCCTGGGTAGCCCCCGTACCCCCCTAATAAAGTTTTAACCCCTTGATCACCACCCTAGTTAACCCTTTCACTCCCTATTGCCAGCATCACTAAGCGATCATTTTTTGCTGATCGCTGTATTAGTGTCGCTGTTCCCGCTAGGTAGCTAATTTTTTTTTATTGCGATTTTTTTTTTTACTAAAGACATGTGGCTAAATAAATTTTGGCCTAAATGTTTGACTAAAATTAAGTTTATTGATTTTTCTTATAACAAAACGTAAAAAATATTGTTTTTTTTTTCAAAAACGTCGCTCTATTTTTGTATATAGCGCAAAAAAAAAAAATCGCAGAGGCGATCAAATGCCACCAAAAGAAAGCTCTATTTGTGGGAAGAAAAGGACGCAAATTTTGTTTGTGAGCCACGTCGCACGACCGCGCAATTGTCTGTTAAAGCGACGCAGTGCTGAATCGCAAAAACCCCTTGGGTCATTTGGCAGCATATTGGTCCGGGTCTTAGGTGGTTAAAAACCTAATGTGAAAATGGATGATATTATGTAACAAAAGGGATCCTCCTGGTAAATCTATTAGTTGTTCTAGTGTTACTTATAATTAAACGTTCTTTATGGGGGTACGATATTGGAACCCATCGCTGCCCCTCTCAATTGTGAATAATAAATGTCTTTAATGAGAAAATAATTTTTCTCAAGGATAATTTTAAGTAGGTCCAATAGGAAATCAATTTGTGGGCGTGGTCTGGACATGGCCGAGTAGAGACGTGCTTGGACTGAGCTCCCGGCCATCTCCCTCCTATCCTGACCTATAAGCTCTTTTTTCCACATAATGCTCTCATCTAAGAAGCGCCAAACGAAGAGGAACAAAAAGGCTACCACACAGCTACCATCGGCTTCCTCACCAGGCGAAATCCAGAGGTTCTTTCACCTTATGCAGTCGGGCTCCCCGGAATTCAAGATGGCGACGGCACGTGCCTCACAGTCATCAAGCCTCATGCCCGACACCCAACCGGCTTCCCCTGATGGCTCGCAGAGCCCTGAGATCTACCCCGGCACCCCGCAGACCCTGCTGCCCAATATCCCACAACCGCCATGCTTACCTCTGATGTACAGGGCGGATGAAGAATTGAAAGCCATCCTACAGGCACTCCCGACGAAGGCCGACATTGAGGCCTTAGTAGGACGAGTGGAAACGGCCCACAGGAAAGAACTGGGACTTGTCAAGAAAGACATTATCTCCCTCTCCACTAGACTCACGGCGGGTGAGTCCTCCCTGTCGACGCTAGACCAGAGGGTGACGGCGTTGGAGTCCTCACAGAGGATGCATGAGGAGTCAGCCGCGGCTATGCGTCTCCGCTTGGAAGAGATGGAAGACCGGAGCCGCAGGAACAACCTTCATCTCCGGGGGCTGCCGGAGGCTACAGAGCAGGCGGACCTGATGGATACAGTGGCCGACATCTTTAAAAGGGTGGCGGGGGAGCAGATCCAGGGTCGGCTGGAGTTTGACCGTGTCCACCAGGCCCTAGGCCCCAGATCAGAAGACCCCACCAGGCCGCGGGATGTTATCTGTCGCCTGCACCATTACGCCCACAAGGAGATTATTGCCCGCAAGGCTTGGGAGATGCAGGACCTGGAGCTAGATGGAGCGACGCTCAAGATCCTACCGGACATCTCACGAGCGACCCTGCAACGCCGGGCTATGTTGAAGCCCCTGCTGGACTTAGCCAGGGGGAGAGGTGCCACATATCGCTGGGGCTTCCCCCTTGCGGTCACATTCCGAAGGGATCAGCGCTCCTTCACTCTGCGAGCTCCGGAGGCGCTGCCAGCACTGTTTCGGTTCCTAGAGGCGGAGCCGATCGAGATGCCGGACTGGCTAGGTTCGGGAGGTGTGAGTGACTTCCTGCCTTCCTGACTTCCTGCCGCATCTCGAATCCCCCAGCGCGCCCTCCTTGTCCTGAGTTCCTGAGCTTTCCGGTACGTGTATCTATTTTCTTTGAGACCCGCCTTGCCCTCCCCTCTCCTGCTTGTGCCCCCCCTTCGGCCGCCGGTCGTGTACTCTCCCTGGTCCCCCTGTTGGTCCTCTGCCCCCCCCGGTTGGACGGGTGTCGCCGCTGCCCCTGAACCCCCTGTGGATGTGACAGTCTTAGCCTGGAGGCTCCCACTTCCCCACGGCGATTCGCCAGACTATCCCTGTATGCCGCCAAGTGCAAGCTCCTTGGATTCTTCAGCGCCCCCTCCTTGTCTTGTGACCTCCGGTACGTGATTTTTTCTTTATTTTTTTTACTGGTGGGGGTCTGCCTTGCCCCCCCCCCTTTTTTTTTTGGCCACCGGACATGTCCCATCTCAGATCCTGTTCTACCCCCCCCTTCTTGTTGGACAGTATTGACCGCCTCTATGGAGGCTCCTATTGACCCGCGGCAGATGACACTCCCCTGGACTATCAGCCTACTCCACCGCCCCAAGGTGACAGGTGGTTGCACACTGTCCCTGTAAATTTTGTGCACCGTTATGTCGGAGCTGCAGCGGGGATCGACCTTCTGTCGGGTGAGCACTCAGACTTACTGTGGACATCTGTTTGGGTTACTGTTCTCGTTTCTTTTGATATGTCTACCCTTAGCATAACCCGGGGGGTGGGGGGGATGGCGGAGCATGCTCCCGGGGGATTTCCCTTGAGGGGGATGGGGAGCCCTGTTGAGGGGGGGATCTCAGCCGCCCCGCGGTCTGGGTTGCCCGGGGCGGAGGGGGCCGTTGGGTGCTGTGGCCGGGGAGGGGGGGGGGGGAGTGGGATGTAGTTTGGTTCCCCTTCCTGGGATACACGCGCTGGCCGGACCGGCTGTTCTTCCTTTGTGGGCCTATACCTGACGCCCGCCCCCTTATATTGGATCTCACATCCTGCTAGACAAGGAGGGAATGCACTTTGGGAGGGGCTGTTATGACCTGCTGATGACGTTCTCTTCTGTTATATGCTGCTGTGGTTACTGTTATTGTTTTGATTTTTCCTTACTGTAGTAAAGCTCACTGTATGTTATGCTTCTGTTTGCACTTTTAACCTGGTTGGGATGGTTGGGAGAACCGGGACCTTTCCTCCCCGGTTACTGTACAACCTCTCCCCCAATTAGGCCGACGCACACCCCCGAAAGATCGGCGGTGTGCTGTCAATTCAAGTTAGTACTTGTTAAGTTAGTTTTTGTGGGTCAAGTGGCCCTGACTTTTTTTATATTTATCTTCTTTGCTTTTCTGCATTCCCCCCCCCCTCCTCTCTCTTACCTTTCCCCCTTTTCCCCTCTCTTGTCCTCCCCCCCTCTCCCTTCTCTTGCTCTTTCCTCCTCTCCCCCTGCTCTCGTTCCCCATCCCTCCTTCTCCTTCGGTCCGGGGAGATGGATGCTGTCAAAATTCTCTCGCTGAATGCGAGGGGCCTCAATTCACCAGAGAAGAGACGCATGCTTATGGGTGACTTGAGGAGGGCTCACGCTGATGTTGCCTTTGTGCAGGAGACCCATTTCAGGTCTGACAAACTCCCCCTCCTGAAAAACAGGTCCTTCCCGGTGACTTATCACTCCACCAACCCTACAGCCAAGTCTAAAGGGGTGTCTATTCTCCTCTCCAGCAGGCTCCCTTGGCGATGCCAAGCGGAAATTAGGGACCCTGGTGGACGATTTGTGTTCATCAAGGGCCTGGTTGGTGAAGTGCAACTCACGTTAGCGACGTTGTACGCACCTAATGAACATCAGGATACATTCATCAAGGCTACGCTAGACAAACTCACAGAGTTTGCAGAGGGCAAATTGATCTTAGGAGGGGACTTTAATGTCCCCCTGATCCCCACATCTGATACGTCCTCTGGCCGCTCCTCTATTCCTCCGAGTCACAGGAAACGCATAGCCAATGCCCTGCATAGAACACAACTAATAGATGTATGGTGACTCCAGCACTCAGGCGAACGCGATTATACATTTTATTTGTCTCCACATAAACTATATACCAGGATTGATTTCTTCTTGGTTCCACATAACCAATTGCACTCTGTCGTGAGTACCTCGATCGGCCACATATCCTGGTCTGACCACGCCCCGATCTCTCTTACTTATACACTCGCCGGGGGTGCCTCGTCTAGATCCCGCTTCTGGCGCCTGAACGAGAGCCTTCTGCAGGACCCGGAGATACTGGCTGACGTGACCAGAGAACTTACCAACTACTTCCGAGAGAACGATAACCAAGACTGTGAACCGGGATCACTATGGGAAGCACACAAGCTGGTACTCCGTGGTGTGCTCATCAAACACGGAGCGCGCATAAAGAGAGCTAGGAACGAGCAGCTCGTCAAGCTTCTTGACAGGCTGGCCGCTACGGAAGCCCGACATAAACACGCCCCCACTCAGGCCTTGGAGTCAGAGCTTGGGTTGACTCGTAGGCAGATTACAGACCTCCTACACTACAGGGCGAAAGCAGCCCTGCAGTGCTGCCGGAAAATTTCGTACGAGTCGGGGGACAAGTGCGGGAAAACATTGGCTAGAGCGGTAAGAGAGCAGAAGCTGACAGCTTATATCCCACGTATTCAGTGCCCGAATGGCCAGCTGGCTACACTGCCGGAACGAATTTCAGGAGGGTTCCGTGACGTCTATTCTACCTTATACAATTTGCCGAACAGGCCGCCATCTCAGGCCGCCATAGAGGAGTACATCACGTCTTCTCAAATGCCCTCTCTCCTGGTGAGTACACGGGAGGAGTTAGACTCGCCGATCACATTAGAGGAAGTTCAAAGCGCAGTGGGGGCCATGAAGCCAGGCAAAGCCCCGGGCCCGGACGGGTACACCACTCAGTATTATAAGACCTTCCTTCCCCTGATTGGCCCCCGCATGGTGTCTTTTTTTAACGTGCTGGGTTCGGATGCCACATTCCCCAGGGACGCGCTACGGGCCCACATAACCTTACTTCATAAAGAAGGCAAGGACACAACATCTTGCGGGAGCTACAGGCCTATCTCCCTCCTAAACGTAGACCTTAAGATCTTCTCGAAGATCTTGGCCTCTCGTCTAGCACAACACCTCCGGTCACTGATACATCTCGACCAGGTAGGCTTCATCCCCACAAGGGAGGCTAAGGACAACACTGTCAAAGTGTTGAACCTTCTCCATATCGCATCTACGGGAAATACTCCCTGTGTCTTCTTGAGTACAGACGCTGAGAAGGCTTTCGACAGGGTGAATTGGGCTTACATGTTTTCAGTGCTACGCCACATAGGGCTCGGAGGGAGGATGACCACCTGGACCAAAAAGATATACTCTAACCTGACGGCACAGGTAAAGGCGAATGGTCTGCTTTCGTCTCCTTTTTCTATCGGAAACGGGACTAGGCAAGGGTGCCCTCTCTCTCCCCTCCTTTTCGCCCTGTCGCTTGAACCTTTTTTATGCAAAGTCAGACTGAATCCGGACATACGAGGCCTGCTGGTTGGGGATTCCCAGTGCAAAATCTCAGCGTATGCGGACGATTTACTCTTCTCCCTGACGAATCCTGTAATTTCGCTGCCAAACCTCCTTAAGGAATTCAACGCTTATGGAGCCATGTCGAACTTGAAAATAAACTTCTCAAAGTCAGAAGCTATGGGGGTGGCCATACCCCCCCACGTTCTGCGGTCCCTACAATCTGGACTGCGTTTTAAATGGACAGATGCGGCCCTGACATATCTTGGAACCCTCATGCCAAAGGACACCTCACGTACATTTGCCCTGAACTTCCCACCTATCCTGGCGAAAGCTCGCCTCCTGCTAGAGAGTTGGAATAAGGGCCTACACTCTTGGTTCGGCAGGGGTAATCTGATAAAGATGTGTATCTTACCCAAATTTCTCTACCTTTTCCAGGCCCTCCCTATAAATATCCCGTACTCATTCTTTAGACAGGTACACACACTCTTCACCCGATTCATTTGGGCGAACAAGAAACCCTGCTTGCGACGCGACCTGCTATCACTCCCCAAACAGAATGGTGTCCTCTCCATGCCCGATATGAGGCGATACTATCAAGCCACCCACTTAGGCCGGATACTGGATTGGCGACGTAACAGTAAAACCAAGCTGTGGGTGCGTCTTGAGCAGGCACAGGCGATGGTACCTTTGGGGAGTGCGCTTTGGTGTGATGATGACTCCCGGTCGGGACTGAAATCCCACCCGACTATTGGGCCCACTTTACACCACGGCAACAGGGCGGCCATGCAGTCGTCCCTCACGTCGGACCCCTCTCCTCTCTACCCGATTCTGGGTAATCCCAAATTTGCTCCGGGCTTACGATCTCCGGAATTTGCCTTCTTGAGAAATGCTGGCACCGAGAGAGCCTCCAGATTCGTGTTGGCGGGAAGATGGCCGACCATCTCGGAACTGACGGCGGAGACAGGGGACTTCCGCCTCCCCTTCTGGAGTGCAGTGAAACTACACCACTTTTTGCACTCCATCCCAGACCCCCAGGCCTACACGCGTCAGTTAACAACGTTTGAGGAGCTCTGCTCAGACCCTGAGCCAGTGTCGCAGACACTATCTCAAATGTATTCTTTGCTTACCACACCACCCACACAGCCTCAGTTGCCCTTCTTTGATAGGTGGGAGAGAGAGTTGGACCGCAGTTTTACAGCGGCCCAACAGCAACACATTATCAGCTGTGCACTTAAATCGTCGATATGCACTAAAACCCAGGAGACAAATTATAAAATTCTTACCAGATGGTATTATACGCCGGCCAAATTGCGCAGGTGTTTCCCGACCACCTCAGATCGCTGTTGGCGCTGTGGGACGGAGGAGGGTTCGATGATACATGTCTTCTGGTCCTGCCCGGGCTTGAGGGGTTTTTGGGAGGAGGTGCGTCGCATAACACAGACCTTCACGGAGTACGAAATCCCAGATGATGCGGCGTTCTTCCTGTTACACCACTCCTCGATACCCTTTAAACGGTACAAGAAATCGCTACTGCGACATTTACTAAATGCTGCCAAGGCCTGCATTCCCTTGTTCTGGAAACAACAAGCCCCCCCGACAATTTCATGTTGGCTGAGAAAGGTGGAGGAGATGAACAAGATGGAGGATTTAGTCCTCACGGCGCAGCACAGACGCGAGCAGTACTCGGACACCTGGAGCATTTGGAATGTTTTTATTTTCTCTGATGAAGGGATGGCCCTTCGGCAACAATAATGCGGCTGTGAACTGTCACAGGACACCGGGGTATTCCCCAAGCCGGCACCCACTCCCTGGACTACTCCCCCCCCCCTTCCCTTGTGTGCCCGTTCCCTCCTACTTCTTTTTATTCTTCTTCTTCCCCCTGATCTTCACCTTGCTTGTTATGGATTCCCCATGAGAAAATGTGAAAAGGAAGTGGAGGGGCCCCGTACCTTCTGAGGCCATCACTAGTTTAGAAACTCTAGATGATACATACTCTTGGTTATTTGCATGATCATATTTCTTGCACTGTTCTGTTATGCATGAACCCTGTTATGAGAATTGTACTGTTGATGTGTCTGTCACAATTTTCTGTAACTACACTGACTGTGGAATCGGGTCCCCTCCCCTTAAGGTGTTATTCAATAAAGATTATATTTGAAAAAAAAAAAAGGAAATCAATTTGTCAATTATTGTGTAAATCTGATTGTAATAACAATGGTCGACATGCTTCAATCCCTAACTCGTTGGGAATCACTGTGTAAAGACTGGAAACGTCCCATGTAACTGGGATGGAATCGGATGACAATTTAAAGTTTTTGATCTTATCAAGAAAATCTGTAGTATCTCTTATATATGATTTAGTGTTTAATAGTAATGGTGTTATACACTTATCAAGATATTGCGCTAGTGGAGTTGTCACTGATTCCATCCCAGAAACTATGGGGTGCAACTTTGGGTAGTGAATAAGCATTTGAGATATAAATATATATTCCTCCTTTTTTTTTTGGACTGGACTTTGCCTTTTTTTTACCTTTAATTTTTATTTATTTTAGTTCTCTTTTCTCTCCCTTCCTTTTCTCCTTACTCCTTGGCCAATAATGGATCAATAATGAATGTATGGTATTGCTTTGATAGCCGGGTATATTTAAACTAATATAGAAGGTTTGATGTATTGAATTACACACTTGCACTTTACTCCTGACACAATTTAGATATATAGGGCCAGATTCAGGAACACTTGCGCTGGAGTATTTGGATATGCGCCGCGTAACTGTGCTGATGCGCCGACGTTTCTATGTGCCCGTACCCACCAAACTAGATGCGCCCAATAACGGGTCATTTGCGACCGGCGGAACGTTCCGACGCCAGAGTATCGTCAGCGTTTATTTTCGCTGGGCGCATCAGTCGCGCCCATTGATTTCCCCTGCAAATATGCAAATGAGGGATTTTTCTCAATTCACGAACGGATTAGCACCATACGCTGGCTACATGCGCCGCGCGTATCTGATCCGTCCGGCGCAAAGTTATTTCTACAAAAGGCTGCTTTATCTTTACTCCAGACGGTCACAGGTCAGCAGGAGAGCAGCTACAGCAGCGTTACCGACGATCGGAGCTAGCTGAGCACCCCCACTTGCAAGGACAACACCTCTGTGTGCCAACATGCCAGGGGCACTCGTGGTCCTAGAACTACTGATGGGTCCCCTGGAACCAAGAAGGCGGGCACGTGAGAGGATATACCGCACTCGTATGAACCTCTTTGGCATGGGGGATGAGGAGGTGTATCGCCTATTCAGATTCAGCCCAGATGCAATACTTGAACTAACCACAACCCTGCAGGATGACATCACCAGCCCAACACACCGATCACAAGCAGTGCAGCCACTGGTGAAGGTCCTGGCAACACTCCATTTCCTTGCAAGTGGATCATTCCAGCGTACAAGTGGAGTGGTGGCTGGGATGTCACAGTCCTCCATAAGCAGATGTGTGCACCAGGTTGTCCCTGCAATCCTCAGACGCATGTCCAACCAGTTCATCAGACCCACCACTGAGGAGCTGCGGCAGAAGGCAATGACAGATTTCTACAACATTGCCAGATTCCCACGCACCATCGGGGCCATTGATTGCACACATGTGGCCCTACAGCCCCCCAGTGCCACAGAGCACATATACCGCAATCGGAAGCATTGGCACTCCATCAACGTACAGGTGATAGCTGATGCCCAACGCCTCATATGGCACGTCCGTGCCAAACACCCCGGGTCCAGCCATGACAGTTTCATATACCGTCAGAGCCCCATCCCAGCAGAATTTAACCAGAACATGTATGGGGACAGTTGGCTGGTTGGTGAGTGACATGGGAGTCAGGCATGACTATCCCCTCCCGTCATGCACAACAGAAATCGCACATGCATGACTAACATTATCCTGTCTTTTACCTTACAGGTGACTCTGCATATG
Source organism: Rana kukunoris (assembly GCA_029574335.1). Taxonomy (NCBI): domain Eukaryota; kingdom Metazoa; phylum Chordata; class Amphibia; order Anura; family Ranidae; genus Rana; species Rana kukunoris. The sequence continues at coordinate 162,128,296 of CM056056.1, read as the reverse complement.
CATTGGGACCCCATCTAATGACTCCTTTCCGAAACCCCCAAACCAGAGGGGAGAGAAAATACAATGAAGCACACATCAAAACCCGTGCAGTGGTGGAGCAAACATTTGGGCTCCTGAAGTCCCGTTTCCGATGCCTGGATAAGTCTGGGGGGGCCCTATTGTATTCCCCTACCTTTGTGTGTCAGATCACCGGTGCATGTTGCATACTACATAACTTTGCTATGAAAAAAGGCCTGCATATTGACATACGTGATGACCCGACCCCCGACCCACACAGTCCCCCCCTGCCAGAGGACACCCAGTCTGCTGATGGAAGAGCAGTCAGGAGGGTCCTCGCCGTAGGCATCTTTGGACACTAAACCAAAACATTAATTACACAGACAATGCACGCGTGTACACCACTGATGTCCCTAGATCACACACACCACATGCACATCGCATTGGATTAGCCCAAGTCCAGCATGTAGGAGTTGGGAGCAGTAACGCCGCGTCAAGGCCCCAATGATGTCACTGTCCATTCACACACCTTTCACACGTGATTCATTCAGCCGTGGGGTTAACTTCACCACCACGGCCGAGGGTGACACCCCTTACTTTCAGGAGTGCCACCCTCTCACATTCACACACCATTCACACTGTCCCCTGCACTCCTGACCGTGTGCAGTACAAAAATAAATTAGAAAGATCATATCCTGATCAATAAAAGAAAAATAATCTCATACCCTGAGAAAAATAAAAAATAAACTCATGACCTGAGTATGTGAAAAACAATAATATAAAACAAGAAAAAAAAAAGGCCTCATCGGGGATGCCGGGGGCTTCTTCTGGGGGCCCCTCTCTGGCTCCGCAGCTGCCTGGATGGAGTGGGTGGGGGTGGGGGGGCATCTGGAGGTGGCTGATCCCCAGGTGGGCCACTCCTGGCAGGTGTGGCCTGCGTGCCCTCCAAGGCCCTGGCTATCCGTCCAAGGTAATTGTTCGTCTGGGCCTGCATCCGGAGCTGACGGGTCACCTGGTAATGCTGGGCCCGCCGACTCAGCCTCCCCTGCTCCCGGATGGCAGCACTGTTGGCCTGGACGGCTGCAGTGAGGTGCTGGATATCCCCCTGCACCTCCCCCAAAGTGGTGACCACTGCAGCGCAATTAGAGCTGACATCCTGCACTGCGTTGCTGAGGTTGGCAACGGAGCCCAGGCTGTCAGACACTTTCTGCAAGTGCACCGCTATGGCCCCCATCTGTTCCGTCTGCCTGGCGTGATCCCTCGCCAACTGGTCCTGGACACCATCAGACACCCCCCTGGTCTTCTGGGTCGCCTTCCTGGGGCCAGAAGATGGATGTCCTCGGGTGGAAGGAGTCGCCCTTGAGGGGCTTCCAAGGATGGGGGAGGGGACGACAGACGGGCCAGGAGAAGGGGAGGAGACAGACAAAACCAAAGAAAAGTCCTGCTCTGCCACAGCAGGATCTTCCACAACCACCTCGGCAGGTGTGGTGTGGCCACTCTCCTCCTCCACAACCTCTTCACCACCCAGTGGCTCGGGCACATGATGGCGTGGGGGGGATGGGGTGGAATGCAGGCTGACAGATGATGGCCCAGCTCCGTCATCTGTGGATGACACAAAGCAGACACATGTTGGTGGTCCCACACACTTGGCACATGTACCCCCCCCCCCAAATGCAAAACATCAAATAGGGGATTAAAAAACACTTACCTGTCCTTGTGCCTTCCTCCACGGAGTCATAGCCTGCGACCCCCTCCACCTGCTCCCTCTCCAGGCACCGAGCAACCACCTCCTCCTCTGCGGTCAGGGTGACAGGACATGGGGGACCACCACCTGTGCCCCTCTCATACCTCCTGATGGAGGCCACCTTGTCCCTCACCTTGCGCCGCAGGTCATTTATTTTCTTTTGTATGTCCCCAGCAGTCCGGGTGGAGTACCCCAGGACATTGACCCTGGCAGCAATCGACTCCAGGATGCCCTGCTTCCTCTCCCGGCTGGTCTTCCGGCTTTTTTTTCCCATGGAGAAATTCATTCTCCGTCTCCATAGCCGAGATAATGACAGAGACCTCCTGGGTATTAAAGTTGAGGTTCCTCCTCTCTCTGGGGGTAGCGGGAGCAGCCATTACAGAGCAAAAGTATCTTCCCTGGGGTGGGGGGAAACGGAACTACTTTTGCGCCGGAATGGCGTTTCCGCCAGCGCTTTTAAGCGCCCAGCGGAACGCATTGCGCTGACGTTTCCCAGGAAGTGGTGCCGACGGAAGTTGTGAGCATGCGCACAAGGGGGCGAGTGGAGCCGCACTCACTGCGCATGCTCCGTGGATGATGCGCTGAACGTAAGCCTCTGCGCCGGGCTCCACCCATCATTTACATATGATCACACCCACTTCCACTTGCGTCGGGTTACGCCAGCGCATTATCGTTACTCTGGCGCAAGTTTACGCGCAACTGCTATGTGAATTGCAGGAATTGCGCTGAAAGGGTCTTCAGAGTAACGTAAATGAGAAGCGTTACTCCAGAGGAAAGATACTCTCATCTACCTGAATCTGGCCCATAGAATAGTTTGAGGTAGTATTTGAATTTTTTATTTCTTGAATTATATATTACAGTTTATTATTTATATGCTAGATATTGGGTATTTTCTTTCACCCATGCACATTATTAATGCACTTGATTGACCTATTTTTCAGATGGGTTAAAGAAATAGCACAAAGGGGGATATTTTATTTATTATTGGAGGGGGCTGGGAAGGGAAGGGAACTGCCCTTGGATTAGCACTGAAAGGGGAGGGTAGGGGATGGAGGGGGAGAGGGGAAGAGGATTGGATATATATATTATATGCTCGGGGAAATTATCTTTTTATCTTTGAATCTCCCGGACCACTCCTTTTCCTTCTCTTTTCCTTTTTCATTTTTGGGCTATTTGGGATATATAGATACATAAGTAAAATAAATAGCTGTAATTTTAAACTTAAATAGGCTGGACAGTTTTTTTGGAATTGCCTGCAGCAAGGTAATACCATATGCAGGTAATGTCTATTTTTATTATTTTTTGCACTTTGAATTAATAAGATATCTTGAAGCTCTTGGGGACAGGAGATGTAGAATTAATGTAATATGCATATCAATGGCTGCAGTGACACTACTTTACTTAAAACAGATACATACGATGGAATATAGGACGCCAAGTGGATATACCCCCTATTAATAACCAAATACGAGCAATATGACTAAACAATGTACTTATATCATGGAATGTAAGAGGAATGGGGGCAACCACTAAAATAAGTCAGATATGTACAATGATTCAACAGACTAAAGCTAAAATAGTATGTTTGCAGGAAACACATATAACAAAAGATCATTTTTAATATTTGAAGAATCCCTGGATTAACCATACTTACCATTCGTATTATACATCTTATTCAAGGGGAGGGTCTATCCTGATGTCCTGATATCCTGATGATGATCTGTGCTATGGGAGTGCATTAGCTATAGATGTGACCCGAATGCTAGATATGTGTTTATCTATGTAATATTATACCATTTGTACTTATGGGAGTCTATAATCCACCACACGCAGGTATGCAGGTAGTGAAAGATGCAGTGCTGTTCATGGCCCAATACCCCGATGCATATGTGATATGTATGGGAGACTATAATATGATACTGGACCCAACTCTAGATAGATATGGAGGTGCAATACTAAAACAGGCGAGTAGAGAGAATACCTTTAAAGGGTCTTCTTGATGAGGTAGGATGGTCTGACCTATGGAGAGTTGGGAACCTGCAGACTAGGACCTACTCATGGGCAACCCCAGGAGTAGGGTGTCTATCTCGAATTGATATGGTATGTGGAAATGATAAAGTACAACCATTGGTGCATTCGATTGGTTATCTCCCCAGGGGGATTTCTGATCACTCCCCACTAAAGTTTGGGTTGAGTATCGGCCCTAGGGGGAGCCAACCAACCTGAAAAAATACACCCATATTGGTTATCTCAGGTTGGATCAAATGATCTTATCCCAGAGCAGATAAATGTTTTTTTTTTTTTTTTGAGGAACATGAGAATTATGCAATGGATGGCAAGGTGTGGGATGCATTTAACTGCTTGCCGACCTGCCGCCGTCATTTTAATGCGGCAGGTCGACTCTACTGGGCGAGAGCCCGTAGCTCTACGTCGGCTCTTCAGCGGCCACTAGGGGGCGCGTGCGCGCCGCCGGCGGCAGGCGTGCGCACCCCCCGCTCGCCCCCGAGTCCCGTGCGCATGCCTGGCGGGCACGATCGCCGCTGGGCACACGCGATTGCTCGGTATAGAGCGAGGACCGGGAGCTATGTGTGTAAACACACAGCTCCCGGTCCTGTCAGCGGGGGAAATGCTGATCTTCTGTTCATACAATGTATGAACAGAAGATCAGTGATTTTGCCTAGTGAGTCCACCCCCCATACAGTTATAACACACCCAGGAACATACTTAACCCCTCCCCTGCCCCCTAGTGTTAACTCCTTCACTTCCTTCACGGACGTAAGCCTTACTCAAATCGCGTATATGAAGCGGCCGGGCGCATCTACGTTCGTGAATTGGCGTATCTTACTCATTTGCATATTTCTATTGGGAACGCCGAATGCGTCCAGCGTAACTATGCGCCCACGATACGCCGGCATAGGCAATTTACGTCGGGTGGAGGAAGCCTATTTTTCGACGTATATCGCTTTGTGAATCGGCGTAAAGATACGACGGCGCACATTTGGACTTACGTCGGCGTATCTGGCCCCTCTTTTGTCACCCCCCCGCTGTCTTCTGGGAGACACACAGATCCCAGAAGACAGCAGGGACCAGTCAGAAGGCACAGCGCGACTCGCAGTAGGGAAACAGGCTGTGAAGCTGGAAGGCCCATGTTTTATGAAGCAAACATTTTTTGAGCAGGGGAACCAGTCTAGTAGGTTACTGGCATTTATTGCCAAACAGCAAACAACAAATTTGGTTATTTCAAAGATACAAAATTAATATGGGATATTGGCCGGTACAATAGAAGAGATCCTGCAATGCTTCTATGGCCGCGGCTTTTTAACCGATGCTTTTGCATACTAACGATCGGTTTTGACCTATCGGTTAGGCGTCCATCAGTTAAATTTTCTCTTTTTTTTGACCGAAGGATAACTGACCGATGGGGCCCACAGACCTTCAATCCGTTTTCATCGGCTTTGACCGATCGTGTGTACGCGGCCTCAGAGTATTAGGTTAAGATGTATGCCACCTCATTAACATGTGCTGAAGAGAAAATAGAGGGGTATTTAGAGGAGATAACGTGAGAAAACGCAAAGTATGATATCACAGCTTGTAAACGCTTTTTGTAGCCAGCCAAGAGTCTTTCAATTCTTGTTTGAGGTATCTTTGCCCATTCTTACTTACAAAAGTCTTCCAGTTGTTTGGGATTTCTGGGCTGTCTGTCACGCACTGCTCTTTTAAGGTCTATCCATAGATTTTCAATTATGTTGAGGTCAGGAGATTGTGAAGGCCATGGCAAAACCTTCAGTTTACGCCTCTTGATGTAATCTCTCGTGGATTTTGTGGTTAAATTAGGGTACACCCAAAAGAGTGAGAAAGATCAAAAATACAAGAATGGCTGGGTAAGGCCAGTATATGTGTCTATTCTGCACAAGGTAAAGAAAAGTCCTGTGGGATCCCTGCCTGGTTCATTTTAATGAACGTGAGCTTGTCCACATTGGCTCTGGACAGGCGGCTGTGCTTGTCTGTGATAACACCCCCTGCCGTGCTAAATACACGTTCAGATATTACACTGGCTGCAGGGCAGGCCAGCACCTCCAAGGCGTAAAGGGCAAGCTCAGGCCATATGCCTAATTTGGAGACCCAGAAGTTTAAGGGGGCAGACCCGTCATTTAGTACGTGTAGGCGTGTGCACACATACTGCTCCATCATGTTGGTGAAATGCTGCCTCCTGCTAAGACGTTCCATATCAGCTGGTGGTGCTGGTTGTTGTGGCGTGCTGACAAAGCTTTGCTAACCCTGCCTTCTGAGGTGCTGGGGGTCCCCCGGCGACCTCTTCCTCCTCCTCTGCCTTCGCCTTGTGCTTCCACTGTGCCCCCGCTGTCAGGTGGGAATTCCACCAGCAGCGCGTCTACCAGCGTGCGTCTGTACTCGCACATCTTACAATCACGCTCCAGTGAGGGAATTAAGGATGGTACATTGTCCTTGTAACGGGGATCCAGCAGCGTGGCCACCCAGGAATCAGCACCTGTTAATTTGTGGGCAACTCGGCTGTCATTGCGGAGACACTGCAGCATGTAATCGCTCATGTGTGCCAGGCTGCCCAGAGGCAACGGAAAGCTGGCCTCTGTGGGAGGTGTATCGTCTGTGTCCTCTGTATCCCCCCAGCCACGCACCAGTGATGGCCATTAGCTGGTCTGGGTGCCACCCTGCTGTAAACATGGTTCCTCCTCATCATCCTCCACCTTGTTATCCTCTAGAACTGTGCCCTTGCTGGACAATTGTGTACCTGGCGTTTGTTGGTGCAGGAACCACCCTTTGAGCCACTTGTGAATGACTGCCCTGAAAGCCTTGGAAATTATCCCGATTCCTCCTCCTCCTCCTCCTCCTCCTCCTGTGCCACATCCTCTTCCATCATCGCCCAAAGCGCTTTTTCAAGGAGGCATAGAACCGGGACAGTAACGCTGAGAACGGCGTCATTGGCACTGGCCATGTTGGTGGAGTACTCGAAACAGCGCAACAAGGCACACAGGTCTCGCATGGAGGCCCAGTTATTGGTGGTAAAGTGGTTCTGTTCCGCAGAGCGACTCACGCGTGCGTGCTGCAGCTGATACTCCACTATCGCCTGCTGCTGCTCGCACAGTCTGGCCAGCATGTGCAAGGTGGAGTTCCACCTAGTGGGCACGTCACATATGAGGTGGTAAGCGGGAAGGCTGAAGTTACGCTGCAGCGCTGACAGGCGAGCAGCAGCAGGGTGAGAACTCCAAAAGTGCGCACAGACGGTCCGCACTTTCTACAGAAGCTGTGGCATATCGGGGTAATTTTTTAGGAACCTCTGCACCACCAAATTCAGCACATGCGCCAGGCAAGGGATGTGCGTCAAAGCGGCTAGGTCCAGAGCTGCTGCAAGATTTCACCCATTATCGCACACCACCAGGCCCAGCTTGAGGCTCACTGCCGCCAACCACTCATCGGTCTGTTTTTCCATGTCCCTCCACAAGTCCTGCACGGTGTGGGTTTTTCCCCCCAAACAGGAACGTTTTAAAACTGCGAAGGAAGCGAAGTAGGAGAAGTTAGTAACAGGAGGCAAACTGAAGCGCCCTGCAATCCTCGGTGGTGGAAGGACATGCGCCAAACTGCTATCCGCCTCAGGCCCAGCCGCCACTACATTTACCCAGTGTGCTGTTAGGGAAATATAACGTCCTTGACCGTACTGGACCACGTTAGGTGGACCTTGCCACAGATGGCGTTGCGCGGTGCACACCTGATTTTGTCCCCCACTTGGTTGTGCAGGGAAGGGATGGCTCGCCTGGAAAAGTAGTGGCGGCTGGGCACAACGTACTGTGGGACAGCCAATGCCATCAGCCTTTTAAAACTCTGCATCTCCACCAGACGGAATGACAGCATTTCAAATGCCAGGAATTTTGAAATGCTGGCATTCAGGGCCAGGAATCACGGGTGGGTAGGGGGGTACTTCCTCTTCCGCTCCAGTGTTTGGGAGATAGAGAGCTGAACGCTTCCATGGGACATTGTGGAGATGTTTGGTGACCCAGGTGGTAGTGTTGCTGGCAGATCCTCTGTTTGCGGGGTGGCAGGTGCCACTGACACTACATAGGTGGATAAGGAGGCCGAGACTGAAGCAGAGGAGGAAGCAGGAGGATGTGATGGTCCCCCCATGTACTCATCTTGAAACATAAGTGGTTGGGAATTGGTGCACTCAATCTCTTCCACTTCTGGGGCAGGGCTAGGTGGATGGCCCTCGGAAACCCTGCTAACAGAGTCATCAAAAAGCAGAAGAGACTGCTGCATGATTTGGGGGTGAGGTGAAAGACTGATGGACATAGGCTGCAGGTGCTGGTGTAATTTGATTTCTGAAGCAGGACTGACTGACTCCTATATAATTCTCTCCCTAAAGACAACAGAAGCAAAATTTCTACCTAAAATATCTAAAGAGTGACTTGCTGTGCTATGTAGATCGCTGAGTAATTTCTGAAGCAGGACTGACTGAGTCTGACTCCTATCTAATTCTCTCCCTCAGAGCAGCAGCAGCGACAGCCTTTCCCTACCCTATCTAAAGCAGAGTGACGTGCTGTGCTGTGTGCCTCTAGCTTATATAGAGGCTGGGTCACATGCTGCACTGGTCAATCACAGCCATGCCATTAGTAGGCATGGCTGTGATGGCTTCTAGGTCCCACAAGTTAAACAAATGTTGATTGGCTGCCCTGCAGCGCGCCATTACATTGCCGAACACCAAACTCGAACCCTAACTTACAGTAAATTATTCGGGTCCAGGTACCAAAAATCCAAATGTCCGGTATGAACCCAAACTTTACAGTTCAGGTTTGCTCAACCCTAATCAAGTTACCATCCAAAATTTGCAGAAATGTTATTGAATCCATTTTTCCTTCTACTTGTGAAATGTTCCCTGTGCCACTGGCTGCAATACAACCCCAAAGCATGATTGATCCACCCCATGCTTAACAGTTGGACAGAGGTTCTTTTCATTAAATTCTGTGCCCTTTCTTCTCCAAATGTACCTTTGCTCATTCCGGCCAAAAAGTTATATTTTAACCTCATCGGTCCACAGAACTTGTTTCCAAAATGCATCAGGCTTGTCTATAAGTTCATTTGCAAAGTTAAAACGCTGATTTTTGTGGTGAGGACGTAGAAGAGGTTTTCTTCTGATGACTCTTCCATGAAGACCATATTTGTACAAGTATCTCTTTATAGTGAAATAGTGTACCACAACTCCAGTGTCTGCCAGATCTTTCTGGAGAAATCATGCAGTCAAACGTGGGTTTTGAATTGCTTTTCTCTCAATCCTGCGAGCTGTTCTGGATGATATTTTTCTTGGTCTTCCAGATCTTGCTTTAACTTCCACTGTTCCTGATGACTGCCCTTTCTTAACCACTTCAGGCCGGCGCTATCGTCAAAAGACGTCTACAGCGCCGACCTGAGGTGCCAGGTGGACGTCTTTGGACGGCTTTTGTTTGCATTACCCGTGCGCACCGCTGAGGGGCGCGCAGAGGGTAAACACTGTGCCGTCGCATCGCTGGGAAGCCGATGTGTGTGCCTGGCAGCCGCGATGTCCACGGGTACACGCGATCGGCAGTCCCAGCAGGTGACAACAGGGACGTGGAGCTCTGTGTGTAAACAAAGTGCTCCACGTGCTGTCAGGGAGAGAGGAGACCGATCTGTGTCACTTGTACATAGGGACACAGCGTCGGTCACCTCCCCCAGTCACCCCCCTCCCCCCACACAGTTAGAACACACACAGGGAATACATTTAACCCCTTCCTCACCCCCTAGTGTTAACCCCTTCCCTGCCAGTCACATTTATACAGTAATTAGTGCATTTTTTATAGCACTGATCGCTGTATAAATGTGAATGGTCCCAACATTGTGTCAAAAGTGTCCGATATGTCCGCCGCAATATCGCAGGCCTGACAAAAAAAAAATTGCAGATCTCCGCCATTACTAGTAAAAAATAAAAAATAAATCATAAATCTATCCCCTATTTGTAGGCGCTATAACTTTTGCACAAACCAATCAATAAACGCTTATTGTGATTTTTTTTAACAAAAATATGTAGATGAATACGTATCAGCTTAAACTGAGGGAAAAATATATATAATTTTTTTTTTAAATTTTGATATTATTATAACAAAAAGTAAAAAATATTGTGTTTTTTTTCAAAATTGTCTGTATTTTTCTGTTTATAGCGCAAAAAATAAAAATTGCAGAGATGATCAAATACCACCAAAAGAAAGCTCTATTTGTGGGGAAAAAATTATAAAAATATAATTTGGGTACAGTGTTGTATGACCGTGCAATTGTCATTCAAAATGCATCAGCGCTAAAAGCTTAAAATTGGTCTGGGTACGAAGGGGGTTTAAGCAGTGGGGGCGCTCGGGCGCCGCCCCACCAAGCTGTAAAAAAAAATTTTTTTTTTGTAAATGTCACTTTAAGAGTGACTAGGCGCCGGCGGTCTATGGGAAGCTTCCCAGTCTGCAATCAGCTGACTGCAGGCAGGGAAGCTGATTTGCCCGTGTTTAGGGCGTGTGCAGGGCGCAAGCTGTGCGCCCGCACACACTCCCACTGTCCTGTGATTTGTTAAAATGCCCTAGTGCTGTAATGTCATTGGCCAGCGGGGACCTGAGTAGAGGTCAGTGGAAAGTGCCATTTACATCACTTCCGGTTTCAGGAGCGCTTGTGGGGGCATCCGGGGAGCGGCACCATTAAAGGTAAGCAGCCTCCCTCATACCTCTATTCCCCCACCTAAACCCATCCATGCCTGCCACCACCAGCACCAGCCGAACCACCACCGGGTCCTGCAGCATCTCTCTGCGCTTGTATTGTCACTGCCAGCCAGCCCCCCACCCCCACAGTTGAAAGTGGGATTCCTGCTCCCCTCTCCAGGGTCCCACCGAGCAGCACTGCACACAGCTTCAAGTCTGTATGCTCGGAGCAGCACTGATTGTGAAGGGAGGGGGGGGGATCCTGCTTCACCTTCCCCCCCCAGCTATTCACTCGTAATCTGCTGGTGAAGACAGAGACATGTGCTGGGCAGGTGAGAGGACCTCTCCTGCCAGGTAGATTACGGGTGAATAGCTGGGGGGGGGGAGTGAAGCAGGACCCCCCCCCCCTTCACAGTCAGTGCTGCTCTGAGCATACAGACTTGAAGCTGTGCAGCTGGACTCCAGAGGAGAGCAGAAGGGAGGGGGTATGGGGGACTGCTGATTGTAGTTAATGCTTCTCCCATTCACCACTAAATCTCTCTGTCATCTGTCTGTCTTATCTATCTCTTATTCTTCCCCTTAGACCTAATGTTTATCTATCTATCTGTATGTCTGTCCATCTATCTGTATGTCTGTCCATCTATCTGTATGTCTGTCCATCTATCTGTATGTCTGTCCATCTATCTGTATGTCTGTCCATCTATCTGTCTATCTATCTATCTATCTATAAGAAGGGAGGTAATCGCGCTAAGTGTGAGGCTGTACCTGATTATTGGCACAGAATATAAACAATGTAAATGATCAATATGGTGTGTTGCCAAGACAAACACTACATTAAGTACTAATAGAATCCAAAATGTAGTCCCAAAAATTTGTGAAAAAATCATATGCATTAACTACGGAAAAAAACACTCCAAAGTTCAAGATCCATGTGTAGTGCCGAAGAGGCGGCATTTCCAGATAATCCTGATGAATTAACACCGCGATCTCAGTCACATTTGTGCTTCATTCAGGGATTTCAGTATGGATTCATAGCTCCGGAAAAGACAAAAAGCAGGAAACTTGCATAGTGTAATACTGCATAAAGCATATATAGTCAATCACCAGTGGGGGACAGCTGTATAGTGGGGAAGGGACAGTACCAACCCACCACCAAAGTACACACTGACCCTTACCAGATGGCAAGACCCCCTCAGGATCGATATAAGCACTGGAAATGACGGAGTTCAGGTTTCACCTTGCACCACCATGTACAGCCAAAAACGAATCCTCAGTAGATCACAGAAAAAAGAAAAAAGACTTGCATAGTGTAGATTGCATAAATATAGAAGTTGATCACCCGTGGGGGACAATCGTACAGTAAGGAGGGGACAGTGCCAAACCCACCACCAAAGGTACACACTGACCCTTACCAGACGGCAGGACCCCTCAGGATCAATACAGGCAATAGGAATAAAGTTGACCAAGCTTCACCATACACCGCAATATATAGCCAAAAGCGGATCCTCAGCGAGTCACGCAGGATGACATCTATTTATCTATCTATCTATATATCTATGTATCTATCTATCTATCTCTCTATCTATCTGTATATCTATGTATCTATCTATCTATCTCTCTATCTATCTGTATATCTATGTATCTATCAGTGGCGGCTGGTGCTCAAAATTTTTGGGGGGCGCAAACGAAAAAAAAAAATATTGCAGCCTCACTGTGCCCATCACATGCAGCCACTGTGCCATGCCACCAAATGCAGCCACTGTGCCATCAATTGTCATCACTGTGCCATGCCATCAAACACAGAAACTGTGCCATCAATTGTCACCACTGTGCCATGCCACCAAATGCAGCCACTGTGCCATCAATTGTCACCACTGTGCCATGCCATCTAAACACAGAAACTGTGCCATCAATTGTCACCACTGTGCCATGCCACCAAATGCAGCCACTGTGCCATCAATTGTCACCACTGTGCCATGCCATCAAACACAGCAACTGTGCCATCAATTGTCACCACTGTGCCATGCCATCAAATGCAGCCACTGTGCCATGCAACACAGCAACTGTGCCATCAATTGTCACCACTGTGCCATGCCACCAAATGCAGCCACTGTGCCATCAATTGTCACCACTGTGCCATGCAACACAGCAACTGTGCAATCAATTGTCACCACTGTGCAATGCCACCAAATGCAGCCACTGTGCCATCAATTGTCACCACTGTGCCATGCCATCAAATGCCACCACTGTGCCATCAATTGTCACCACTGTGACATGCCATCAAACGCCACCACTGTGCCATCAATTGTCACCACTGTGCCATGCCATCAAACACAGCTACTGTGCCCATCAATTGTCACCACTGTGCCATGCCATCAAATGCAGTCACTGTGCCATCAATTGTCACCACTGTGCCATGCCATCATATGCAGTCACTGTGCCATCAATTGTCACCACTGTGCCATGCCATCAAACGTCACCACTGTGCCATCAATTGTCACCACTGTGCCATGCCATCAAACGCAGCTACTGTGCCCATCAATTGTCACCACTGTGCCATGCCATCAAATGCAGTCACTGTGCCATCAAGTGTCACCACTGTGCCATGCCATCATATGCAGTCACTGTGCCATCAATTGTCACCACTGTGCCATGCCATCAAACGCCACCACTGTGCCATCAATTGTCACCACTGTGCCATGCCATCATATGCAGTCACTGTGCTATCAATTGTCACCACTGTGCCATGCCATCAAATGCAGTCACTGTGCCATCAATTGTCACCACTGTGCCATGCCATCATATGCAGTCACTGTGCCATCAATTGTCACCACTGTGCCCCATGCCACTGTGCTCATTGACGCCTCTGTGCCCTTTGTCACCACTGTGCCCCATGATGCCACTGTGCCCCATGATGCCCCTTTCCCTGTAAAAAACACTTACCTGACGCTTCCATGTCCTCCCTCGTTGTCTTCTGCCGCCGTGGAGAAGCTTCAGCCAATCAGGTTCCTGATAACCAGAATCCTGGAACCTGATTGGCTGAAACGTCCGTCAGTCTTATGCAAGGTCCGCAAACCTAGTATAGACTTCCGAGAGCCGGAGGGCGGTACTGGAAAAGCCTATCAGAGCTGGCTTTGATAGGCAGTTCCCCTCAGCCAACCAGCTGCCGCTATTCAGGTAACCGGCGACCCATGTCCGGTTATATGAATAGACCAGGCAGCTGGCAACAATAACACACATTCAATGCATAGCATTGAACGTGTGTTATTTGCGAGAGGGGGTGGCGCTGCAGCGCCCTCTATAGACGGCCGCCAGAACTTCGGCTAAAATGTCAAAATGACATTTTAGCCGAATAAAAGTTCTTAAAGGGCCCGTTTTTTTTTTTGTGACTGCGGGAGGGGGGGCGGCGCCCCGTGCGTCCCTATGGGCGGGCCGCCACTGGTATCTATCTATCTATCTATCTATCTATCTATCTATCTATCTATCTATCTGTCTGTCTGTCTATCTATCTATCTATCTATCTATCTATCTATCTATCTACCTGTATATCCATCTGTCTATCTATCTATCTATCTATCTATCTATCTATCTATCTATCTATCTATCTATCTATCTGTCTGTCTGTCTGTCTATCTACCTGTATATCTATCTATCTACCTGTATATCTATCTATCTATCTATCTATCTATCTATCTATCTATCTATCTATCTATCTATCTATCTATCTATCTATCTATCTGTATATCTATCTATCTGTATGTTTATCTATCCATCTGTATATCTATCTACCTGTATATATATGTCTGTCTATCTATCTATCTATCTATCTATCTATCTATCTATCTATCTATCTATCTATCTTTCTATTTGTCTGTATATATCTATCTGTAGGACCTATTGTGGGCGAGTGACCGGGGGGGGGGGTTATGGGGTTGGTTGGGGCTTTGTTTGCGCCCCCCCCCAAAATAATGGAGCACCAGCCGCCACTGGGTTTAAGTGCCCAGTAATGAAGTGGTTAATTACATTCCGAACAGAGGATATTGACATCTGTTATTTGCGAGAGGGGGTGGCGCTGCAGCGCCCTCTATAGACGGCCGCCAGAACTTCGGCTAAAATGTCAAAATGACATTTTAGCCGAATAAAAGTTCTTAAAGGGCCCATTTTTTTGTGACTGCGGGAGGGGGGGGGCGGCGCCCGTGCGTCCCTATGGGCGGGCCGCCACTGGTATCTATCTATCTATCTATCTATCTATCTGTATATCTATCTGTATATCTATCTATCTATCTATCTATCTGTTTGTCTGTCTGTCTATCTATCTACCTGTATATCCATCTGTCTATCTATCTATCTATCTATCTATCTATCTATCTATCTATCTATCTATCTATCTATCTATCTATCTATCTATCTATCTATCTATCTATCTGTCTGTCTTTCTATTTGTCTGTCTATATCTATCTGTAGGACCTATTGTGGGCGAGTGACCGGGGGGGGGGGGGTTATGGGGTTGGTTGGGGCTTTGTTTGCGCCCCCCCAAAATAATGGAGCACCAACCGCCACTGGGTTTAAGTTCCCAGTAATGAAGTGGTTAATTACATTCCGAACAGAGGATATTGACATCTGAAAACGCTTTGCTATCTTCTTATTGACTTCTCCAGCTTTGTGAGCTTCAACTATGTTCAGTTTCAGTTTTCTAGACAACTGCTTAGAAGAACCCATGGTGCTGATTGTTGGGGCAAGGTCAGATGAGTCTGGGCATTTAAAACCTTTGAGATTGACATCACCTGGTCATCCCAGACGATGATTGAGAACATTCCATGACACTGGCAGGCCTCAGCTTTGCATGCTATAAATTCTGCAGGGTGCCCAAACTTTTGCAAACGCCATTTTTTTCTTTTCTGTAATTTATTATGGGGTTGGTTGGGGCTTTGTTTGCGCTCCCCCCAAAATAATGGAGCACCAACCGCCACTGGGTTTAAGTTCCCAGTAATGAAGTGGTTAATTACATTCCGAACAGAGGATATTGACATCTGAAAACGCTTTGCTATCTACTTATAGACTTCTCCAGCTTTGTGAGCTTCAACTATGTTCAGTTTCAGTTTTCTAGACAACTGCTTAGAAGAACCCATGGTGCTGATTGTTGGGGCAAGGTCAGATGAGTCTGGGCATTTAAAACCTTTGAGATTGACATCACCTGGTCATCCCAGACGATAATTGAGAACATTCCATGACACTGGCAGGCCTCAGCTTTGCATGCTATAAATTCTGCAGGGTGCCCAAACTTTTGCAAACGCCATTTTTTTATTTTCTGTAATTTTGAAAGTGTAAATGATGGAAATAACTTTTTTTTAATATTTTATAAGAATGTCTAATCTGTAATTTGATGCCTTGGAGATTTTTCCATCTTTCCTTGGCTTCGTTATGCACATTAATACAAATATTTACCTGGGGTGCCCAAACTTTCGATCCCCACTGTATATTATCTGAAGAGTAGCGGAGATATGTCTTATACTTTTCCCACTATTTTTCAACAGCTAGTAAGTTTTAAGAGCTGTGTTTATTGGCGTATAACACTAACTTTTTTACCCTGAAAAGAGAGGGTAAACTGTGCCTGCGTGTTATACGTAGGGGGCTGTGGAAAGCTTTTTTCCCTGAAACTCCCCTCTTAAAGTTAGGGTGCGTGTTATACGCCTGTATATACGGTAGTCCCATCATTGCTGCAAAAATCTATCTGGAAAGTACGAATATGTGCTGGCATTGTGGAGAGGCAGAGGGCACTATGCTCCATATTTTTTGGTCGTGTCAGAAACTGAAGGAATTCTGGACTAAAGTCATTATAGGATAGTTGATAGATCATGACTTGGGTTTTGAACCTGCCAGATACCTTCTCCACTAAATATAGAAATTCAATGACCATTCATCTCCTGAATGCAGCAAAGTCATGTTTTTAGCCCTCTGGAAGCAGGGATCAGCTCCCTAGGTCTCGCTGTGGCTTAACAAATTAGCTGACATTTATGCTATGGAAAAAGGCATTGCAATTATGCAAGGCAGAGAGGAGAAGTTCAATAAAATATGGACACAATTTGTCCCTCTTTGTCTGCTTTTTATTTTATTTTAATTTTTAATTTTCCTCTTCCTTTTTTTTGTTGTTTATTTTTGGATTAATAGCTAGGATGCTAGAAGTCTATTTATAATAGAACTGATCTGTTGTATGTTATATATGTGATGCGCATTCAATTGAAGTATGTTTATTTGTATAAACTTGTTTAAAATAAAAACAAAGTAGAAATGTGGGGGCCTTGATCTACCTTACTTTGGCTTGGTATCAAGAGATCTCCAAATGTTCCACTTCATATCGTGTCACGGAGCGGCAGAACGAGGAATCGTAAACAAGGCATTTCCCTGTTCTGCCTAGCAACATGACAGAGATCTACTGTCATGCTGTATTGAGCCCACCCCCCACAGTTAGAATCACTTCCTAGGACACACTTAATCCCTTGATCGCCCCCTAGTGCTTAACCCCTTCCCTGCCAGTGTAATTTCCACTGTAATCAGTGTATTTTTATAGCACTGATCGCTGTATAAATGACAATGGTCCCATAATAGTGTCAAAAGGGTCCGCCATAATGTCACAGTGACAATAAAAATCGCAGATCGCCGCCATTACTAAAAAAATAATAATAATAAAAATGCCATTAAACTATCCCCTATTTTGTAGATGCTATAACTTTTGCGCAAAAAAAACAATCAACATACGCTTATTGCAATTTATGTAGAAGAATACATATCGGCCTAAACTGAGAAAGAAATCATTTTTTATATATATTTTTGGGGAATATGTATTAACCTCCCTGGCGGTGTTCCCGAGTCTGACTCGGAGTTAGATTTCTGTGCTACGATCGGTAACCCCGAGTCAGACTCGGGCTCGCCTCGCAGCATCCACAGAGACAGTTTACTTACCTTCTCCGTGGATCCAGCGATGCATCCGCGCTGTGTGAGCGAGCGGGTGCTCGCTCGATTCACACAGCGTCCCCGCGCGCCGCCGATCTCCGTTCCCTGCGACATTACGACGCACGGGGACAGAGAACGGCGCCAAATTCAAAAATGTAAACAAACACTATACATACAGTACAATGTAATCTTATAGATTACAGTACTGTATGTAAAACATACACACCCCCCATGTCCCTAGTGGTCTGCCCTGTGCACTACATGTCATTTTATATAATAAAACATTTTCTTTCTCCCTGCAAACTGTAGATTGCCCATAGCAACCAAAAGTGTCCCTTTATGGCAAAAATTGTTTTAGAGCAGCTAAAAAACAGCGATAATAAATCAGAATCACTTGCAGAATTTAGCGATAGCGATTTGTGCGGAAATACGTCATAA